>BTPG01000001.1:338520852-338615852 GCA_036245525.1 Semisulcospira habei | reverse complement strand
CAGCCGAGGTCACTGGACAAACGACACATTGACACTTCAATCATTGACTCCAGCCGAGGTCACTGGACAAACGACACATTCACACTTCAATCATTGACTCCTGCCGAGGTCACTGGACAAACGACACATTGACACTTCAATCATTGACTCCAGCCGAGGTCACTGGACAAACGACACATTGACACTTCAGTCTATGACTCCAGCCGAGGTCACTGGACAAACGACACATTGACACTTCAATCATTGACTCCATCCGAGGTCACTGGACAAACGACACATTGACACTTCAATCATTGACTCCAGCCGAGGTCACTGGACAAACGACACATTGACACTTCAATCATTGACTCCAGCCGAGGTCACTGGACAAACGACACATTGACACTTCAATCATTGACTCCAGCCGAGGTCACTGGACAAACGACACATTGACACTTCAATCATTGACTCCAGCCGAGGTCACTGGACAAACGACATATTGACACTTCAATCATTGACTCCAGCCGAGGTCACTGGACAAACGACACATTGACACTTCAGTCTATGACTCCAGCCGAGGTCACTGGACAAACGACACATTGACACTTCAATCATTGACTCCAGCCGAGGTCACTGGACAAACGACACATTAACACTTCAATCATTGACTCCAGCCGAGGTCACTGGACAAACGACACATTGACACTTCAATCATTGACTCCAGCCGAGGTCACTGGACAAACGACACATTGACACTTCAATCATTGACTCCAGCCGAGGTCACTGGACAAACGACACATTGACACTTCAGGCTACGACTCCAGCCGAGGTCATTGGACAAACGACACATTGACACTTCAATCATTGACTCCAGCCGAGGTCACTGGACAAACGACACATTGACACTTCAATCATTGACTCCAGCCGAGGTCACTGGACAAACGACACATTGACACTTCAATCATTGACTCCAGCCGAGGTCACTGGACAAACGATACATTGACACTTCAATCATTGACTCCAGCCGAGGTCACTGGACAAACGACACATTGACACTTCAATCATTGACTCCAGCCGAGGTCACTGGACAAACGACACATTGACACTTCAGTCATTGACTCCAGCCGAGGTCACTGGACAAACGACACATTGACACTTCAGTCATTGACTCCAGCCGAGGTCACTGGACAAACGACACATTGACACTTCAGTCATTGACTCCAGCCGAGGTCACTGGACAAACGACACATTGACACTTCAGTCATTGACTCCAGCCGAGGTCAATGGACAAACGTCACATTGACACTTCAGTCATTGACTCCAGCCGAGGTCAATGGACAAACGACACATTGACACTTCAATCATTGACTCCAGCCGAGGTCAATGGACAAACGACACATTGACACTTCAGTCATTGACTCCAGCCGAGGTCAATGGACAAACGACACATTGACACTTCAGTCATTGACTCCAGCCGAGGTCACTGGACAAACGACACATTGACACTTCAGTCATTGACTCCAGCCGAGGTCAATGGACAAACGACACATTGACACTTCAGTCATTGACTCCAGCCGAGGTCAGACAACGTTAACCCCTTCAGTACTAGCTGCCGCAGGCTGTGTGTCTGCACTCTTCGTTCATTCAGCACGACACAAAACCATAGATGTCCCAGGAGCATGGTTTCGTGGATACAAAATGATGCCAGCAAGAGGCATAGATCCTCATGAGCCCCCGCAACTGCGGGGGCTCATGAGGATCTATACCTCTTGCAGTTGGGTGGGGTTCAAATAGTTTTCGACACTACATGAGTTGAGGTCAGTTCTAAACTGTACAAAAAAAGGGCAGAAAGTCAAATTTGTGTGAAAAGCCAGATTTTCATTGTACTACAATGGGAATCTTGATTTTCGCAACAAACAACAACAACAAAAAAAAACGTAATGCCTTTTGCCTACACAGGACAGCGTTGCGTGATTGCGTGAGAGATCGAGGGGGAACGAACAGTAACAAAGTCCCCGGTCGAACCATTGACGACTGGTGGGCTCGTGCAAACTTTCTTCTGTTCGTCGAGGGTCAGCATTAGCTGGCTTGCGCAGGTCAACTCTAGACCAAGGCTGATCATTGACGACTGGTTGGCTCGTGCAAACTTTCTTCTGTTCGTCGAGGGTCAGCATTAGCTGGCTTGCGCAGGTCAACTCTAGAACAAGGCTGATGTCGGCTAGAGGGATGCAAACAAATAAAGTAGGTTAATGAAGTAGGGATGTGTGTCTTTGCGTGTGTGTGTCAGTGTGTGTGTGTGTGTGTGTGTGTGTGTGTGTGTGTGTGTGCCAGTGTGTGTGTGTGTGCGTGAGTGTGTGTGTGCGTGTGTGTGTATGTTTGTGTGTGTGTGTGTGTAGGTGTGGGTGTGTGTGTGAGAGAGAGAGGGAGAGAGAGAGAGAGAGAGAGAGAGAGAGAGAGAGAGAGAGAGAGAGAGAGAGAGAGAGAGAGAGAGAGAGAGAGAGAGAGAGAGAGAGAGAGAGAGAGAGATGAACTGAACTGAACTGAACTGAACAAAAATATTTTGTGAGGATGAAGACAGTAGACACACAGCGCAGGCCTGTTTACACGTCTGTCCTTAATAACATTTTAAATATAACACCAGAAAAGGTAACAAGTCAAATACAATAAAAATTAAACAAAATGGGGTGAACCATAACCCACAAAGCCCCTTCTATATGAGAGCTGTCATCGCTGTCAATGGCCTCTGCCTTTTGTTTGTGACCTGATTCTGATGTTGAGTTATCTCCTATTGAAAACGTCTCGCAGATCTGCCAATGCGTCAGTGAGTTCTATAAGGGGCGCAGGACATACGCGTCATTGATTTATAAAACGTCATTTGTCATGAAGTAAGTTTTTAGTTTTTACGTAATTTGATACTGTACGTGATATGAGTTTCACTTTCGCTTCATAGGCTTGAGAAAATGGTGAAAAAACTAAGACTTCACGGTACAATTTCAGTCTTGCTATAATTTGTGTGAAAGCAGGTTGACTTTACCTAGCTACATGATGTACTAAGTACACAGATCACCTGCATGCTCTTCTGAAAGCGCGTTTGATGTGTGTGTGCGGGTTAGTGCGTGCGTGTTAGTGCGTGCGTGCGCGCGCGCTTTAAACATCTCCAATAGGCGTAGATCATGATGCGCCTGGAGCCGGGCGCACGAGGATCTATTCCTCCTGGAGAGGCGCACATGTTTGTGTGAGAGAAAGAGAGAGCCGCGCGCGCGAGAGAGAATGACGTCATATTTAGAGTATTATGTCAGTGTCTGCGTGGTGACGGAGTTGCTTCTTTTACGTCACCGCCACTGTCTGACTTTCTCTAGAAGTAAAGATTATTTAGTGTTTTAATTCTTATGTGAAAAGAATTAGTTTTACTAAAGAAGTTGAAAGGATACAAAGCTGGCTATCGAACTCATCCAATGTCTTTCTCCAAACTAGCTATATGCAAAAGTTTAAGTAAATGTAACAAAAATTACGGACTCTAATCTGGATCAACCGACTTCCCATAAACGGTGGTTTATGTCTTCAATGAGACAGTCAATTACAATATGCTCGGAGGCTGTCTTAGCCACTTAATTAAGAAAGTATTTCTCCAAGTTTCTAGCTTCTGTGTACAGAAATATCGGAGATTGTATTGTTTACATACATACATACGCACACACATACATACGCACATACATGCCGCATGCATACGCACATACGGCGCTTCGCGCCAAATGTACGTTCAGCAGCGAGGTTAGCGTAACTAGTCATGACGTAATTTTTATCTTGTTGCTTGAATAGTTAGAGGTTTAGCCTGCCTGTTTTTGACATCATGGACATGCTATTAAATTCGCCCCACCGCGACCCGTCCTAAAAAGTCCCTTCTATAAATAGAATGGACTTACAGAAAGACAGAGAGAGAGAGAGAGAGAGAGAGAGAGAGGGAGTGGGATGGACCGGCACTTAAACGGAGAGAAGGACAAATTAGTGGTCTTATGCTGAGTTGGTCAGAGTATATACCACAGAGTTGTTGCACACTATCCATTCGTGTTGAAGTTTATAATGTACACTTACCAGCGGAAAACATGCTTGCCCACACCACCCCCACCCCCCACCCCCAACCCCCCACCAACCTCTCCCCAACCCCCACCAAAATTGTATGCTTGAATAGTCATGTGATGATTCTCTGAGATCGTATTCCTCGATACATGTGTAAGGTGTGGGGAAGGGATGAATAATTGTGCGTGTGTGTCTGAGAGAGAAAGGGTGTG
Source organism: Semisulcospira habei (assembly GCA_036245525.1). Classification (NCBI taxonomy): domain Eukaryota; kingdom Metazoa; phylum Mollusca; class Gastropoda; family Semisulcospiridae; genus Semisulcospira; species Semisulcospira habei. The sequence goes on along the minus strand of BTPG01000001.1, from coordinate 338,611,584 downwards.
CTGTTGTGTATGCGCAGTGTGAGTCCAGTGTTTTCCTGGAGAACAGCGCTATCTAAGAACTATGTATTATTATTATTATTATTATTATTATTACACATTTACTTTTTTTTGTGTGCACATGATATACCTCGGCATGAATAGATAGCGTGCCAAACCCCGTGAACATACGCCAAGTGTACATTCACACCCAGGTTAAGGCGTGCTTTGCCCACTCAGCATCACTGGGTTGTACTAAGTTTTGCGTCCGACTCAAGTTCTGCATGTGGGTGTTCAGTGGTGGGTAGGGGAGATGAGGGATCAATAGGGTGGGTAGATAAAGGTGAAGAGGCCTGAGGCGGTGGATGTAGGGGGTAAAGGGGGGGTGGAAGTGAAGGGGGGTGGGGTGTAAGACGAACCTTAGAACAGTCGTTCCAGTCGAGGTCAGCCAGCCAGAACATTACACAAGGGCGACAAAGTCCAAACTTCCAAGAAGCTTCGAGGTCATACATGGCCGCCCCATTGACATTGCTACCTGCTCAGGACAAAGGGAGTACAAGGGTCAAAATCCTGTCTACTATGTTATGCAGCAAACACCTGCCGTCTGCAAGAGACGGATCCTCATGGGCCCCGCAATTACTGAACTAGGTCTCTTGGTGGTCACGTACTTTCCTATCTCACGCACAACTGTTATCAGTTGAAGATTTCGCTGTAACATAGAAATGGATTTTCAACATCAACAATAACAGTAACAAAAACATCAACAACAACAGCAGAAACAACAAAGTGACAGCAGCAGTAGCAGCAACAAAAGGAGAAGAAGAAGAAGAACAGCAATAACAACAAAGCAACGACAAAGAAGTCTCGATGCATATCGAAGGTGTTCGTACCAGCCTAGTAATAACAAGTTTGTGTTTTGAAAATATAAAAGGAAAACGGAACTGTTTACATTTTGATCAGAGTATGTGATCCTAGCCCCAGTAGCAACAAGTTTTCGGGCCCACGACGGCCGCAGTAGGCCAGCGTACGGCCCAGGGCGGGTCGGGGGGGGGGGGGGGGCAGGAATTCCGGGAAGCCCCCGAACAAAATTGTTTAAAATGCTATATCAAAGTCCCCTTTTTGGGTGTTTGGAACCCCCCTCCCCTTCCCCCACGTGTAATATGTTGTCGAGTTTTTACACATCGCACACTTAGCCCCTTCCCCGTTGTTTGTTATTAATTTTTTTGCGAATGGTGAGAGACTTTTAACACGCACGCGCTTTTTCTCCCTCACCCTCACCCCACCCCCCGTTGTTTGATATTTTGGCGAGTCTTCATACACGCGCGTCCCCCCCCCCCCCTTCTATCTCTCTCTATCACCCCCCCCCCCTTCTTTTTTTTCCTCCCCTGGCAAGGTTTAGCATCGGGGAGGCCTTTGTATCAGGTTGAAGGTCCCAAACATAAAGTTGGACACCCGCCCCCCCCCCCCCCTCCGAGGTAACTGATCCGCCCCTGCGGCCGTCGTGCGCCCGAGGACCTTTGCTTATTGGGAGGCTTTTCTCACAACCCTAGGCTTTATTCATAGCGAATAGAAAAATGTGAATACTGCAATGATCAACAGCCGACTGCTCATTGATCACGTACCGCGAATCGTAAAAAATGCAAGTTCCCGATATAGACGTCCCCAATGCGCAAAAGACCGTCGGGCCGACGACGGCCGCCGCTGGTCCGCGAGCGGGCCAACGGCGGCCGGCGTCGGCCCGACTCACTGTTGGCCTTTTGAGCATTCAGTGGGTTTGCGTGTCATTCTTCCCACGCCCTTACCACCGTTGCAACGTGCGAAAAAAAAAAAAAAAAAAGCTTAAATGTGAGCAGGTTAGGGAGTTCAATGGGGCCGGGGTAGAATCCGATTTCTTCATTGACGTACGTGATTAATTCAATCCGCCTTGGTGTCAGGCCAGCGGCAACCCTGGCATTTCCCGCCTAGCACGTGACCCGACGTCACTGAACACCAGGAATGATCATTGGTTGCTGCTGAGCGCTGATTGGTCGTTGCAACGCATGCGTTTTCATTATACGCTGCGTGAAAGCATGTGGCGACGCACGTGGTGGCTTTGGCAACAATGCGTGGTGAGTGTTTGCGCGCGCGCGCGTGCGTGTACCGTGTGTGTGTGTGTGTACGCGCACAGGCGCGCGCGCGTGCGTGTGTGTAGTAGTACAAAAGGCCAATCCTTGGTAACCCTCACCATATACAGCAACACCCCCCCCCCCCAACACCCCCCGCAACCCTCACCCCACACTCACACCCTCCTATCCCCGGGAAAAATACCAGACGGTTCGAAAGGGCCAGTTGTATTGGCGGGAACTGAATGTAAGCAAATAATACCGTACACTTCCTAAAAAAAACCCAATGTCTAGTTGTATAATTACACAATCTTTATTTGTAACCTTTGGCAGTCCGGAGAGCTGTTTGTCGATGTGATTCCTGCAAGAATCACCTCGACAAACAACGCTCTTGACAGCCAAAGGATTCTGCAGGATTCACCTCGACAAACAACGCTCCTGACAGCCAAAGGTTTATGCAGGATTCACCTCAACAAACAACGCTCCTGACAGCCAATGAGTTCTGCAGGATTCACCTCGACAAACAACGCTCCTGACAGCCAAAGGTTTCTGCAGGATTCACCTCGACAAACAACGCTCCTGACAGCCAAAGGTTTATGCAGGATTCACCTCGACAAACAACGCTCCTGACAGCCAAAGGTTTCTGCAGGATTCACCTCGACAAACAACGCTCCTGACAGCCAAAGGTTTCTGCAGGATTCACCTCGACAAACAACGCTTCTGACAGCCAAAGGTTTATGCAGGATTCATGAAGATATATGCCTCTTGCTGAGACCAATTTGTATCTATGTTTCTTGGACGGTGTTGGCTTTTTTTGGTCGTTGAATGAACCGAGATTTCAGAAACAACAATGTATGTTAAGTGTACATACAGTGGCAGGGATGGGGTTAACCTGACAGCAAAATAAAGCTGACCCTGGTCACTCAACCTTTGATTAACCCATTCTACCCGCAACACACCACAGCAAGATATGACTCGACCATGTTCAAGGGTGGTGGCCGAATAGCTTGGCGCCTATAGACGCCAAGCTATTCTGCCACCTCCCTTGAACTATCATGGTCGTTCTGTCTCATGAATTGTAATGCAGTCCTCAGAGGATAAGTCCAATATGTGGGTATTTCGTACCTCGGGCACGATGAGTTAAATTACTGTATGCAGATATTCCGAATTTACTGTACGCATTCCAGGAAAGGCCTGGGCAAAAAAATGACTTGTCTTCAGAGTCACTTTCAAGCTGCAGAAAACAAAAACATAAAAACTTGCTTCCAGAGATTGTGTGTACATTTGTTTGCATGCAGCTTTTGTTGCTATGGAAAATTCTGTCTGACAAATAATACAAGCACTGAGCACGCATCTGATGAAGTTAACAAAGGACTATTAAAGAACTGATTGTTTTTACAAATGCTGCTTTGAAGTACCCAACGGAGAAAGAAACACGCTTAGAAAAGACGGGTACAACACAATTTATTAATATTTCGGGTAAATACCCTTTGTCAAAATAAACAAACAAACAGAGAGATTAGCCGCTACTTATCTTCATTTGCAGAAGGAATGCTGCTTAGATTAAAACGGCTGAGAGACAGCTGCTGACAGTGATAGAATTACATGCAAACTCACTTTCTTCAAACGGGTATGCTGGCAAATCGTTGGAAATGTGATTTGAAAGTCGGGGCTTCAAAACAGGATCTGAAAAAGTTGTGAGCCCACATTGGTTTGAATCAGTGACCTTTTGCAGGACCTGTACATCTGTCTATTTGCAGGACCTTTTATGTCAATTGTGCTCCATACCCGGTCAGGAAATGTCCTCGGGCCGACGGGGGCCGCAGTGGGCACGGCAGTGCGCGGGTCCCATGCGGCCGTCGTCGGCCCGAAGACCTTTTGATATTGGGATAGCAAATCGTTGCTGTTTGATATGTTGTGGTAACATTACAAAACTCTATAAAAAGAATTGTAGAATTTTTTTATTTTTATTTTTGTTTTACGGTAAATTTGGAAACTGATGTGCAATGTTTGGAGCAAGTTTGGAGCACAGAAGAAAAATAAAACCCCACATCTTATGTACAGCATGTTTGTAGGTAAAGTGTTCTGTTAACAAAAAACCCCCATTTCAGTTGTTTGAAAAGGTAACGTGGAAACTTTATTTCTGATGATGATGTTAAAACTTGTTTTTATTATAGAAATTTCAAAGAAGATAAAGCAAACACGTACATGTTTAAAAAGACCTGGCTATTATTGCTAGTAAGTTAACCCTATCTGCCCCGGGACCCTGCAGCAGGAGATGGATTGATCATGATAAAACAAGGGTAGTGCCAGGTGAGCTTTACGCCTAAAGGCGCCAAGCTCATCTGGCACTACCCTTGAATTATCATGATCAATCCATCTCCTACAACTGGTTCATAGGCGTTAGGCAACACCTCCAAAATTTCAGAAATGGGACCTTGGGGCTAAAAGGGTTAAAAGAGACACAATGCAAATTAATCTGCGATAAACATGACGAACAAGGAAAACTGCTCTGTATAAGCAAAAAAGAAATGTAAACAAAGGATGCATGCAATCATAATATTGCCGTGCTCATTTTGCAGGCAGTACGGTATCATAACACCCCCAGGAGCGACTATGCCGCAGCGATTTCATCAGCCCTGCGCCGTCTAGGTGCGTTGTGACTTGCACTTTCGTGCGGCGTGGGTTCTTACACTGAATCTGCTACAATACCTTATTCAGCATAATAAACACACTGTAAAATTCATGCAGAAAGAGGCGTAAATCTTCAGGAGCCCCTGCACCTGCAAGGGTTCATGAAGATCTATGCCTCCGGCTTTACTGCTGAAATGTTTAAAGGTGAACAGGCTAGAGGTTTCATCATCACGGTCCTGTCGGTTTGGCACGCTGCCCAGCAGTAGTAAAGTCTCTTCTCAAGTGGGCTTGATGTAAATATAGGATTTCGTCTCTGTAACATGTCAAGACAATCCTTCACCTGCGCTAATCTGTACCTGCAAGGAGTGGCCGGATCTGTCAGGACACCTGTTTTAAATGATTTGTTTTTTGTTGCTGTATAGGTACTATTCTTAAAACTGTGGATGCTATTTTCGTTCGCATTCTGCACCCTCCTAGATCCTACTTGTTTTCCAATTACTGTACTTTTTGCGTTTGTACACCGTTAACACTAATGGGTACAGAAAAAAAAAAAAAAAGGTCTTGACAGTTGTATACAACTGTTCCTGCTTACGACATTGCGTGCTATTGCGCGTAAATCTGATTACAAATCTCATCACCGTTTGTGTGTGTTATGCCCTGTCCACATACCTCATGACCTTTAACGGCAGTTTGGGCACGCAGCTCACGTACACGCGTAATCTCACTGGTTTATTCTACCCATCCGGTTAGCGCGTCAATCTATTAATGAGGTTCTGTGTCTCTCACTGCACTTATTTTGTATCCATGTTCGCCGGAGGGCTGGGGCCAGTTGCATGAGCGAGCTTAGCCCGCGCACGTGTGTGTGTGTGTGTGTGTGTGTGTGTGTGCGTGCGTGCGTGCGTGCGTGCGTGCGTGTGTGTGTGTGTGTGTGTGTGTGTGTGTGTGTGTGTGTGTGTGTGTGTGTGTGTGTGTGTGTGTGTGTGTGTGTGCGTTCCCGACAGGTGCACTACACTAGCGGTACTTTTCTTGCCAAGCTCCAAAAGTGTGGAATGGTCTTCCCCATGATATTCGGGCGCCATGCACCATTTTTGGCCATTTTCAGGGCTAGATTGAAAACATATTTTATCAATTTGGCCTTTGAAAGGGATTGATCAACCCTACGTTTTCCCATCAACATGTATATATCTGATCAGGCTCTTGAAATGTTATGTTTATTATTTCAGTATTGTGTCAGTGGGCATTTGGACCTATGAATGATTGTGTTTGTGTACGTTGTCCGTACTTTAGTTAGTTAATTTCAATTAGTTAGATTATCTAGATGTAAAGCGCTCTGAGCCTTTCTTTGTGGGGATATTACGCTATAGAGGAGTTATATATTATTATTATTATTATTATTATTATTATTATTATTATTATTATTATTATTATTATTATTATTATTATTAATAATATTATTATTATTATATTATTATGTTTCACCCAAAGATAACACAAATGGGCCACTCATGACCATACATCAAGTTAAGGACACTCATGGCTCTTCTTTCCATTCTTCTATAGGCGCCAAGCTATTCTGGCACCACCCTTGAAATTTCATGGTCGAGCCATACCTGACTGTGGTGTGTCGGGACTGAATGAATTAACCCCTAAACGGCCGGGGTAAGGCGAACGCTACCCAACTGCAAGAGACATAAATCCTCATGACCCCCCCCCCCCCCCCCCCCCCCCCCCCCCCCCGCCCTCCACAGTGGCGGGGGCCAATAAAGATTTATGTCTCATGTTAGCCTCGCGTTCTTTATGCCCACGTCTGGTCCCATTTCATGTGTGTTTTTCGTGAACACGAACGTCAGTCACTGTGCCGACTGGTTTCAGACTCGAAATCCGAGTCCACTGGCAGTCAAGGGGTTAATAAAACAAGTACGTACATCACAGTTGTACTTGCCCATTAGTCCTTGGTAAGTTTTTTTTTTTTTTTTTTCTTTTTCTTTAAATGTTTACATATTCGGTATAATTTGCGGGAGAACTCCCCAGATAGACCCACTCCGGGAGAACACCCACTCCGGGTGTACACCGCACAAGTACACATGTATTCAAATGAGATGCTTCGCATGATGTGCTTCGCGTCTCATTTGAGTAGAAGTATACTAGTGGAGTACTCCTCGAGTGGGTCCATCTGGGTAATACTCCCGCAAATGGTACGGGATCACAGACCAGCACGTTGCTGGTGTTAGTTCGGGGTTTAGCGGGGTCCACGACTAAGGGTGATGATGGACGGCCCTAGCGGGCGGATTGTAAGGGACAGTGACAGCTATGATCTATTGAGTGCGACCTGAACACTGTCCATATCCGCCGCACTGCAAATGCGTCACTTTGATTCACCAGGACCTTATAATGTACATGCGGGTCGTTCTTCCTGGAGAGACCAGCACGTGTGAACCATTCAGCTCATGCAGAGAGCAAGACCGGATATCTGTTCACCGGTGACTGCTGCTTAGATGACCTCTTTGACTTTCCGTTAACTCATTCGAGACATGCCGCCTCCGGATACGCGGCATAAGCCGCGTATCCGGAGGCGGCCCGACTCGAATGAGTTAACCTTTTGTGACTGCAGCCAGTGATGCCGTTTACAGTACTGCGGTTGACTCAAGGGGGTTAAACCGGGCCAGTTTGGCGTGGATCTAATGCCTTGCCCCAAAGGGAGGTGACCCCGAGATTTTTCGTGAGGAAGGGTGAGTGGCTTGAGAGAAAGGAAAAGTTTTGTGGCATATTCCAGGGTCCAAAAAAAGGAAAGGCTTAGCCGTTGCTCCAGGGGTCAAACTGGACATGTAAAAAAAATTCCATCCTTCGATGAGTGTGACCAGTGTGACTGTAGGGACGCCCGAAATAGACTTTTTTATTTTTTTATTTTATTTTTTTTAAACCTTGCCATTCAGACTTCAAGAAAATGTACATGTAATTTCATAGAAACAGCTACATTCTTCTATTATTTATTCATTTAGTTTATTTGTATTTATTTATTTATTTATTTATTTGTTTACTTATTTATTATATTATTTATTATTTATGTATTATGTATATTATATTATATTATATTATATTATATTATATTATATTATATTATATTATATTATATTATATTATATTATATTTATTATTATTATTATTATTATTATTATTATTATTATTATTATTAAAATATTTATTTATTTATTTATTTTTGAGGGGGGGGGGGGGTCGCTTCAGGTCTAAATATCACACTGACCATTGTATCGAGACAGTTTTGTCACAGGACTTCGCTCTTTGTCTTTCGACTGTTGCTAGACCATACTGTATGTACAGACCTTGGTTCAATAGAATTTGTCAGACACTAGTTAAACTTACCGTCTGCAAGAGGAATAGATTCGCATGAGCCCCTGCAGCTGCAGGGGCTCATGCGAATCTATGCCTCTTGCTGTTTGCAGTTTATTCCTATCGCTGCACCTAGGATCGTCCCGTTTCCGTCCACTTACGTCAAGAGGGGTTTGCGTCTATTGGGACCCTGGTAGCGTCTCAATGTTTACACGTTTACAGAGACGTTAGCGCGGGCAGAAGGAAGAGAGCGGAGAGCCCCGCCCCTAGCGACAAATATGGCATCATAATAAACCACGAATAGTCCGCGCATGCGCTCTGTTTCGCGCGTCTGGGCTGATAGTAATTGTGGGGCGCGAAATGCACATAGCGTTAGTTATCGCTAAATGCACGAGGACAAAAGATACGTGTTCACGGCATGTTGTGTAAGAGCATTATGCTTGTCTGTAGAGAAATCTCAAAGGAAAACAATTAACAATATAGATATTGAATATGCCATGCATTTTAACGACCTTTGGGAGTCTCTACAGCCAGTTTTGAAATCTGTTTTTTAGTGTCAGTCCTGCAGCATGCCATTTGAGACCAGTCACAAGTAGCCAATACACTTTTAACCTCTTGACTACCAATAGCTATAGACGTAACATTAACCCTTTTCATCATGATACGTTACGTGCATGAAATTAATTTACCATGAGAGTTCAATGATGGTGCCAGAATAGCTTGGCGCCTTAGGCTGAAATGGTTTATCTATTTCCAAATCTGTAATGTTGACTTCATAGGACAATAATCAAATGAAACAAAATCAACATCAGGATGTCGTGGGTGAAGTCTTTGGAGGCCCGGCAAATTCAACACTGAAAAATCACATTATCCTATGTAACACACAAAAATAGCGACTTTCAGGGGCAAAGAACTGTATGACTCAGTCCCCACATTTGTGGGTAATCATAAGGAGCCAGTTGCATGAGTAAGCTTAGTCCTGCGCCAGCCACTAAGTAAGGTGCTCCGCAGAGCACATTACTTAGTGGCTGGCGCAGGACTAAGCTCACTCATGCAAAAGACCCAAGGTTCTTTAATTGCTTCTTGCAGTGATGTTACATTTCCGACAGTGAAGAGTTTAATAATCCGCAGGATCCTGTGCAGTGTTAGCACTATCGCAGATTCTCAGAATTCTACGCACGTCTACAGACTCTCTAACTACCACATATTCAAAACTACACACACACTTTTCAATGATCTCTAGTCAGTACAAGCCGGTCAGCATTTGATGCTGTGAAGAGCTAAAAAAAAATTGTATTACAATAAAATTCACCCTCTTAACTCATTCAAGACGTGCTGCCTCCGGATACGCGGATTAAGCCGCGTATCCAGAGACGGCACTACGTCTCGAATGAGTTAAAGTACCGTTACGCATAATCTAAAGACACATTTCATCACCATCTGAGTTTGTTTTGTCTTGTTGACACACCTAATGAACGTTAACAGCAGTTTGGACACCCAGCAAAAGCACATGAGTAATCGCACTTATTTATTTTGCGCAGCCGTTAGCGTGTCAATCTAATTTTTAGCTGTTTCTTGTACTATTAGCATTGTATTTATGGAAGTGTTAAGAGTGGAGTCATTGCCAGGTTACTTGATATAAAGACGACCTGGACTCCTGTGTCTAAATCAGTGAACCATAACTAGGCCTGTATGTAGCGTCTTGAAACCATCTGTTACAGAAGTGTATCTTTGAACCGTTACTGCGGTACAGGGTGGTGGGCCTTCAAACAAAATCGAATTCATCCGTTTGCCTTTATATGGCAGATTTTCCTTCAAAAGTTAGCTGGAGAGGCAATAATCTGAATTTTGCGCATTTTGCGCCCCAGAGTTCCGGGTGACGGATTGGCGTCAGGGAGATGTGTGCAGATGGATTACGGTGGGGGCTGAATGGAAACGGGCGGAAGGGAATATAGGGGTGAGGGGGTGAAGGGTGAGGGTAGAATAGGGCGGTGGGGGTCTGCGCGGAGTGTATAAAATCGGGGCCAGTGTTTCATCACAAACATACCTCACCTACCGAGCCACTGTGTTGAAATCTGAACCTTCAGAGTTCACTCAGCCACCTCAGTGCTGTGACGCGACAACTTTCTACACCTCTAAGCTACGTTTCTCCAAGTCATCACAACAGGTCCACGTTGTAGACGGTCGACACTCTCAGAGCATTCCCTGCGACTACTTTACCACAACTGAAGCTGTAGCTGAGACTACAGAGCACCTTTGTCATCTCTTGTTACTATGTGAGAAAAGATTCAGAGAAATCGTCACGCCTCTAACAATGGCCGTGCTTCAGAAATCCACCGTGGCAGCTCTTCTGCTTGCTGTGAGTATCATAAACTGTCTGATGCTATTTTCTTGCTGTGTGTTGGCCTGTACTTTTCGACCTTACGGCCATAGGCCGTAAGGTCGAAAAGCACAGACCAACACGCATGTTTTGTTTATCCATTTGGCTGTGGGTAGCGTTTTTTGTCGCGTTGATTTCTCCAGGGATCAAGGCGACAAAAACCGCTACCCACAGCCAAAGGGTTCTGTTTTTATTAAAAAATTCACTCTCTCTAATTCTCTAATTCATTCGCCGAAAGAGACAATGTAAGCCCTTTCAGATTTGTACTTGACATTTTTGTTTTAATATTTTACTTTTGTGTTTGGTGTTTTACTAAAATGTTTATTTATTATTTACTTATTTATGTATTTATTTTTGCCCTTTTCTTCTTCTTTTTTTTAAGGGGGGGGGAGGGGGGGACACATTTTGTCTACATTTTCGCTGTGTCTCCTTACTTGATTTACTCTCTTATAATAAATAATTATAGCTTTGATTTATTTCGATAACTTGCTGCAGTCTTAAGAATTACTTCAAAATTTAAATCATGGTGCCCTAATATTAGCACGACACGGGTCGTGAAACTGTTCAAGCTTCAATGATTTATGGACCAGAAAAAGGGAAGGGGGGGGGGGGGGGGGGGGGGCGGGGCAGTCACATAATACAGTTACCCCTGTCACAGTGTCATTCTGTCACAGGAGAGTGACAAACGACAGGTGGTTGATAGTGGAAATTTCCACATCCAACTAGTACAAACCGGTCCCCGCATAATGATGCTCAGACAGTTTTCGTTAGTTTTTCTGACGGTGTGTGCTGACCTGCGATTCCGGACCTAACGGCCTCAGGCCGTTTGGTCTGGAATCGCAGATCAGCGCACTGACTTCTTTTATTTTTATTGCTAACAAAACTGCTCGCTCCTGTAATATTGGTCTTAGCTATTTCTTATTTATTTATTTATTATTTATTTACTTATTTTATTTGTAAGGCTAACAAAACTGCTCGCTCCTGTGTGGTCTTAGGTGTTTCTTATTTATTTATTTATTTATATATTTATTTATTATTTATTATTTATTTATTTATTTATTTATTTATTTATTTATTTAAAATTTATTTATTTGTTAAATTAAGAAATAATAACACACATTGTACCAGTATGTGTGTGTGTTTCATGATTTTTTATTTAATATTATTTTTGTTTGTGTTGTGCAGGTGATCCTGATGGAATTCGCTCTTGTTCAAGCAAGAATATGCGTGGTAGGTATTTTACCATGTTTCGCTTACAGTATGCGATATCATTTATTGTTTCATTGTTGATGCTTTGTCTATTCACACACCCCCTCCCCCCCCCCCCCCCCCCCCCCCCCACCAAAAATACAAAAATAAAAAAAATAAAAAATTTAAAAAATAAAAAAAAAATATCGTGGCAAAATCAACCCACAGATTTCACGAGAGCAAAAGAAACCCATTAAAAAAAAAAGTATGCACTTTTGAATTTTCTAATCTTTATTTTGGTCTATCTCTTGTCTTATATGGGTTTAATTTTTTTTTTCTGGCATCATAATTACGGTCTCAATGTTGCCCTTATTTTTTTGCAGCCTGACTGCGGGGATGAAGAGCGTTGTGTGGCTGCAGACCCACGTGAACGACGAGGCTACGATAGCGTATGTGGTGAGTATTTCTCCTGACATATTTAACCCTTTTAACCCCATTTCTCAAATGTTGGCGGTGTTGCCTATCGACTATGTACCAGTTGCAGCAGATGGCTTGACCATGATAATTCAAGGGTAGTGCCAGATTAGCTTGGCGCCTTCAGGCGCCAAGCTAATCTGGCACTACCCTTGAATTATCATGGTCAAGCCATCTGCTGCTGTAGTGACTCGAGGCTAGAAGGGTTAATGAATCCGCTGGTGTTTTCAGTCAGTGTTTCTGATGATTCTAAAAGTGTCGCAGTTCGTATATAATCCAATGACCAGCTCGTTCAAGTGCGTGCAGACAGTTGTAATGGTGAAAAGAACATTGCATGTGGAACTATATTTTCTTATAGAGACTAGGCACACTATTAATATTGTGTTGTATATATCTGCATTATCTGGTTGCATTTCTATCCCTTTTTGTGTCGGTAGCGGTAAAGGGTTGACGATAAAATAATAATAATAATAGTAATGTTATTATTATCATTATTATTAGTATTATCATTATTATTATCAGTATTCGTATATTATTATTTTATTATTATTATTATTATTATTATTATTATTATTATTATTATTACAAATAACATGCGTTTGACCAAATCTCCCCTGTCTGTGTGTGCAGTGCCTATCCGCTGCCTTACGCGAGCTCGGCGCGGACGTTGTCATCACCACGACCAGAACTTTGCCTTTGATCGCGCCACCCTTTCCTGCGAGCCCCTCGTCTCTGGCGCCTGCTACGGACACAGCAACCGATTCAGCTCCCACGAAACCTGCGAGCTCGCTTGCTCTCCCTGGAACAGATGAACTGCCCACTAAACGACGCTCTATGTCGTCATCCTGCTTGCCTTTCATGACGTCACTTCACCGTGCGCGTCATTTCCGGGCCGAGAAGGAAGAAGAAGGTCGGGAAGGCCTTCAGTGTCAGTCCGAGGCTCGGGTCGGCACGAAAAATTCCGGAGATCGCCGAGTGTGGCAGATGTCTCTCTCGGAACGCTTCGGGGTGTGTCAGAACACTTCGGAGCGTGTCGGAGCTCTCCGGAGCGTGCTGCAATGCTGTTTTTTGCTTGATAATGGTGAAAAGCCGGCTCCTCGCTAGTTAACCCTATTTCATGTAGATGCGATGCTGGCGGCTGGAAACGAAAGAAAAGGACTGCCTTGCTGTAGATGGCTTGTTGGCATATTTTGCCATGATTTCTGTTGTGATCTGACAAAAACCGATATGTTCATTAAAAAAAAAAAAAAGAAGAGAACTTCATTGGATAGCCATAAAATCTCAAAAATAAATAAATAAATAAATATGACATTGGTGTTTACGTTATGCGGCAGATTTATGAGCTGGTCTGTGATTCCTGACTTACGGCTTTAACACATTCCAGACGTGCCGCATCCGGATTCGCGGCTTTGCCGCGAATCCGGATGCGGCACGTCTGGAATGTGTTAAACCGTCAGTTCTAAAATCGCATACCAGTCCAGAATTTCTGATGCTTGCTTGGACAATATTGCTTTTCTTTGCTGCTCTAACTCTTACGCTAAAAAGAAAAAAAAAATGCTGCTCATAATTGTTATTTTCTCATCTGGGCATTATTGTGTAAACACTTGTAAGCTGGTGTTCTGTATGTTCATTTTAAAGGCTTACAAGGGCACGAGTTATCAGACTGCGCAGGATACTATCAGACGAAATCATTCGATGTTATGACGGAATATATCATTGAAAAAAAAATTGTTGTATACTCTTGTCGATCTGATGGGCATTACTTACAATCTTGTCAACTCATTCAAGGCACTCCACGTCGATAGCTATTGATGCGGACCACCTGAGGGAGTTAAACTGAATCCCTCCTATGTGAGTGAAAATCACCGCTACTGTTGACAGTACTAGTGACTGCACGCACAAGGTTTTTGAGACACTGTTTATACAGTATAAGTCGGTTGATTATATTTTTAATCGCCAGAGCTAAGAACTACATGCACGACCAGTGGTTTGATTGAATGAGAGAGTTCATGGGTAGTGCCAGATTAGTTTGGCGCCCCAGGCGCCAAGCTAATCTGGCACTACCCTTGAACTGTGACCGTCGATAATCTTTTTAGAGCTTCCAGCTGATGTGAACATGTTATGCAATAGGTGCATTTAAACATACCGTAATGCGATTGATCTCATAAAACCTAGTATTAGTTTATCAGCTTTTATGACAGATTTTGTTTGCTGTACGAGATATAATTAATTGAGACATGACGTGAACTACGATACGCGTCAAATCAAGTTAATTTTCGAGACATGCTTTAACGCTCACTTCCTTTGCCGCGTAAAGTGTGCGACACGTCTAGCATTTACGAAACATCGAGAACACAGGCGCAGCCTGTATATGCGACCACAAAGGCCGCATCAGTCAGATAGGCCTTTGAATGGTCGCCTTTGTAAACTGTCACTTTTATAACCGAGTCAAATTGAGATTGTGTATATATTATGTGAACGCTTGTTTTGTATTAGCTTACTTTGTTGAGCCAATGGGCCTTTAACTTGTTTGCATGTGAGAAGACTGCCCGAAAAAAAAAATGCTGCTGTAAATGTGAATACGCTTGTTTAACCCCATCGTGCACGCAGCCATCGGTGCTGTAAACAGCACCTGTGGCTGCGTGCACGATGGGGTTAAGTCAAATCGAGATGGTGTATATGCGAGCACGCTTTTGTTTTTGTTTGCTAAGTTTCTGAATGATTGCCACGTGTTTGTAAGTGTTTGTAATAACTGTGAAACTGTGAATGAGAGGACACTTGCTTAAAGTCATTAGAATAGTTTATGAACGAAACAAGTTCGTACAATCATATTTTGGAGAAAGCAATCTCTTTATGTTTGTACATTGTTGAATTGACAATGCATCCGTTTGAAAGATTTGAATGTAACTTAATGTAGTGACTGCATTTCCCGGATGCTATGAAAGCTATCACGCATTTGATTGTGCGTCGCATGTGTTCCCTGGTCGTTTTTGACCCAGAAAAGTTTGTTTAAAATAAAAAGTGAATACGCATTTTATTGTTTCTGTTTACCATTTGATTGCACGTGTTATGCTTCGTGTGTCAGGTACGACGTGTGTGTGTGTGTGTGTGTGTGTGTGTGTGTGTGTGTGTGTGTGTGTGTGTGTGTGTGTGTGTGCTTGATCTGATAGGGCGAACGACGTGGTCATGACATGTATTGCGATCTGAAACAATAATGCTCTCAAAACAGTTAAGAAACACAACACGTATCGTTCAAACCCAGCGAAAGTTTAACGCATTTAGCCCCGAGTCCCTACAGCAGGAGATGGATTGACCATGATAATTCAAGGGTAGTGCCAGATTAGCTTGGCGCCTTCAGGCACCAAGCTAATCTGGCACTACCCTTGAATTATGGTCAATCCATCTCCTGCAACTGGTACATAGTCATTAGGCAGCACCTCCAAAATTTGAGAAATGGGACCTTGGGGCTAAAAGGGTTTACTCTTAAACTCCCAGAACTAAATGACTTCCATTCAACAGAATGGAAGTCATTTAGTTCTGGGAGTTAATCAGTTAATGATGGCACTGTTTTCACGACCAGGAAAATTAATGTTAACGCTTTGGCTGCCGGAGCGTGCAGGAATCATCGCCGAGAAACAACCGCCACCGACATTCAAAGGGTTAATCGTAGCACCGAAACAGGCAACACACAACAATACGATGGACACATTTAATCACAAGAATACATAATGATCCCATGCATCTTTCAGTGCCTGCTTGAAACAGTTATTTTCAGAGGGTCTGGTAACTTCATCGCCTGCCTTGGAAACGCATGCCCAGGCTGCTAAAGCTCAACAGGCCGACGTCTGCTGCAGTGGGCCCGCGCACTGACGTGCGCGGGCCCACTGCAGCAGACGTCGACCCGATGACCTGTTGCTTACTAGACGGGTCCCGAATTGAAATTAACACAAACATGAGCTCATCACTCTTTTGGGGATTTATTGCCTACACAGTTCTTGTCTGCGTCCAACGCTATACACAGTGGCGCATGACCCGCTGGAGGAGGAGGAGGGCAGGAGGACGGGCGACCACCCGCCCCAAGAAAATATAGGGGGTGGGGAGGCAGGGTATTCCCAGAATGTTTTAGGAGTAAGACAATTTCTGATAAAAAAAAAAAATTGGAAAAAACAGTAAATCTTAGATTTTGATTTGAATGTTTGATCTTTTTGAAGTTGGAATGTCGGTTGCTCCCCCTCCCCCCCCCCTCCTCCCCACTTCCCTCCTCCCTTCCCATACACTGACTAGGCCTACACCCCGTGTTTTGATTTTCGAAAGTAACATGTGAGACATGTCTGCCGCCCCCCCCCCCTCTCCCCACCACCCCCCCTCCCCACCAACCCCCCTCCATCACCCACCCCCCCACCACCACCACCACCCCAACCTCCCCGTCCGCCCGGAAATATAATTTATCTTCCTACACCACTGATACAGTTTTTATATCATATTGAGCCAAAGTTTGCTTCATGCCGATAACTGGCAGATGTGCTTACGAGACCCGAATCCGAATGTCCGAGTCGTAAGACGAGGACTTTTTGATTCGGGTCAAGTAATCTCATCTGTCGGTTATCGGCACTATATCAAGCAAAATTTGGCTCAGTATAATTTATGTCCAAAACAAAACTTTACCTCGCGTCCGGCAGTTTGCGGCTGATCGCGGTGTTCAGACAAAACAGGCTGGCAGACGACTGTGTTTCGGACTATCGACTGAGTGCCCAGATCTTGTCTGACTATGAAAAATTGAGTGCTTTCTACGCGTAACTAGATCACAGATAATGACGGAAAATACCAGCAGGTTTGTTATTTTGCCTTTTTCTCGGGTTGTCGCTTACGATATCGCTAGCTTGCGTCTTGTCAATTTCACTCGCCCAGCGATTCGTTTCGCTCTTTGGCTGGTGTTTGCTGTCCGTCCATGCGTGTGATTATGAAAAGAAATTATTTTCGAGGGTACTTTCGCTAAGGCGTATGTAATCATTCACGGTGTCACGGTCCGCAGCAAGCGAAGACCACTGGCGGTGGTCGATTTGGCAGGCACTAAGTGACACCTGGCGCTCCACCATTCACAAGGCAGCCGTCTCCTTTGAGGACTCTCGCAGAGCTAACCTCAAGGACAAGCGGCTCAGGAGAAAAAAACAGAGTTGTCGTAACTCAGAACCCTGACCAGACCTTCCCCTGCAGCCACTGCAGTCGAACCTGCCTGTCCCGGATTGGCCTCCGCAGTCACGAAAATTCCTGCAGACGACGTGGGCAAGCCCTATAGAATCTTCGTTCGCGAAGTCAAGCCATGATGTAATCATTACTGCATATAAGGAACTTGTTAATGTTGTTAACTCGTCAAGATTCAATTTGTTGGGCTTGCAAAGGATTTTGGGGAGGCAAGTATATCGAGCAAGTTCACGAATATTAATTTTGTTGTTTTACAATATATCAATACATGTGTCAAAGAAGGGAAAACTTTATGGAGTGGGTACATACATTTATACATCTGACAACTCCTCCCCCCCAACCCCCCCCCCTCCACCAGCCCCCCTCCCCCCATCTCCCTTCCCCCAAAAAACACAAAAACTAACCAACCTCAAAAGAAAACAACAACACACGAAGCAAAGAGCAAAAATAAAACAAACAAATCCGCCCTCCCCCCCCCCCCCCACCTTCTCCTAAAATAAAACCTACAACAACGACAACAACAACAAGATAAGTAAGAAAAGTAAATTAAGCCTAGTCTCTAAGGTCACTTTGAAAATGTAACCCGATCACTGTCTCAGTGTTCTCACGAACTGCGCGTCGTCTGACAACTGCACACTCACCGACATGTGCGTGAGGAAGACATGTTGGTTGGTTGTACAATGCGTAACGTCCCGACAGCAACAAGACTTTCTCAGGACGTGCCTGCACTGCTTGTGAAAAAAATAAAACCCACTAAACATAATATTGAATGTATGTCGCCAGCCGGTCCGATACGCTAAATAAACCTAAGACCATTTAGCAACACACATCCAATATCAAGAGCTACAGAAAGCGCAGACAGTATGGAGAGTTTAAAAAAAAAAGAAAATACAGGTGAATGGACCAAGGGTGGACAGAAACACATGCCCTAGAATAGAAGGGAAAACCCACCCTGTGGGGTTGACCAGGGTGACCCTGAGAACTAAAAATTAGTTAACCCCACCCAAGTCCCCCAGAGCAGACCCGGGGGGGGGGGGGGGGGCGTGAGGAAGACAGTCATAAATGTGACCAAACATAATATGAAATATGAAAATAGACACAAAGAACACAGGACTGCCAAGAGACGTAGATCCTCATGAGGATTTAACTCAATGTGCCCGAGGTACGAAATACCCACATTTTGGAGTAATCCTCTGAAGACTGCATTACAATTCAGGAGACAGATCGGCCATGATAGTTCAAGGGTGGTGGCAGTATAGCTTGGCGCCTATAGGCGCCAAGCTATTCTGCCTCCACCCTTGAACTATCATGGTCGAGCCATATCTTGCTGTGGCGTGTCGCGGGCAGAATGAGTTCACATCTCTTGCAGTCGAGTCAAATTACGCTGTAATTGACATTTTGAAGCGCGTTACTTTCTTCGTCGGAATATCTTTGCATTTTGCACGTTTTAATTACGTCACTTTTTTTTCTCTCTTTTTTTTTTTTTTTTTTTTTTTTTTGGGGGGGGGGGGGGGGGTTGGAGGCGGGGGGGGGGGGGGGGGGGGGGGGGCTAAATTTTGATCATTTGAAGGTGACAAGGTATTCAGGGTAGGCCTGAGTATCGTTGAACACGACGTACACGGAAGGGGTCTGAGTCCTGTCCACCACAGAGTCAGTACAGGACTGGCCCTTCCCTCGCCGGTGGGACCTTGATGTGCCGTGCGCCGACAGTACAAATGCCCACCAGCACTTTGCTCTGGTAAACGTAGCGAAGGCCCTGGGCGTCTGGAGGAGAGTAGGTCGTTTTGGCGGAGTAGCCGGCACTGACCGCAAAATACACGCCTTCTCCGTACGCCGCGCCTGTAATAAATTCAAATAAAATACACTGACGAGCAAAAGAAATGAAACGTCATTGGACTCATCGGAAACACTTCAGTGTTTCCGATGAGTCCAATGACGTCGCGTATCTTTTGCTCGTCAGTGTATAACCAGTGATTACGAATTGCGCGTCTAAAAAAAATGACTACACTGACCGACATTCGGACACCGGACCGAAAAACACAGATGTAAACAGGACCAAAAATAGACGCAAAAAAACACAGAGCTAAAAACAGGCGTCTGCCGCAGCGGGGGTTGCGCTCGACTCGCCCTGGCCGGGTTTGAACCACCCACTATAACCGTCAACGTCCAACGTGAGTTGAAATCTGTCGATATCAGTTTAACACACTGTCTACTTACAATAGTCTAGGAAGTGAAAATGTTCACCTTTTGTATGCCGGTAGCGTTTTGGTGGCGATGATTCCTGACGGAATCATCGCGACTCAAACGGCTACCGACACTCAAAGAGTTAACATTTATTTATCATTGACACATTGTCGATTGTATACTACTCGCTTTTCTTTATGTTTGATTTTTTTTAACCTCTGAAACTTGGCTTGAAACTGGAGAGAGAAACGAATGGTTGCCATTGCGGCCAAGGGTTGCAACCTCAGGTTGATCCACATGTCATCTCTGGTCTGTGATAGCACAGTTCGCTCCCTTGCTATCGCGTATTCTTAATCACGTGTACCCTGTCATTTTCTGGACAGCGTGATCATTCAGCCCTCTGCGTCATAACGCCAGCAAAGAATTGGCGCCATTAAAGTATCCAGACCAAAACAGTGAATGTAAAAGGAAATGTAAAACGAAACGTAAAAGCAACAAAACACAAAAAGGCCGTTCATAAATGACGCTGTAATTCACATTTTTGAAGCGCATTTGTTTTTTCGTCGTGATTTTCTTGCATTTCACACGCTTTGCAGCAGGGGCGGATGTATGTGTTCGGGGCCTCCATGTGAACACTCTTTAACTCATTGGAGACGTGCCGCGTCCGGATACTCGGCATAACCCGCGTATCCAGAGGGCACGTCTCGAATGAATTACAATGCCACATGAAAGTCCTTTTTTACTTCGGAAACCTACTCCCCGCCCCCCCCCCCCCCCCACTCCCCAACCACCTCAACCCCCCCCCCCCCCCACTGCATTTTACACGCTTAGCAGCAGGGGCGGTTTTGTGTGTCTGTTTGTGTATGTGTGTCTCTCTTTGTGTGTGTGTGTGTGTGTGTGTGTGTGTGTGTGTGTGTGTGTGTGTGTGTGTGTGTGTATGTGTGTGTGTATTCCAGAGCTTACGGATGGATCCCCTCTCCCCTACCCCGCCACGCCCCAGGCAACAAACATGCCTTAGGAAAAATAATGACATGTTTTGTTAAGCGTGATTCATATTATGTTTACCTGGGTACTTTTCTGTAATTTTACGGTGTGCTTATTTCTTTGTTTCCTACGCCGCTACTTTGTTGCTGCTGTTTATGACGTTTCTTTCAAGGCGCTTCAGTGGGAACTTAAATTAAAAAATACACACACACTTCTCTCTTAAAAAATGGCACACCAGCAACAGCAAAATAAAATGAAAATACCGATACAGAATTAAATAAATCGTTAAATTAAAGGAAGACATCAAAAAGAAAAAATAAAGCAATAAAACAAAACATCTCCCCCCCCCCCAAAAAAAAAAAAAAAAAAAAAAAAAAAAAAAAAAAACACACAAAAAAAAAAACAAAAACCCAACAACAAACAAAAAACAACAAAACAAACAACTCACCCCCCCACCCCCCCCCCCCCCCCCCCCCACCCCAAAAAAAAAAAAAAAAAAAAAAAAAAAAATCAACTGTTTAGTAAGATGCATGCAGACCCTGAGGATCCTGCATTAACTCATTCGAGACGTGCCGCCTCCGGATACGCGGCTTTAAGCCGCGTATCCGGAGGCCTCACGTCTCGAATGAGTTAAGTTGCATTGAAAGCCTTATCTGCCCACCATTCCTGCCGCAGTAACCCCGGTTGAATCCGTTGAGGTTGATGTTGTGGATGTTGGCGCCGTGGGTGCCGTGCCACAATGTCCGCTCGTTGTCCACCCCCACCCCAGTGTTCTGCCTCTCCATGTGGACCCTCTTCGCCACGTACTGGCGCCACAACGTGGGGTTCTGCACACGCTCAATCTGGAACGCACGAAATCAGACGTCCATTTTTGTGCTAGATTAACAGGTGACAGGTTAACCCCTTCACTACCTGTGGCCTCCAGAGTACGTCTCTTTGAGAAACCAAATGATCTCATTTATCCGAGGACCATGGAGAAGAATAGGGTCGGCAAGAGGCAAAGAACCTCATGGGGGGGGGGGGGGGGGGAGGTTGGCTCATGAGGGTCTTTGCCTCTTGCAGTTGGGTGATGTTCGCATTTTTTTTCAGGACAGGGAAGGGGTTAATTAGTGCGCTTCCTTAGGGAAAACTAGGCGCGAAAAAACAGACGGACCAATAGTGTTAATTAGTCTCTTTTTTAACCGCGAAAAGACGCCATCATGCAAGATGTACTTTTGTAGGGCCTAGAATCATGCAAGGCCGGTGTACTTTGTAGGGCCTAGAATCATGCAAGGTGTACTTTTGTAGGGTCTAGAATCATGCAAGGTGTACTTTTGTAGGGTCTAGAATCATGCAAGGTGTACTTTTGTAGGGTCTAGAATCATGCAAGGTGTACTTTTGTAGGGCCTAGAATCATGCAAGGTGTACTTTTGTAGGGCCTAGAATCATGCAAGGTGTACATTTGTAGGGCCTAGAAAACATCCAGACTTATTCAAATTAATCCATAAGTCACCTCTAAGTAGATACAACTCTGCGTCACCCTAAACTAAGTTTCTGTTCTGTATTAATTAATTCCCACCACCCCTCACCCATCTCCTCCCCCCACCCACCCACGCTGCATCATTTTGGCAGCTAAAGAACTGAACAACCCACCATATGAGACTGATTTTACAAAATTGTAAGTACACGAAATGTGTTCGAGTTTTAGGTGAACATAAAAATAATCAATTACAAATACTTAAAATCCGTCCTTGTCCCTTACCAACGTATTTCGTAAACAATAAAAAGAAAGGTTGGACCCCGCGCCCCCCCCCCCCCCACCCGACACCCCAACCATTCGCCCTCCCGCACCCCCTCCACCCACCCACCCCCCCCCCCCATCCCCGTCCCACCCCCCCCCCCGCACCCCCTCGTCTCCCCCCCCAAAAAAAAAAATAAATAAAAATAAAATAATAAATAAATAAATAAGCAAAAGAATAAAATAATAAAATAAAATAAAGTAAACAAATAAATAAGTAGAAATAAAACATACATTTTAAATAAATAAATAAATAAATAGAGTTGTTTTGTTTTTTTTGGGTTTTTTTAATGAAAAGTCAGGGTAAAGTTAATTACAAATAAAATTAATACCATGCACTCACACTTTGCACCCGAAGAGAACCATTGACTGTTGCCTTAAACCTGTGCTCAACAACTCTGTATTCGAGGTCGCTGGGAGACAGACGCACGAGCTTCACGTGCTCGGAGGGTTTGTGCGGTGTCCAGAGAGCAGGTGTCCGTGTCATCTCTGTAACAAGACAAATACACGGATACTCACGGGCGTGGGCCGAGAAACGATGTGTTCAAGACCCAGCAAGTAAAAGCCATCAGGCCGACGTGGGTCCGAGAATATTTGCGTAGGCGTGTATGTCAAGCTACAGTATCATATCAGTGCCGAATCAATCAGTAGGCGTGTATGTCAAGCTACAGTATCATATCAGTGCCGAATCAATCAGTAGGCGTGTATGTCAAGCTACAGTATCATATCAGTGCCGAATCAATCAGTAGGCGTGTATGTCAAGCTACAGTATCATATCAGTGCCGAATCAATCAGTAGGCGTGTATGTCAAGCTACAGTATCATATCAGTGCCGAATCAATCAGTAGGCGTGTATGTCAAGCTACAGTATCATATCAGTGCCGAATCAATCAGTTTTCAAGGGGGGGGGGGGGGGGGTCCTCAACGACAATGTAAAAACTGTACACTGTTGTAATTGTGACGGTACAGTGGAAAGAGGGGGAGGGGGGGTATAGGGGTTGCTGCAATAACATTAAAGCCCCCCCCCCTCCCTCTCCTTCCTTCTCGGACCATGTTATGGACTGGCAGTGAATGATTTTTTTTCTTAAGCCGAGAAGGGGGGTGCTATAGTACCAAAGCACACCCCCCTGGATCCGACTCTGCACATACACACACGCGCGCACACACACATACACACACACAGCGGTTGTGACACGCACAGACATACACACACACACACACACACACATATACACGCACACACACACCACTCAACACTGCACCATGACACACGCATCCTAACCCCTTCACTGCCGAGACAATATGAACGCCACCCAAATACTAGAGTATTAGATCGTCATCAGCCGCTTTAGGATCAGCCTGCGTGACGCTTATTGAAACCACGCACTGTTTCTCTGACGGCTTTCAATCTTTGACGCTGAATTGGCGCTCCAACACGACCCGCGTCCACTGGCAGTGACGGAGTTAACTCATTGTGTCCGAGGTACGAAATACCCGCATTTAGGAGCTATCCTCTGAGGACTGCATTACAGTTCAGGAGACAGATCGACCATGATAGTTCAAGGGTGGTGGCAGAATAGCTTGGCGCCTATAGGCGCCAAGCTATTCTGCCACCACCATTAAACTATCCACGCCGAGCCATATCTTGCTGTGGTGTGTCGCGGGCACAATGAGTTAATACAAGTGATTTTTTTTTAAAAATTATTATTGCCCACCATGTTCTTTTTCCAGCTGCTCCGCATAAAGGCGTTTTGTAGCGACACAAATGACATCGGAGATCCCTTCCAGCGCCTCTGTGACGTCAATTCGAAGCCCTAACGCTAGAAGCCGACCCCCCAGCCTGTCAAGCTTGATATTGACGTCACGGTCTTGTTCAATCTGGTTGATTTTGCGCACCTGCAAAGTACAGTGATCGTGAAATTCTGCCATGTGAAAACAAAAAGTGATAAGCAAAGGTCCACGAGCCCGCGACGGCCACAGTGGACCCGAAGGCGTTTTGCTACCGGGGAAGAGAGCAAGTCCATAAATACAATGAAAATCTCGCGTTTCACAAAATGAACTTACTGTTTTTATCCTCAGCAGAGCAGGCCTACATGGCAGACTGACAGACCGTTTGACATCGGAGAGCACGTTTTTTTGGGTTTTTTTTTCTTTCCCCCCCAAATATCTCCGAATAGAAACACTTTTCTGTGCCACTTTAAGAACAAACATCATTTAGTGAGAATTGACCTAATACGGGCTATTTCTTACTTAACTTCTATGATTGCTGATTTTGCTGTACAGTCATAACAATTTGGCGAATAGAAAAGAACAAGCCGTTTCCAATACGCCAATACAGCCCCGGCAGGGAACGACCAGATTTTAACATGGAGGTCAAGCGTGCAGACTTCATGTATGCCTGCGCTGTTTCAGGTTTCAAAACTCGGTCAACTTACTCATTCACGTGAATAATTATGGATTTTTAATATACTGGGCTGAAGATACCTGGGGCACATTTAGGGATGTAAAATCAGTCATTTTGTGAAACAAAAATCCTTATTTCTACGTCTGTATCGCAAACCTGACAGATTGTTTGACACAAAGTAAATCATATTAGGTCACCTGGCCCAGGGAAAGAGGAAAAGAGGTAGGCCGAGAAACTCCTGGCGTCGAGACCTCCAAGCAGACATCAAGAGACTGGGAACCACCTGGAGTAGAATCGAAGGAGAAGCACAGGACAGGAGTTGCTGGAGGTCTCTCGTCGACGGCCTATACCCGGGTAGGGGTGACAGGCGTAAGTAAGTAAGTAAGTGGCACTGAATGCTATTTGTTCTAAGAATTGTACAGAAAAGTGGTCATTTGAAAAGACATTTGCGAAAAACATTGTACGCTCTGATGTCAAACGACCTATACCTGTAGTACAGATCAGTCTAAAGCTGTGTTTCCTCCATGTGCAGACAAGACGGCGACGCAGTAAGCGACACGACAAAAAAAGCTGAACGGCAAGCCGAAAAAATGCTTCGACTGTTTCCACACAGCGGCGCGACAGGCAGCATCGTGCCACTATTTACCTGTTTCACACATTCTGCCCCAGGTCCGAAATCCCCACATTTTAAAGTTGCCTTCTGAAGGACCGTATTACAATTCTAGAGACAGATCGAGCATGATAGTTCCAGGGTGGTGCCAGAATAGCTTGGCGCCTATAGGCGCCAAGCTATTCTGGCACCACCCTGGAACTATCTTGCTCGATCCATGTTTTGCTGTGGTGTTTCGGGGCTGAATGAGTTAAAGCTATTGAAAAAGTGTCGCGTATTGAAAGCCACGCTCTCTCCACTGCAGAATCGCCGATGAATTGCTCCATGAGGAGATACAATTTTGCGGCGCCTCTGTCGCCGGTCGCAATGCTGTCGCGTTGCGTATATGTAAATACTCATTCGATATTTCTATATTCTCGATTTTTTTTTTGTTGTTCCTGTTGCCACTGCTTTCGCACTGTTGTTGCGTCGCAATAAAGGAAAAGAACAACAACAAAAATCAACAAAAAAAAACTAAACAAACAAACAAACAAACAAACAAACAAACAAACTCATCCATATTACCCGCACCATTTCAATGAATTGCCAGCGAACATGCGACATCTGATAATATTTCTCTTTTCATATTTCTCATTCGGCAGTCAACTCACCCGCAAGGCAAACACTTTAAATCATTCGAGACGTGCCGCCTTCGGATAAGCCGCGTATCCGGAGGCGGCACGTCTCTAATGTGCTAATCAGCATATTAAAGTTTTGAACAATCAGTCGTACATATTCTTCACGGCAAGCCCCGTGGGATCAGCTTGCGGCCTTAACATATTTAGCCCTGCGGTCAAAGCTCCGAAATTTACGACCTGTCGACGAACTAGTGCTCAAATACTAGTTCCGGAACTCTGAAAGCAGGCCCTGTAATTCTCTGTGGGAATCATCTTTGATGCCCTATCACATTTAGCCCTGCTGTCATTACTCCCAAATTTACGAGCTGGACTCTAACTAATGCATAACAGATCCGGAGATAGATGGACCATTACAGTTCAAGGGTGGTGCCACAAAAGCTTGGCGCTGTTTATGCACCACCCTCGAACTGTCATGATCGATTAATATCTAGCTGTAGCGTGTCAAGGCTGAATGGATTAACCCCTTTATTGCCAGCGACGAAAGGTGTGCTTGGAAATCACTGTAAATTCAAAAGCCAAAGAACTCCGTTCAAGTGAACATACAATGGTTAGTTCGGCCACGGCACCGAAGTGACAATAGACGGCCCTGACGGGCGGGTTTATGGGGGACAGATAAATCTATTTCCTATGGAGTACGACCTGAACACTGATCAATTCAGGCGCACTGTAACTGTGGCACTTTGATTTACCATGACCTTTCAACGGACATACGGCTATGGAACATGAAGAGCCGTGCCCCCCCCCCTCCCCCCCCCTCCCCTCCACCCCCTTCCGTCCTCCAACCCCTCCTACCCGCGGAGGCTCTCGAGGATCGATCTGTGACCCAGTAAACAAAGATCCTCGGGCCCAAGGCGGCCACAGTGGCCCGCGCACTACAGTGCGCGGGGCCACTGCGGCCGTCGTCGGCCCGTAGACATTTTACTAACTGGGGTGAGACCACTTGACATTACATACCTCATCCTCGTTTAAATAGCAGATTGTGTCATCCAACAGCTCCTGAGATATCATCCTCCTCTGCACAGCTCTGTCCAACTTCTCTTGAAAATCCTGGACACATGCAGTCCTCTGTTTGTTCTCCGTGTACAGGTACAACCAAAGCTCGTCTGGTATGGGGGTCATCGGTCTGTCGGACATGGGCGAGTTTGCACACTCTGGGGAAACTTGTTGACAAAGACCAAAATGGTCGATTTACAAGTAAACAGTACTGGCGGATGCATGGACAGGGGGGGGGGGGGGTTAATCCCTTCATAGGCGCGGCATAGAAACAAAACAGAACCAGTGATCCTCATTCAAGTGAAGCTAAAAATCTCCCTTGAAACTTCTGACGTTCTTAGGTTTTCAACATTATTGAAATGAAACTGACAACATGGATTTATTTTCTAAACAAATAAACCTGTCCATTCCGGCATGTACACTCAACTCAACTCCACGCACGCACATACACACACACACACACACACAAACACACACACACACACACACACACACACACACACACGCACGCATACACACACACACGCACCCGCGCACAAGATATTGAAATGCTAAACCAGTGATCATGGGTCTAACAGTGACAACTAGCACCCCTTCTAGCCTGTTACCGTCTCCTATATTAATCGATAGTACATGTAGTCATCTCTTTGTGTAAAGTTTAACTAAAGAAATGTCTTCTTGTAGTTGGTGGTGGTTGTAGCAGTGGTATAGATGGTGGCAGTGATGTTGGTGGTGATTGATTGATTGATTGATTTAATTATTTATTTATTTATTTATTTATTTATTTATTTATTTATTTATTTATTGTGGCATCTGCTGTTACCTCTAATTCCCATCATACGTGCAGTCGTCGGCGATGCGAGCTGATCCAGTGAGTTGTCGGTGTTACAATATGCCTCGTCGTCAGCCACCTTTAGCACATTCATGGCACATTGGTTTACGATTTACAACTATGGCCTAATATCAGCTCGCCAAGTCACAGAGACTGAAAATAGTCAAAGGCAAGAAATGTACCCACAGAAGCAAGAAGTCTTCGGGCCCAAGACGGCCTCAGTGGGCCCGCGCATCCTTTGCTTACCGGTCCCTCCCCTCCCCTCCCCCTACCCCCAACCCCACCCCAGAGCCTCCCCCCCCCCACCCCGCTACCCCTAAAAAAAATGTTTCACAGCTCTTTGTCATTAAACAAAGACACAAAAAAGATATCAGTAAAAACACACATAAACAAATATCACCCACAATGTGCCCATCTAATTATCTATATTAGTATATAGTCAATATTACATTTCTTGGACCGCCAAGTAAACACTAAACAGCTGGTTACAGTCATAACGTATGCGTATGATTATATTTCATACCTCCCAGGGAAGATTTATTCTGTTTCTCTTTGAAGAATTTTCCTAAGTTGGATTTTGGGCCGTTATTTGGCAAAAGCGAGTATAAATTATCCATTTGTGAGTACAGCAAGATTTGCATTAACATATAAAGAAAACCTCGCTATTCTGAAAAAGGAGCATACTGGCTTCTCAGTACGCGCTCAGCCTCAATCCTCAGAAACTTTTCTTTCGAAAAAGATTCTAATGATAATTTGAACTACACATATTTCATGTTTTGGGCAATATTTATGACTATTTTGTATTGATTTTAACTCATTCTGCCCGAAGCACACCACTTCAGGATATGACTCGACCATGATATTCAAGGGCGGAGGCAGAATATCTTGGCGCCTAAAGGCGCCAAGCTATTCTGCCACCGCCCTTGAACTATCATGGTCGATCTGTCCCCTGAATTTGTAATGCAGTCCTCAGAGGATAACTCCCAAATGTGGATATTTCGTAACTCGGGCACAATGAGGTAATTAACTCCGTATGGTTTACTTTGAGTATTTACGGACACTCACACAATGTCAGGGACACACTCATTGCACACAGTGAGCCATGCGGAGATACCCTCTTTCCTGACACCTGCCAGACTGTGTTTCTGAATTGCTTGCTAAGTCAACGCCACAGAACCTCATCCTGAGCAAAACGGGGTCAGCAAGAGACGCAGACTTGCCCACAGTCGCACGTGCAGACTCTCACGCAACAGACGCATACACCGCCACTGACTCAGACGGGCGCATTCATGCGGTAAAACACAACACACGGGCTCCCTTTCTAAAGTGACTTTTATACAATAAGAAAAGAAATGCTTAAAAGATTATCAAACTATATACACTCCACCTTCCCCACTGCATCCAAATCACATACACACAAATCACAATATCTTTGCCAGGCTAGGTTTTAGTTTCACACTGTCTCCAACCTGTTTGATGTTATTGCCTGGTTACGTTGGTCCTTCTCACGTCTAGGCGTGAAAGTCCTTCGTCGCACTCTTCTTCTTGCCATCCTGTCTCTTTGGCACGGACGTCCTCGTTCTCGTACTGTTGCGCAGTTCTCGCTTTGACTCGGGTGTCTTGGTCCCGGTCAGACTCACTCTCAGTGAAGAGCTGGAGGGATGACCTCACGTTAGGTCCCACCTGTGACTCGACGTCTCGGCGTCCGTCGTTCCACTCTTTACAAGAACTCTGAATAGACAACAAAAGTCCCAACGTAACACTTGCTAAACACACAACATATTGGATCAATGAGAAACGTCACGTAATCTGGCTGATACAAATAACTCACACGTTCATTCACACACACACACACGCTTCATAAACTGTCTACTCCCGTAACACCCCCATATCTCTGTCACTATCTTGACACAGACTATAGCCTAACACTCTTGCTCTACATTACTCTATACACTGGAAAAGACTATGCTTAACCAACCACGTACTATCTTCATAGCGGCTTAGACATACACACTTCACATTCCTTTAGTCATCTAACTCGGTAAACAACTGTATACAAAACACCGGTTACTTCACTGAATTCTAAACATACGTAACTAAACCAAACCGGAACACCGCTATACAACCACATTACTCTTACCAACGCATACTGTCTTTAACTAAACAACTATCAATACTACATTTATAGAAACATACCTGAAATCTAGGCTTCAGAGTCTTGGAATACGGGCTAGGTATCTCAAACACAATCGTTCCATACGACAAGACAGCCCGCACTACCGATCTAGACCTCTGACAGACACAGCTTCCGCCTAGAACTCACTAAACAGAACTCACTAAAAATCCCGTGCTAACCATGTCTTACAGATTTGCCGTGGAGCCTAATGCCACCCGGACTATCGGCACAAACAAACCGTTAACAAAACCCGTACCGTACTAATCCTACTGTGTGAGCACTATGCACGAGCATAGAGCTTCATCACAATCCACATGATCCCCCGTAAGGCGGACACTCAGGAGGATCTGGGCCCCTTGCGTTTGGGCGTTGCTCACAGTATTCCGACAGTAAAGGGGGTTAAATCACCGCGAACTAGTCTGAAATCTTGTATCTTGTACTTGCCCACAGACAAGGTTCCTCCTCCTCCTCGGAGAGGATGCAACGAGTTTCCATAGACAGGTTCCGAAGGTCCTCCTCGAGTTCCGGGTCTGTCTGGAACAGGAACTTCACTCGCCACCGATCCCTTTCTCTGAATGCGTGACACACGATTCCGGCCTCCATTTCCCTCAGTTTTTCTTCCGCCAGCGCCAGTCCCTCCCTGGTGCCCGTAACACGCATCTGACAAAGCTCCTTATTCCAAACGACGTCTATCGCCACTATGTAGGCCTCCAGCTGCTTGGCGAGAGTCATGATCTGTTCTGTGCAGAACGATGTGAAGAAGCTGTAACGGCTCGAGGACAAACAGATGACCACACTGTGAATTGAGTTCTCAATAAAAGTGCTGATCTCCTCAGCTACATTGTGTATTATGTCGTCAGTGGCTGTCATGACGGCGTGGCGTGGAGAAATCAGGAGCTTGCCCTGATACTTGTCCTCCAATGACTTACACAGACTGAACCATGTGTGCAGCTTCAGGACGTCAGCCGACTTGCTGTTCAGCGCAACAACGTGATCCACCACCGACGTGCACACAATGCCGCCAGCTTGTATGAGATCGTCGTCACTAAGGGCTACAACCGTCACGCCCGGTGCGTTCTGACCAGGGTGTCCCGACGCTGCTGTTCGTTCTAACCGAACTGCAGCCTCGAGCCTCTCTGCTCTGAACTTGTTGGTGATGTAGTCTCTAGTCTGCTGATGCAGTATCAAGGTCGCCTGTGTGCCCGATACTGGAACGCTGGTGCACCT
This sequence comes from Semisulcospira habei, assembly GCA_036245525.1. Classification (NCBI taxonomy): domain Eukaryota; kingdom Metazoa; phylum Mollusca; class Gastropoda; family Semisulcospiridae; genus Semisulcospira; species Semisulcospira habei. The sequence continues at coordinate 338,580,417 of BTPG01000001.1, read as the reverse complement.
GACGGAGTCGAGCAAACTGTACATGTCGACGGGACTTTCTTTGGCGACATCCGCACTGTCATCGGCAGACATTTGTTGTGGTGCTGTGACCGTGGTGAACGACAAGCATGAATCATCTGTAAGTAGAACAAGAGAAAACCAAAGCAACAAGGTCCATTAATCCATTACGTCCCGAGGCTGATTTTTCTTATTGTTTTCCTCCCTATGTCACACGACCAGTCACTTTAGCGCAAATCGTACCTTGTGACCGTAATATAAAAACCCCTGTAGCGAAAAATGGCGGACGTTTTGTAGCCCTCTCGATGGCGTATCCTGGATGCCAGTTTTGTTCTATAAAAGATCGCCAAACGTTCTAAAGTACAAAGCTACTTAGTGGTGTTCGAAACAACAAGCACACTTATATTACAAATTACGTCATAAGTCTATTATGTATAAATGTATATTCCTTTGACGACAGTCACATCTGGGGTGATCCAGGTCGCAAGATGTCTTCTTGATTTCTTTTACGAAAATAGTGGAGGAATGAAAACAAATACGTTATTAGTCGGAGGGGTTCGCTGCACGGACCCCTCCGACCAATAACTTGTATTGTCCTATGAAGGCTATATTACGTTAGGAGATAGATCAACCGTGTTAGTTCAAGGGTGGTGCCAGAATAGCTTGGCGCCTTAGGCGCCAAGATATTCTGGCACCCCCTTGAGCTATGATAGTCATATTTATTTCAAGAACATGTGTATCAGAATGAAAAGGGTTAACCGCTTCCTGAAATGTTTGTTACTTCAACAACAAAGAGCCCAGGCCGTCCAAGGAACAGAGATATAAAGTAACGCCAGTAAGCGGCACAGGGGCTTAACAAGACACGCGCTGTACTACAATGTACACTCCCCGCCCCCCCCCCCTCCCCCTTCCCCACACGCATCATCTGCCTGACCGTTTCCACCATCTGTACACGTAAAATAAGCAGACACTACACTACTACTACTGCAGCTACTACTGGCGCTGGTGTTGCTGTTATTTTTGCTGCTACTGCTGCTTTTACTACAACTGCAACTACTGCTGTTGCATATACTTCTCCACGCCGAAAGCAGCTGTTATAAGTATTACCGTCAGCATGTTCACCAGCCCGCCCACTCTCTTGGTCGTTGAACAGCCGGTCTACACAATAATCTGGACAGTCTTCCAGGAAATCCTAGACAGATAAGCGAGGACAATCGTCTGTATTCTATATTGACTATTTGCGTGTCGGTAGCGGTTTTAATCGCGATGATTCCTACAGGAATCATAGCGACTAAAACCGCTACCGACTTGCAATGGGCTAACTCTTAGTCGGTAGCGCTTTTGGGTAGAGTGGACAGGACTGAGGCTGGACGATACGCTAAGAATGGCAGAGAACAGAGTGGAATGGAGGGAGCTGGTTGCCAAGTCATCAGTGGTGCCCCAACGGTAGGCAAGACTACGGGATACAGACAGACAGACAGACAGACAGACAGACAGACAGATAGATAGATAGATAGATAGATAGATAGATAGAAGATAGATAGATAGATAGATAGATAGATAGATAGATAGATAGATAGATAGATAGATAGATAGATAGATAGATAGAAGATAGATAGATAGATAGATAGATAGATAGATAGATAGATAGATAGATAGATAGATAGATAGATAGATAGATAGATAGATAGATAGATAGATAGATAGATAGATAGATAGATAGATAGATAGATAGATAGATAGATAGATAGTGCTTTTCGACTCGATACCTTTTGGCTGAATAATCGCGACAAAAGGCACTACCGACAGCCAAAGGATCGCACTAGTTAGGCTGACCACTGATGATGCTTGACACCTCGTGTTCCTTGAACTGTTATTAACGAATCATTCACAGAAAAGCAAACTCGGTGACGCAGCAACGACTATGTGTGCATACATTCAGGAGTGCTTAAGGTATGGGACCCTGCCTTGTATAATTTTTGTTACTCTCTTAGCGTCACAGTTGTTTTCTTATGTTTTCAAGCGTTTGCTCTTGAAGGGTTTGTCATGGTGTAGCAACTTAATAATCCGTACATAGCTATTGTTGCCACACTACGAAAAAAGCCGACCTACACCCGGCAATAAACGGTTAATTGATCGCAATATCTCCTTTTGAAATATTCTTAGCGTTGAATGAGAATAATGCTGGACAAAATGGACAACTTAAGTTATAAAATGGAGTAAAACTGTTGCCGCAAGGGCTTCATGTGAAGGGAAAACAGAAAATAGCGGTTGAAACCCCTTTTAACTCTTTCTACCCCAGACACACCACAGCAAGATAAAGATCGACCATGATAGTTCTAGGGTGATGCCTATGGGCGCCAAGCTATTCTGGCATCACCCTTGAACTATCATGGTCGATCTGTGTCCTGCACTGCAACGCAGTCTTCAGAGGACGGCTTCAAAATTTGGTGATTTCGGTCTTGGGGTAAAATGAGTTAAGTTACAAACATTAAACAGGACGTTTCGGATCAAAGATCCTTCTTTGCGGTGATATGGGAACAACCAGGGGGTTGTTTTCATTATCATCGCGAAGAAGGATCTTACGTCGTGTGTCATGTTTCTAACTTAAAGTGTTTTCGAACTCTATTTTCTGTTTCCCTTAAAACTCATTCTACCCCAGACCCACAACAGGAAGATAAGGATCGACCATGATAGTTCAAGGGTGATGCCAGAATAGCTTGGCGCCTATGGGCTGACTGACTGACTGACCGCCTATGGGCGCCAAGCTATTCTGGCATCACCCTTGAACTATCATGGTCGATCTGTGTCCTGCACTGCAATGCAGTCTTCAGAGGACAGCGGCAACATTTAAGGATTTCGGTCTTGGGGTAGAAGGAGTTAAATTATGATGTTTGAATGTCGTAAGAAATGAAAGACGTTCTTCTTCTTGTCCTGTGTACGCGGGAGAGTTCCTCCATTTACGCTAAAAAAAGAAGTGGAAAATCGCTGATATGTGTGCCTATGTAGATGGCTTGTGAAAAGGAGGTTAGGAAAGTCTTAGTTTTAGGGTACCAGTGGCCGTAAAAAGGTAGTTAGGAAAGTCTTAGTTTTAGGGTACCAGTGGCCGTAAAAAGGTAGTTAGGAAAGTCTTAGTTTTAGGGTACCAGTGGCCGTAAAAGGAGGTTAGGAAAGTCTTAGTTTTAGGGTACCAGTGGCCGTAAAAAGGTAGTTAGGAAAGTCTTAGTTTTAGGGTACCAGTGGCCGTAAAAAGGTAGTTAGGAAAGTCTTAGTTATAGGGTACCAGTGGCCGTAAAAGGAGGTTAGGAAAGTCTTAGTTTTAGGGTACCAGTGGCCGTAAAAGGTAGTTAGGAAAGTCTTAGTTTTAGGGTACTAGTGGCCGTAAAAGGTAGTTAGGAAAGTCTTAGTTTTAGGGTACCAGTGGCCGTAAAAAGGAGGTTAGGAAAGTCTTAGTTTTAGGGTACCAGTGGCCGTAAAAGGTAGTTAGGAAAATCTTAGTTTTAGGGTACCAGTGGCCGTAAAAAGGAGGTTAGGAAAGTCTTAGTTTTAGGGTACCAGTGGCCGTAAAAAGGAGGTTAGGAAAGTCTTAGTTTTAGGGTACCAGTGGCCGTAAAAAGGAGGTTAGGAAAGTCTTAGTTTTAGGGTACCAGTGGCCGTAAAAAGGAGGTTAGGAAAGTCTTAGTTTTAGGGTACCAGTGGCCGTAAAAAGGAGGTTAGGAAAGTCTTAGTTTTAGGGTACCAGTGGACGTATGCACAAGGGAAAGGCAAGGCTGACCAATAGCTGTATCGACGTATCTTATCAAGACGAAACGTAACTCTAGGAAAATGTCTCCATTCGCGTTTTCATTTAGATAATAATAAGAACGCGTTGAAAATGTACCCAGAGCAGACGACGGGGTGCGCCATGTTTGTGTGTTTGGTGACGTCATAGCAACACAAAACAGCAATCAGCCTAGACACACGCTACATGGCGTTTGTTTGCATTCTCGCTATTTATTGCCGCAGAACTGCAGTTTTCTTGTCAACATAACTAAAAGGTATTTTTTACCATGTTGCGCGAAGCATCTATATTGCTGCAGAATGTCCCTTCGAAGCAGTCAGGTGTGAAATGATCTTCCCACACGAATTCGGAGACTTTAATTTCATTGGTAATCATCCACGTTTTCCACTTTTCGTTCCTAAAGTTCATCAGCCATAACTGACAACGTGTTTGATCTTCGGCAGACATTTGGGGATTAGAGAAAAAAACAACAAAAAACAAACAAACAAACAAAAAAAAAAAAAACAACTCATTTTCATCGCCTTCGCCTGGCTAGTTAAAACAGCCTCGGCATTGCGCTGTTAGAAATTGGTGTGCTGAAGACGCACGCCCATGAACACGTCGTCCAGCTTTCAGGGGCAAAATTGGTCAAACACTTCATTTTCTTATGACCAGGAGGGTTTAGAAACTTGGCAAAGCCACAGTTTTGATTAACTCATTCTACCCCAACACCGAAATCCCCAAAGTTTGCCGTTGTCCTCTGAAGACTGCATTGCAGTGCAGGACACAGATCGACCATGATAGTTCAAGGGTGATGCCAGAATAGCTTGGCGCCCATAGGCGCCAAGCTATTCTGGCATCACCCTTGAACTATCATGGTCGATCCATATCTTGCTGTGGTGTGTCTGGGGTAGAATGAGTTAACTCATTCAGCCCCGACACGCCACAGCAAGACATGGATCGAGCATGATAGTTCAAAGGTGGCGCCAGAATAGCTAGGCGCCCATAGGCGCCAAGCTATTCTGGCACCACCCTAGAACTATCATGCTCGATCTGTCTCTGGAATTGTGATACAGTCCTTCAGAGGACAACTTTAAAATTGGGGGATTTTGGCCCTGGGGTAGGATGTGTTAAGTACTGGAGGCTTTAAGGCCAATTTGACGTCATACTTGCCGTTCCCTCATTCTGCCCGCGACACACCATGCCGATATGGCTCGACCATGATAGGCGCCAAGCTATTCTGCCACCACCCTTGAACTATCATGGTCGAGCTGTCGCCTGAATTGTAATGCAGTCCTAAGAGAATAACTTAAAAAAAATGTGCGTATTTCGTACCTCGGGCACAATGAGTTAAGAATGTTGGAGCATTTCAGGTTTCAACCCCTTCTCTGCCAGTGATCGCAAGTTGTGATTCAAGGCGTGTTAATCCATCGCCCAAAGGAACATGGACAAAAAATAGAGCCAGTCAGGGGCATAGATCCTCATGAGCCCCCGCACGTGCGGGGGCTCATGAGGATCTATGCCTCTTGCATTTGTGTGGGGTTGATTTGTTCTCGGTAGTGAAGCGATGCTTGAACTCACCGCGTGGGCCAGAGCACGCCACTGGACGGGCGGAGGGACGCAGGAAAGAGAAATCAAGCTGAGCTTGACTTCAGTTTGTCCTTGCCACAGCCAAGGTTCGTGGTGTGAATTGAGGCAGTTCTGCTGGTCTGAAATGCCGAAATATTTTATGAGGTTTCCAAATGCTGATATATATTTTTGTATATGTTTTTATATATGTTTGTGTGTATTTAATATGATTTGATATTACAGCTGTTCAGCAAATATCTTTCAATATTAATCTGTAACAGCTAATGCTGACAAAATCATGACGATATAATATGCTGAAAAGCTGCAATATCATGTTCTTCACGTATCACATAACTTTTCAGTGGCGTAGAAATATGTATGGCATATCACAAGTAGTTAACCCCACCCAAGTCCCCCAGGGCAGACCCGGGTGGGTTAGAAATAAAGGGGGTGGGGAGGGGGTGTTTGTACTATCTCCTTTGAATATTTAGCTACGCCTCTTACATGTAAAAGCCATCATATAGCCAACATTTTCACTTCCCCCAAAAAACAAAATTACCAGCACAGCCGGTCCCGCCCTCGCCTCGTTTCTCTTCATGGGACTACCACCCATCTGCACACCATGGCTCACAGCCACGAATCATGCTGGTATACTTTAGCAATATACACCCCCACCCCATTCTTGCCGCCCCACCCACTCCCCCAATCCCCTCAATCTACCTCTCTCCCTCCCCCAACGACTCTCCTGTCCCATTCGAGATTAGCAAAAAGAAAACATAAGCGTGAAATTATATGTTTGGTCCCAAGCGAAATAATTATACGCCCTGTCTTTTGTCCTCCAGCACGTCTCTTCAGGCGAGGAAAAAAAAAAAAAAACCCAAACACACAACGGATTCAGCTGTGTATACTGGTTGCTACAACACTTAACTGAACCCTTTTCACCCTCACACGATATCGCTTGAAAGACATTTGACTATGATAGTTCAAGGGTGGTGCCAGAATAGCTTGGCGCCTCAGGCGCCAAGCTATTCTGGCACCACCCTTGAACTGAAATGGTGAATCTGTCCACTAATCTGCGATAGAGCCTTCATAAGACAATAAACACATTTTCAAAAATTCAGCCTCAGGATGTAATGGGAAAATCAATATATCAATAGAAAAGAAAGTCCTGCTTGTCAAGTTGTATTCACAGGCTGGGCTCGAGAGACACGTATACAGTCTGATGACACATGGGCGTCCGCTAGTGTCGGTCTCTTTGTCTACAGTATTGAAAATACGGTAGACTTTGAAATGGGGTTGGTCGGAGCGCATGCCGGAGCATGCACGTGACGTTTTTGGCATGCGGGGCAGAAATTCTGGCAAAGAAGTAACAAAATAAAAATGACGTCACGTCTACCTACGCAAAACTTGCTGGAGAACGTCTTTTGGGTGCCAAAGCGCCGTATGTGTGTGTGTGTGTGTGTGTGTGTGTGTGTGTGTGTGTGTGTGTGTGTGTGTGTGTGTGTGTGTGTGTGTGTGTGTGTGTGTGTGTGGGTGTGTGTGTGTGTGTGTGTGTGTGTGTGTGTGTGTGTCTGTGCGCGCGCGCGCGCGTATGTGCCAGCGAATAGAGCCCGCGTTTGAGGACGGACAAGCTTGACATTTTAGGATATTGTCCCTAAAAGAATTATCTCGAGTCTTTTTTTTTTCTCTCGATGTTTTGATTAAGATGCTCATTGGTGAGAAAATGGCCGTTTCACAAAAACCGGTTGATCCACACTGGAGTCCGTAAATTTTCTTATTTTTACTAGATATTTTGCTTATCGCTAGATAAAAGGGAGATAATGAATGAGTTCGTTAACCAGCATTATTATACCTCTAGAACGTTTTGAGTGCTAATTAAATACTTTTTGAAAAAAATTATTTTTTCACTTTTGGGGGATTAATCTTACGAATTATATGGGTTAATCTTAAAACAACTGAATCATTTTCACGAAAATAAAAACAATCTTCTCATTAATAATCGCATGGTTTTTCATATACAGCTGTCGGGTACGATTAGATGAATTGTGACCTGCATGCCCTGCATGTGAAAATCAGACAATTTTCTGCACCACATTTTCGGAGTCATTTGTAAAACAGCTAACATAACTTTAATTTTTCTTTTACGAAAAAAAGATATATTCTCATTAATACCAGCATGATTTTTCATAAACAGTGTTTGCATAAGCGTGCTGTTTGTCTCGACCCTGGGGTAGGATTAGTTCAAATTGTGACCTGTCAGCTCTAGGCGTGAAAATCTTGCAAGAAAATTGCAAAGTTGATCCTCTGATACGTCAAATGTTAGTACTGCGATGAGTGTCGTATTAAATCGAGTCGTCGCTATGAACACGGCGTCATGGGACTAATGATGCCATGACGTGAAGCTTGAAGTGACGTCATTTCGCTGCTCGTGCTATTATTCTTATTCAAAATAGTTATGCTACGCCAGATCACAGAGCTTACGAATGGCGGGAATCGCCGTGTGTCCGTCTTTATTTATGTGTGCCAGTGTGTGTGGATCAGAGAGTGGGTTAGAGTAGAAGGAGATGGATTTCTGTCGCTACACGAGCCCACAGAGCGTACTAATGGCGTGAAGCGCCGTGTGTCCGTCTTTATTTGTGTGAGCCGACGTTGTTGGCTTTGAGAGGAGGGAAATGGATCAGCATTATAAGCCTAAAAGTATGAACAACTCTGAATGTTCCTACAAGTTAAGCGCACCTGAGCTCCAAACAATACGGTAGACTTTGGGATAAAATCCTCATCTTGTCTTTATTCGGTACCGTACACACAAGTGTAGGGTACAGTGTGAACAAGAGACCGGAAGACATCACACTGCATTACACGCGTCTGTGTTCATCGAGCCGACGTCTGCCGCCGTTGGCCCGCGCACGGTCGTGCGCGGGCCAACGGCGGCAGACGTCGGCTCGATGGCCGTTTGCGCACTGGGTACCTACCTTCAAAAGAGCCCAAGGGAAGGATCCAACCATTGGGCTTGTTGAGCGTGGAGTCCGGCGCAAACTTCGCGATCTGATCGAAACATATCGTTGTTTTGCTGGTCACGAACTGAGCCACACACTGTGCCGAGACGTCTGGAGGAAAACCATCCAAAACGAGACACACACACGACATGTTCCTTGGTGAAGATGTAAAATTGTCGCAATCCTCAGACTCTCTACACACAGTCCATTCCTACTACTTGCTGGTCCGGGGAGCTGCGTAGCTTAGGTGGTAGAGCGTTCGTACTCTCGTTCGAAAGGTTGTGGGTTCGAACCCAGTTGGGGTCAAAATTTGTACAGGCCTCTTTTCGGTGCCGTCTTTGAAATCAGTTCGTGGTGGACATTAGACGTTAAGGCCTAAAAACGTTGAACGTTGAACGTTTCCTTGCTGGTCCTGGAGTTAATTTTCAGCTCAGGATTGCAGACGACAATAACCAAGAAGATTCTGTGGCTCTACACAGACCGAGTACGCACGGAGAATTTCGACAATATTCCACATCCATCCACGATACAAGTACGTACACTTGCCCATGAGGTGCTCGACGCATGTAGGGAATGGTTTCGCTTTGCAAGACCAAGAAACGCCCTTTGAGCTCCCCGAAATAATCGATAGCTGTGGAATGTTACTTTCGGTTTCAGAGGAACAGGTTGAGCGTGGATCGCATTGAGCGTGAGTATTGAGCGTGGATCCCATTGATTTCTCGGTGCTCAGTCATAACATAAAACAAATAGACGAACATATTTATTCTGTCAGCGAAAACTGTAAAAAATACATATTACCACCCCTCCCCCTAACCCTACCCCGACCACCCCCACCCTATGGCGGATAACAGACATAGGAACATCTCCAAGAAGCATAGGTTCTCGTGAACAACCCTCCCCCAGGCCCCCCCCCCCCAGCCCCCTCCCCCCCCCCCCCCCATGAGGATCTATGCCTCTTGCTGAGACCAATTTGTGTCCATGTTTCATGGACGGTGTTGACTTCTGGCCGTTGAATGAACCAAGGTTTCTGAAACAAAACTGTACGTACTGCGGCAGGGATGGGGTTAATAGGGTAAGGGTAAATGACTAATGATTACAACAATCCGTGCATATATTTCTGTTTGGTGTTTTCTACAGAGGCTAATAAGTCGAGGACGCCAGACCCTTCGTAGGGACCGTCAGAGAAACAGTAGCGGCCCATGTGCTGTAAACAACTTCCACAAACGCGCACTACCTTCGCTGGTCTCTTCCGCCGGAAATGAGAGCAAGATAACCGGTTGTTAGCAGTTTGATTGTGCCGTTGAGATCTTACGATATGCATACATTTAGTTACATTATGCTAAAAAAACAAAACAAACAGCAACAAAAAAAAACCACAAAAAAAAAAAACACCCATGTATTTCAGTTCTGTTGAAAGCATATAAATTATACTGGGGAAATATCGTTATATCAGGAGCGAATCTGGGGGCGGGGGGAATGGGGTAGGGTGGGGGGGTGGTGGTTCCAGGAGTTCCGGAACACCCCCCACCTCCCTTCCACACACACACAATTCTTTTTAAAAATGCTATAACATAGTCCCTTTTTGGGGTGTTTGGAACCCTCTACCTAACCCCTCTCCCCCACATTTAAAATTTTGATGGGTTTTTATACCCCACCCCCCCCCCCCACCATCTTCTCTCCCCCCCTCCCTCCCTCCGTTGTTTGATATTTTGCGAACGGTGAGAGTCCTTACACGCACGCGCCTTCTCTCCCGCCCCCCAACCCCCGCACCCCTCCCCTCCACCTCCCCCCCCCCCCCCCCGCACCCCTCCCCTCCACGATTATTCGGCCCATGAAAAGCTAGGTCTAGCGCCGGGGAGGCCTTTTGTATTAGGTTGAAGGTTCCCCCCCCCCCCCCCCCCAACAAACCAAAAAAAAGTTGGACCCCCCCCCCCCTCGAGGTAACTGAACTAATCCGCCCCTGGTTATATAATGTTAATTTTTGGTTCGTGTGTGTCGGATCTGTGCGTGCGTGCGTGTGTGTGTGTGTGTGTGATGGTGTGTGTGTGACGGTTTGTGTGTGTGTGTGTGTGTGTGTGTGTGTGTGTGTGTGTGTGTGTGTGTGTGTGTGTGTGTGTGTGTGTGTGTGTAGTCTATATTATGTGACAGTATATTTTTGCGTGTGACGCAGCTTACTTCCCCGCCCCACTTTCATCCCCACCACCCCCATGCTCAAATCACACACGAGCACACGCACACACACACACACACACACACACACACACACACACACACACACATACACACACACACACGCACACAAACACACACACACACATACACACACACACACACACACACACACACACACACACACGTGCGCGCACTGAACGCGTTAAAAAGCTGCGCATGTCGATTGGGAATGTACGCTGTTCTATGAATATAACAAAACCGAAAGCAGTTCAGATCAGCAGTTCATGCCCGCGATCCATTGATTGTGTACAAGTGAAGCCACACACATCTGGTCGCAGGTCTGTCGACACTGGCCGTGAGCCCTGATGGCGTGACTTTCCAAATTTGGGAGCTCTCCTCTGAAGACTACATACAGGTCAGAAGATAGATCGGCCACGATAGTCAGCAAGGTATGACGAAAAATAAGCTTGGCGCCTCTAGACTCTAGATCAAGGGGGATGACAGAAAAGCTTGGCGCCTTTAGGCGCCAAGCTTTTCTGTCATCCCCCTTGATCTAGCAACTAGAGGCGCAAAACTTTTTTTTTTTTTTTTTTTTTTTGTCATAGTCCTTTATCCATCGCCTAGAGGCGCCAAGCTTTTCTGTCACCCCCCCCCCCCCTCCCCTTGATTTAAGGCGTATAGGCGCCAATCTTGTCTGTCACCATCCTTCAATCATAGAGCAACTAGAGGCGGCTAAGCTTTTCTGTTATCGCCATTGAATTAGCGCCTATTTCGCCAGTCTTTTCTTTAAACCACCCTTGAACTAGCACCTCAGTTGATGCGCCCATCGTTTCTGTCACTACCCTTGAAATAACGCCTCAGTAGAGGCGCAATTTTTGGGGTATCATTTCTATCTGTCTGTTATTGAACTGGCGCCTCAGTAGAGGCGCCAAGCCTTTTTTGTCACCATCGTTGAACTAGAACCTAGAGGCTCCAATGCTTTTCCATCGTCACTCTCGACACTTGAAGCCCTGAGGCCGAAATAATATTATACTATGTCCTCTGAAAACTATATTATACCAGATCAGGGGACCTATCAGTCAGAACAGTTCAAGGATAGCGCCTGAATAGCTTGGCGCCTATAGACGCCAAGCTATTCAGGGACCGCCCTTGAACTCTCATGTTCGGCCAGTCTCCTGCTGTATGGTATGGTATGGTATGGTATGGTATGGTGTCACCAAGGCGCACATATCCATCTAATTAAAGATGCTCAAGGCGCCGCCGTAGGGATGGAAGCTGGAGCTTTGAAAGCCTGCTGATACTAAGCGTTACTTTATGTGCAAACCTCCACCCGGCTATTAACTTCGGTGCATGTGAACTATTTCTGTTTCCATTTCACCGGCCCTACTGGGCCTTCTCTTTTCGATTAGTGATAATGGGATTTTTAACGTGCGCACTTGATGATTATGCGTGTTGTGCACACGAAGGCGAGACAGGCAACCGTAAGCCGAGTCTGTACGTAAATGTGACTCGATGGGAATGAGGAAAGTCCACATGCCATTCCTGCCCACCAGGGGATTCGAACCCGGAATCTTACGACTGTCAGCGAAGTGTCTTATCCACTAAGCTAAGCCCCCATATCAGGGTCTGAATGATTAACTCATTCGCGGCCAGCCGCGAATGAGTTAAATTGGCGCCTAAAGGCACCAATATTTTCTGTCCCCATCCTTAAACTATCATGGTTGATCAAGTATTGGTGAAGGCCGTAAAAGTTGAATGGGTGTAACAATTTAACTCATTGTGCCCGAGGTACGAAATACCCACATATTGGAGTTATCCTCTTGAGGACTGCCTTACAATTCAAGAGGCAGATCGACCATGATAGTTCAAGGGTGGTGACAGAAAAGCTTGGCGCCCTTAGGCGCCAAGCTATTCTGCCACCACCCTTGAACTATCATGGTCGAGCCATATCTTGATGTGGTGAGTGGCGGGCAGAATGAGATAATGATATGTTTACGATAAACCTTGTTCGGAAATCAGACAAAAGTCAGAACTGACCATGGTTCGACGAAAAGCGTCGGTTAACAGCCAGGACAAATGTGCGATATCGCATGTTTGTTTGACCGGGGTTTTAATCCACTGATTACGTCCAAAGACGCTCTGTGCTTGACGTATATACGTAAATCGTCTATTGCGAGATTTGTTTTTAAAAATCTGGACGTAAAAGGTGATTGCCAAACGTAAAGTGCGACGAAATCTCAAGAGAAAGACACATCGTGCAAAGAAAAGACTATTGACAGACAGACGCGTACATTCGGTTCACCTGCACCTGTGGCCATGAACTGCGTGTCTGAAGTCATGCACTACAATTGGGCTCCCGTTAACGAAGCAACGCTGTTTACCGTTTACAGTCTGTCGGCGGTAGCGGTTTTTGTCGCGATGATTCCTGTCGTAATCATCGCGACAAAAATTGCTCCCGAGAGCCAAAGGGTTAACCCTTTTAGCTCCGTGGGTGCATTTCCCGAATTTGGAAGTGTTACTTAACGACTATGTACCACTTGCAGGAGGTGGATTGGCCATGATAATTCAAGGGTAGTGCCAGATTAGCTTGGCGCCTTCAGGCGCCAAGCTAATCTGGCACTACCCCGGTCAATCACTCTCCTGTAGGGTGTTGGGGCTGAAAGGGTTAAACAAATACGATGACAGAGAGGTATAGCATGATCACTCTACCCCGACTGCGGGAGCTCTTGCAGCTCTACTGCGAGTCTTGCAGTGATGGTGTGTACACTATCAATAAAGTGCACTATAGTAAGCTAACTGTAAACACGCCTGTGTCTATTGGTTAATTCGGGGTTTAACTGACGTCCACGGCACCGAAGTGATAATGGACGGCCCTGACGGGAGGGTTATGGGGGACAGGGAAATCTATTGCCTATGGAGTATGACCTGAACACTGATCAACTCATGCGCACTCCAACTGTGCCACTTTGATTTACCAGGACCTTTCAACGGACATGCTATTGAACAAGCCCGTCTTTTTCCCCTGGATTGCGAGTCCAGCTACCGGAGCCGGGACGGGGATTTGAACCCACGACCCGGCGATTCCCTTCGCTCTCCTGCTCCGACGTTTAACCGCCTGAGCTATTTCGGACTCTCTCTCTCTCTATTACCTGTACACAGTGGTTTTATATGAGGGGAGCTGGAAGGCCAGGTGGTAGAAAAGTGGTGGCTTCGAATCCAGCTGGGGTCAAAATTCGTTCAGATTCCTTTCGATGCACCGTTCTTGAAATCACTGTCGAGGTGGACAAATAACGTTAAACCCTACACATTTAATGTAAAGAGTCCTTTTATAATCCATTCATAAAATCATTTTGCTTTTCAGGTTGTGTGCGTGCGTACATGCGAGCGTGGGTGCGTGCGTGCGCGCGCGAGTGTGTGTGTCAGTGTGTGTGTGTGTGTGTGTGTGTGTGTGTGTGTGTGTTCGTGATTAAATCTGACCTTACTGTGCGCAGCTGACTATATTGTCCCTCCCTTGAAAATCTCAAGAAAACAGTATTAACAAAACGGGAAAACAGGGGGGAAAAGCCACCCCAAAAAAAAACCCCAAAACTTGTTACCTGACGACGCTGTGCAGTTCGTATCAATATTATCCGATAATCACGCGGTCTTTTTGCATGATACTGGAAATAGAAACACGACGTTCATTATGCAGTATCGATCAGTCACTGTTCACCATCTTCAACTCATTCAGCCCGACGGTCGTATTTCACAAATTTTGGAGGACGTCATCTAACGACTATGCACCAGTTGCAGGAGATGGATCGAGCATGATAATTCAAGGGCAGTGTCAGATTAGCTTGGCGCCGACAGGCGCCAAGCTAATCTGGCACTACCCTTGAATTTTCATGGTCGACCCATCTCCTGCTGTAGTGCTCAGGACGTTCACGTGGTGCGTAGGGTCAGCTCAGCTACTGAGGTTTCGGACATTTCGATCGCTTGTATTTGAAATTTTATAAAACGGTCTGAAACCGGTACCACAGGTCGTGGTAAACACAACGTCAATCATCCCCAGCTGGCAAAGGGTTATGGATAGAAAGTGGGTTTAGCAAATAGGCATTGCGGGGGCTCTTGAGGATCTATACCTATGGCAGTTTGGTGGTATTCAACTCAGTCAAGTTTCTCGGCACTAAAGGGCTGAACAGTTTTAACCCATTCAACCCTGACGCACTACAGCATGAGATGGATCGACCATGATAATTCAGTCAAGGGTAGTGCCAGATTAGCTTGGCGCCAGTCGGCACCAAGCGAATCTGGCACTACCCTTGAATTATCATGGTCGAGCCATCCCTTGCAACGGGTGCATAGTCGTTAGATAACGCCTCCAAAATGTGGGAAATACGTGCGTGAGGTTGAAATAGTTAATAACACAAAGAATTGTCAGCAATTAACAATGGCAGCGTCATTCCCAGCACATACAAACAACACCAACAGCAACAGCAATTACAGCGACACGTCTCAAACAGCAAAGCGACAAAGTCACGTCGGCAACTAGATACACTGACTATAGTGAGTACTTCAGAACACATGTGTGTCAAGTCATGTTTTCAAGCCGCCTAGCTATGCCAGCATATCCTTGACCTAATTGCCTATGCAACTGAAATATATAAATCTGTTGCAACGTGTCAGGGGGTGAACACTGCATAGCACATGCTTTTTTTTTTTTTTTTTTTTTTTTTTACTCCGCCGTTTGAAAAAAGAGGGGGTTGGGGTGGAAGTGGAGGCGTTGGGAGGGGTGAGAGGTATACAGCACTAAAATCGTGATACGTGGTTGGATTTTGTTTTTCACTTCTCGTGATTGGTTGCATTTTTTTCATCCCATAAACGGCCGTAAGAATATCATATTTTATGAGCTTGAAAGTCAAAAGAAGAGCTTTGTGTTGCGTGAAAATGTGCTGGCTCTTTCGTGAAGATTGAAAAGTCTGTTGCCATACTGTTCGTTTCAATCACTGAACTTCGGGAAACTTCCCCCGTCAGCAATCTTCCCCTATCCCTCCCCCATTAGTTTTTTTGAGAGTGGGCCAAGGAAAGGTTGTTATGACAGTGGTAACTTCTATCTCCTGCATCTCTTCCACCGATATTATTTTCCATTCTGGATTCACGTGAATCACTAAATAAATCGTTGTGAATCCGTAATGGTGCCACTTCTTCTCCCCCACCCCCCCCCCACCCCCCCTCGCCCATACCCCCTACGGCGGCAAACACAGACAAATAGCAAGATCATGTGTGTGTTCCCGCAGTCTTATGGAGCAGCTGTCAGTTGTAATTTTAGTCGTGTTTCACGGTAAGGTTTTGGTTGCCGCAATTGTAGTGTCGCCTCCCCCCAGCCTTCGACACGACTAAATTCTGTAGCGTCGCTGCCCGTGTCACAGTGCAATATTCAGTTGTATGACCGGTGAATGTGTGTCGGCTTCGTGTCAGGATGCCAAGTTCACACACACAAGCACAGTCACTCGCACTCAATACTAACTACAATAAAACATGTGAAACGAAGATCTCATTTGATATAGTCTATATTGCTGTACAGGCTAATGATGGTAAAGCGGCCGGCAACAAATGCCCCGGCATGAGGCCGGTTGAGAAGAATACTGCTGGTCACCAACGTAATCAGGCGTTACTACAGTAGCGCAGTACTAATATCTAAGTCGTGCCTCTAAAAGGAATGACTAAGTCCGAACAAGACCCTAAAGGAGAATCTAGTAAAATAACTAAGTCGGAGAGGCTAGATGAAAGGCAGCCTTCGCAAATATGACAAAGTCCAAAGTGCACTCTATAAAGGAAAGCCTAGCTAAGTCAGGGAGGCCTTTGGTAAAAGACGACCTGTACAAAAATGACTAAGTCCAAAGCGCCCTTCGTTGTAAAAGGAAAGCCTCGGAAAACGACAGAGTCCGGGGCGCCCGTTACAAAAGAAGTGCCCCCGAAAAATAACAGATTCCAAAACGCCCTTTGTAATGGGAAGCCTCGAAAAAAAAAACGACAAATTCCGAGCCGCCCGTTATATAGTATAACTATCTAAAAAATGGCAGAGTCCAAAATGTCCTTTGATAACGGGAAGCCTCGGAAATACGAAAGAGTCCGAGCCGCCCGTTATAAAGGAAGACTCCCGAAAAATGGCAGAGTCCAAAGCACTCTTTGTAAAGGAAAACCTCGAAAACACGACAGAGTCCGAGGCGCCCGTTACAAAGTAGAGCTGCCAGAAAAATGGCAAAGTCCCAGGACTCAAAGAAACAAAAAAACAAAAAAAAAAAAAAAAAAACCGACAGAGTCCGGGATTCCCGTTCAAGGGAAGGCTCAGAAAAATGACAAGAGTCCAAAATGCTAGTTTGTAGAGAGAACTCTGGAAAAATCGGCAAAGTCGAGACAGCAACTGTAGAGGCAGTCGTGGTACAAACCGCTCAAATCCACCTATCTCCGCAGACCAGGAACATTGCGCTCCAACAGAACAAGTGTATGTGCCGAGCCGGGTTGGTTGGTTAGTTCGGGTTTAACGTCCACAGCACCGAGGTGATCATGGACGGCCCTGACGGGCGGGTTATGGGGGACAGGGAAATATATTGCCTATGGAGTACGCCCTGAACACTGATCAACTCAGGCGCACTCCAACTGTGCCACTTTGATTTACCAGGACCTTTCGACGGACATGCTATTGAACAAATCCGTTGTTTCCCCTGGATTGTGAGCCCAGCTACCGGGGCCGGGACGGGATTCGAACCCACGGTGACCGGCGATTCCCTTCGCTCTCCTGCTCAGACGTTTAACCGCCTGAGCTATTTCGGACTCTGAAGCGCCGAGCCGGCGCAGCACGAGAAGCAAAAATGTGATTCGCCCGACAAAAATCATTACGTTTTACAAAATGGTAAAGCACTGTTTCATGCGTTAGAACATTACTTTCCTAGCTGAATACGCTTTTGTCAGTTCTGAAACCATTACCAACACTTAGAGCACTTCAAACACAATATTGTTGTAAAAAGGTCTTGCAGATGAAAATCGTACTTTTACAAGACTACTACCTAGTCAACAAATAAAATCCAACGCGGCACATCTCTTGTCAGGGGAAAATACTCCGCAGTAACCAGCTGTCTGGCACCGTAGCAGAGGTCTGGAAAGAAGGGTGAAAATGACACTAGAACAGGTGCGGTAACTGAGTACACCAGCTGGCCTTTGCCTAAACGTTCTGATGTGCTACACAGCCTCGCCTCATACTACTGGCGGTAAATCAGTGTACACACTAAATTCCAAGCTTGCAGGAGACAAACATAGCTGAACTTCGTGAGCCTCAGTCAGTGAGCACACTGACTATACAAAAAGAGAAAAATAATAAGATATATATATAAAATAAAAAAAAACGTGTACAAGGAATTTTTACTACACACTTCACTGCCCAAAATTGGGGACATGGCCTTCCAACTGCAGGAGACATAGATTCTCATGAGTCCCCGCAGGTGCGGGGGGCTCATGAGGATCTATGTATTTTGATGACCCCAATTTGCATCTATGTTGATTGTCCAAACGTGTTCTTTGTTGTTCACCCCCCCCCCCCCACCCCCCACCCGGTAATAATAACCAGATTTCAGAAACGCAACCTGCGATCACTAGCAGCGGAGGTGTGTACGCTGGTAAAAACGTTGCCTCTCTTATACTCAAAGAATCTAAAGTTACTGTCACGGAACCTGACACATTTAACTTGGCTCATAGATGCTGTTCAGAAATCAGAATTCTCTTTGGGTCACTCAAAAGGCGCGCAGTTTCAATTTTATTTACCTACTTAACTCATTGTGCCCGAGGTACGACTATACCCACAAGTTTTGGAGTTACCCTCTGAGGACTGCATTACAATTCAGGAGACAGATCGATCATGATAGATCAAGGGTGGTGGCAGAATAGCTTGGCGCCTATAGGCGCCAAGCTATTCTGCCACCACCCTTGAACTATCATGGTCGAGCCGTATCTCTCTGTGGTGTGTCGCGGGCAGAATGAGTTAACACCTATGTTAAAGTGACCTACTCCAGGCAGTAAAGGGTTCATGACTGGCAATATCTCCTTTATAAATGTTTTTAGGATGTCTTCCGATAACGCTGTTTACAGGGGCTAACTTCAAAAATGACGTAAACTGAAAGACTGTCTCTTGCTTTTCAGTCTTCTGTGTAGGCAGGACAGTTCCTTCCGTTACGCTTAAAAGCAAGTGGAAAGCCTCTGGTACTTGTGCCTTCAGTTTTCACGAGGATCGTGAAAAAAAAAAAGGGTAGAAAGGTCCTAGCTGAGGCAGGAAAGCATTGATAAGCCGTTGTATCAGCGAATACAGCTGATCGCACAATTCCGGCATTTCTTTTCTCTTGCCAGTCAGTCGCATTCAAGAGCGATGCGCCTTATTAGCCCAGATCAAAGAAAAAAAAAAAATCCTCGTGCCGACGTCTGCCGCGGTGGACCCGAGCACTATCGTGCGCGGGCCCACTGCGGCAGACGTCGGCTCGAGGAACTTTGCTCAACTCACCGCTGGGAAGTAATGACTCGCATTTGGGATCTGCCCGTTTGAGAGATGCATTTGACTGACTGCCGTAGTCGAGCAGTGCATGAGACCCAGGCAACGCATGAAAAACGAAAAGAAAATCCCAACAAATAATACGCCAACATGCTTAGTACAACGAAGGAATCAATGAATCAATAAAAGTTTATTTGTCAACGGAAATAAACTTGTGAATGACTTGCAGGTATCCTAGCCGTGTGGTCAAATCTGACCACCCAATTAAAAGGACTGCGAAATTTGCCCTCCCTGATATCGCCTCATGCTGAACACAGAATGAAATCTGCTACGCAACTTAAAAGAAGAGAAATCTGATAATTTTATGGGGAAGAAAACACAATACAGGCAGTGCTTACTTTTTCACATCTAGAGCAAAATGATTATATTTCAAGTTCACTTTCTAAGCACTCCATACATGCTTGCAGGAGACGGATCAACGAATTTCTCTTTTCCGCGACATAACAAAGTACTCTTATTTTTAAATAGGTGTTCGCAGAGACATTGGTCATTTTCTTCACCCGCGGAGCCGTTTCAATTGCGGCGTACACCACAATGAGACGCTTTGACGAAGCATGAGTTAGTTAGTTAGTTAGTTAGTTAGTTAGTTAGTTAGTTAGTTGGGTTTAACGCCGAGCAGGCGAGTAAGGCCATCTCACGACGGGACGAAGATTGAGCTCGAAATACGTAGCAATACAAGACACAGTGAATTGCATATAGTGATTACGTTAATTTATCAATGCTGGGTTGCTCTAGAGTGAAATGCATGCACCAAACCGACTGCATGCCAGGCAATGCCGTTAACGCAGCTTGATAATTATACAGAATTAATAGGCCAGCGTCAGACGACCGGGCCTCCGCTGATAGCGGCTAACAAATGGTTGTATTCTTAACCCCTTTTAACTGCCGGGCAACGTTAACGCTACCCAGGTGCAAGCAAGAGACACAAACCTTCATGAGCCCCCGCGACAGCGGGGGCTCATGAAGGTTTGTGTCTCTTGTTTGACCTACATTCTTCGTTTTTAATTTTGTCGCAAGCACCGTATGTTTTGACGCGCATGTCGGCTACACTAGTCGCTTTAGGAGTGTGATTCGCGATCATTTGCAGTGAATGGGTAAAACACCGTCGCCGCAGTACCCTGTCTCTGCCCGAAACACGAGGTACACCTCTTTGGCTTGACTTCGCGAACGAAGATTTTATAGGAGTTGCCCACGACGTCTGCAGGCTTGTTCGTGGCTGCGGAGGCCAATCCGATACAGGCAGGTTCCACCGCAGTGGCTGCAGGGGAAGGTATGGCCAAGGTTCTGAGCTGCGGCATCTCTGTTTTTTCTCCTGAGCCGCTTGTCCTTAAGGCTAGCTCTGTGAGAGTCCTCAAAGGAGACAGCTGCCTTGTAAATGGTGGAGCGCCAGGTGTCACGGTCCGCAGCAAGCGAAGACCACTGGTGGTGGTCGATTTGGCAGGCACTAAGTGACTTCTTGAGACAGTCTTTGTATCTCTTCTTTGGTGCCCCTCTGTCTCGGTATCCAGTAGCAAGCTCGCCGAACAGGGTGATCTTTGGTAGGCGGTGATCCTCCATCCTGGAGACATACCCCGCCCAGCGGAGCTGTGTCCGCAGCAGCAAAGCCTCGATGCTCACAGTTTCAGCCTGTTCAAGGACCTCGACGTTGGTGACATAGTCACTCCAGTGAATGCCCAGGATGGTACGCAGGCAGCGCTGGTGGAAGCGTTCGAGGAGACGTAGTTGGCTGCGGTAGAGGGCCCAGGACTCAGAACCATACAGAAGGGTGGTGAGGACCACAGCTCTGTACACGGTGATCTTGGTGCCTGTTTTCAGCTGTTGATTGTGCCACACCCGCTTGAAAAGTCGCCCGAAAGCGCTGTTCGCTTTTGCCAGCCTGCTGTCAAGATCCTTGTCCAGCTTGGCGTCCGACGTGAAAATGCAGCCAAGGTAAGTAAACTGGTGCACTGACTTTAGTTCAGACTCGCCAATGGTGATGTGAGGAGGGCGATACACTGTCTTGGGTGCCGGCTGATGGAGGACCTCTGTCTTTTTCAGACTGACCTCGAGTCCAAAGAGCTGGGCAGCATCTGCGAAGCAAGACGTGATGCGCTGTAGGGCTCTCTCTGAGTGTGCAACGAGGGCAGCATCATCAGCAAAAAGCAGCTCACGAATCAGTTGGTCTAGGGTTTTCGTTTGGGCCTGCAGTCGTCTGAGGTTGAACAGGCTGCCATCGAGACGATACCTGATGTACACTGCATCGTCATCATCGAGGTCCACTGTGGCCTGCTTCAACATCATGCTAAAAAAGATGGTGAAGAGGGTTGGTGCCAGCACGCAGCCCTGCTTTACGCCGTTGAGAATAGGGAATGGTTCTGAGAGGTCATTGTTGAGTCTGACCTGGCCTTGCTGGTCCTCGTGTAGCTGGACAATCATGTTGAGGAACTTTGGGGGACAGCCAAGTCGCTCCAGGATCTGCCACATGCCTTGCCTGCTCACAGTGTCGAACACTTTTGTTAGGTCGACAAATGTTACGTACAGCCCTTTGTTCTGCTCGCGGCACTTCTCCTGTAGCTGTCTCAGCACAAAGACCATATCGGCGGTGCTCCTGTTTTCTCTGAAGCCACACTGGCCCTCTGGGAGTTTGTCTTCAGCGATGGCAGGTAGCAGCCGATTCAGGAGCAGCCTTGCAAGGATTTTCCCAGCAATGGACAGCAGGGTAATTCCCCGATAGTTGGAACAGTCAGACTTCTCGCCTTTGTTCTTGTACAGGGTGATAACGACTGCATCACGGAGACTCATCTTTTGGTAGTGTTCCTTCCTCCCAGCAGCAGAGAAAGAGGTCATGGAGCTTGCTGTGCAGTGCTGTTTTCTCCAAACTAGCTATATCGGGTCACCTGAATGTTCTTCTGAAAGCGTGACGATGTGTGTGTGTGTGTGTGTGTTCGTGCATGTTAGTTTGTGCATGCGCTCGCGCTCCAAACATCTCCAAGAGACATAGATCCGCATGCACTCTTTGGGTGCATGAAGATCTATGCCTCTTGGAGATGCGTGCATGTCTGTGAGAAAGAGAGAGAGAGAGAGCGGCGCGCGCTAGAGAGAATTAGGACATATTTCCAGTATTATGTCACTGTCTGCGTGGTGACGGAGTCTTTTACGTCACCGCCACTGGTTGACTTTATCTAGAAGTAAAGTTTCTTTTAGTGTTTTAATTCTTTTCTGAAAAAAAATAGTTTTTATTAAAGAAGTTGAAAAGATACAAAGCTCCTGGCAAACGAACTCATCCAATGTCTTTCTCCAAACCAACTATATGCAAAAGTTCAAGTAAATATGACAAATATTACGGACTCTAATCTGGGTCAACCGACTTCCTATAAACGGTTGGTTATGTCTTCAATGAGACATGCAAGTACAATATGATATGGAGGCTTATTTCACCAAGTTTCAAGCTTGTGTGTACAGGCATATTGGAGATTCTCTTGCCGTTTACATGCATACGCACACACATACATACATACATACATACATACATACATACATACATACATACATACATACATACATACGGCGACTTCGCGCCAAATGTACGCCAGTTCAGCAGCTGCGTAACTAGACATGACGTAATGTTAGTCTTGTTACTTCAATTGTGAGAGGTTTAAACCTGCCCGCCTTTGACACATGGACACGCTATCAGTCGGCAGTAACTGAATTCGCCCCACCGCGACCCGTCCCAAAAAGTCCCTTCTATAAATAGAAGGGACTTATATGAAAGACACCATGTCACATCTATCGGGTATACGAGGGACTGAATGGGTACCTTATTTTCGGCAGACCGGCTCCACGGTATGTACTCGGAGTGTTCAAGTGTTTTTTTCTTTGGCCGGGGCTGTCGGAGTCGTTTATGCGCTTTAGCACTACACGTAACACGGCTATGAGTAGGTGTGTGTTCTGCCCGGCGCTGTTTGTGTCTAAGAGCGGCCCGCCCGGAATGCCTAGGCCTACATGATGCAACAATTAATCTGTGTCAGTCGACAGTGTGAGTAACTTGAGTAGATTCTAATAAGTGACTATACCATACTGACACTGCATGTTCTTTTAGGAGTATTTTAAGCGGCAGGGGCGGTCCGAATCAACTCAGTCTTTTGGTACCGCAACACGCACACGAGCCCGGCAGTGTGGATGTTTGTGTACCAGGGAGGTCAGGAATGCCTGTGCTTCGTGCAACAAACATTGCAGTGTCTGTGGTGCGAGCAAGGTATGACTGCCACACGTACACACCAAGTGTCAACAAAAGCCTGAGTGTTTGTCCGTCAACCACTCAGTAACGCCGTGTGAAATAACATGGTGGTTGTGCCGGCCCTTGTCTCCAGTGGCACTACAAGAGTGATGAAGTAAACCAGCCGGTCGTTTAGTGATCTGTCATTACCACTCATGCAGCCTGGCTCATGTGTCCTCTTTAGTCTGTTATTTATACTTTGTGTAGTGTGGACATGCACAGTTCCACAGCAACACGTGTCCTGCCTATATTTTTGTGTCTATGTTGCTGGGATATGTGTACCAGGCACATGAATGTGATCATAATGATGTGTGTTGCTGCGTCATCTGCTTGTGTCAGTGTACATGCTAGTGTGAACTATACACATGCATGCACACATGTACTAGGGGCATGAGTGCAGTGTGCGGTACCTGTGTATGTATGTGTCTATGTATATATTATGCTGTCTTATATGTATGCATATGGATATGTGCATATATGTATGTGCCGAGTGCATGTGGCTGATATACTTTTTATGGCTGATATATTATATAATATAGTTTTTGGACATGTGTGAGTAGTTATGCGTGTGCAAACATTTAGTGTATTTGTATGTATATGTATATGTGTATGTATGTGTGTATATATGTATATGTGTATTTGTATATATGTATATGTATGTGTGTGTGTATATGTATATAGGGGAAAGTAATAAGTACCGAACACTTAAGGAATATGCTATTTTCTCAAAACCAACAGAAGACAGACTGTTTTAGAATGTGAATTTTAATAAAGTAAATAATCAGCAACATTCATACCACTTTTTGTGGAAATAAATCAACATAAAAGAAAGTTATCTTAATTGTAAAAAATCAAAAATATGTTCGGAATTACAACACGTGTTCCCTAAATCCGAACAAAGAGTTCAAAATCCAAACAGCAAAAACCAATGTTAGGCCTACTTTGACTGACAAACATCGCAAAAGTACTCTCTTTGGCTTTCTGTTATTCCAGCACAATCCACATGTACCCATTTTGAGCACATCAAACACTGAATCAGTCCTCTTCTCAGCACTCATTCTCGGCACAAAAAGCAGAACCAGTTATCTTCCTGCTGATGACTGACATTTCTAGCCCTCTTGTTTTTAGCTTTCTGTTTCTCTCTGTTCTCTGTGATTGGCTGTGATTTGCTTGTTTTCTTTGTTGGTTTTTGTTTTGCCTGCGACACTTCGATTTTTTGTCTTCGTTGAAAACATGTTGAATGCCATTTCTGGCTCTATTTTGTATGCAAGTGACATAACGTCTTTTCCGGTCAGGCCAAAAAAACATGCTCTCACATTTCATGATGTGGTTTGCCGATTCTTTTTCTAGTGCTGGGGGAACTATGGAAGAAATTGTTTTGTAACACCCATAGCATGTTTGTATTTTCCATCAAGATGATCTTTAAGTGTGGTGGGAGGGATGCCAACGCTCTTGCAGCTGCTCGAAGTCCAAGACTCTTGTCTTTGACAGCTGCCATGGCTGATGCCAGTGACTGCGTTGACTATGTAGCCCTGCAAAATATGCTCCAAGTATTAGCAACACTCATCACTCTGTACTAACTATTTCTAGCAAACACATGCGCAGACAAATAAAAAGAGAAGGGAATAAAGAGTGAGAGAGAGAGAGAGAGAGAGAGAGAGAGAGAGAGAGAGAGAGAGAGAGAGAGAGAGAGAGAGATTGATTGATTGATTGTACATTGATTAACGTCCTGACAGCAACAAGACTTTTTCAGGACGTGCCTGCACTGCTTGTGAAAAAAAAAACTACACAGAATATTGAATGTATGTCACCAGCCGGTCTAATACGTTAAATAAACCAACGACATGGGGCCTAAATAAAGCTAAGACCATTTAGCAACACACATCCAATACCAAGAGCTACAGGCAGTGCAGACAGTAGGGAGAGTTTTGAAAAGGCAAATACAGGTGAATGGACCAAGGGTAGACAGATACACATGCCACAGAATAGAGGGGAAAACCCAACCTGTGGGGCTGACCAGGGTGACTCTGGGAACTAAAAAGTAGTTAACCCGGGTGAGAGAGAGAGAGAGAGAGAGAGAGAGAGAGAGAGAGAGAGAGAGAGAGAGAGAGAGAGAGAGAGAGAGAGAGAATGACTGAACGGTTATAACACGAGGAACAAGATTTCAGTAGACATGAACAGACTTTACAGATCTTTAATCACAATCTCTCCTTTCTTAACTGTACAGAGAGACACATAAAACAATAATAGACGTGAAAGTACAAAGGAAAGTACAAAAGAATAACTAGATATGATTTTAAGATCAACGTGAAAAATAATAATAATAAGAGAGAGAGAGAGAGAGAGAGAGAGAGAGAGAGAGAGAGAGAGAGAGAGAGAGAGAGAGAGAGAGAGAGAGAGAGAGAGAGAGAGAGAGAGAGAGAGTCAAAATCCGAACACAATAGTTCAAATACCGAACATTGGGGTGTTTGGTAACTGAAATCTACCTAACTGTTTTACTAAAACCACAGTGGTGCTCAGGCAAGATTACAACGAATGCTTGCAAACAGACATATTTGGCTAGCAGATAGATCACACTGTTCATTTCAACCATAACTTTTCACTAAAAGCAACTCAAATTCATACTATGATTAGTCTTTTGTAGGTCGAAAATAGCTTTGAGAGTCATAAAATCCGAAATCACTCACCGTCTTCTTGTGCAGTCTTTCGCCGCCATGATTTTTCGTACAGGATAATAAGAGACGGTACTCTATCACCTCGTCACCTCTTGTTTTCGGGAAACCAGCTGTGCTGATATATTGTACACCAAGTGTAGTGTCGCCTCACCCCAGCCTTCGACACCAAATTCTGTAGCGTCGCTGACCGTGTGCAATGTTTGTGTGACCAGTGAATGTGTATGCAAATCAGTGTTTGCTCGTGTCAGGATGCCAAGTTCACACACACAAGCACAGTTACTCGCACTCGATACTAACTACAATAAGACATGTGAAACGAAGATTGCATTTCGTATAGACTATATTGCAGTACAGGCTAATAGTGATAAAGCGACAACAAATGCCCCGGCATGAGGCCGTTTGAGAAAAATATATTCTCTGCTGGTCACAATGTCATCATACGTTACTACAGTAGCGCAGCAAAGTACTACTAAGTCGTGTCTCTAAAAAGAATGACAAAGTCCGCCGGAACAAAGGAGAATCTAGTAAAATAACTAAGTCAGAGAGGCCATTAGATAAAAGGAAGCCTCGGCAAAAATGACAAAGTCCAAAGTGCCCTTTATAAAAGAAAGTCTATAAAAGTAGCTAAGTCGGAGAGGCCTTTGGTAAAAGAAGACCTGTACAAAAAGCGCCCTTTGTAAAAGGGAAGCCTCGGAAAACGACAGAGTCCAAGGCGCCCGTTACAAAAGAAGAGCCCCAAAAATAACAGAGTCCATAACGCCATTTGAAAAGAGAAACCTCGGAAAAACGACAGAGTCCGAGCCGCCCTTCAAAAGGATAGCTATCTAACAAAATGGCAGAGTCCAAAATGTCTTTTGATAATGGGAAGCCTCGGGAAACGACAGAGTCCGAGGCGCCCGTTGTAAAGGAAGTCTACAAATAAATGACAGAGTCCGAAGCGCCCGTTATAACTAACTATCTAGAAAAATGGCAGAGTCCGAAAGGTCCTTTGATAAAGGGAAGCCTCGGAAAAACGACAAAGTCCGAGACGCCCGTTATCAAGGAAGGGCTCCCAAAAAATGGGAAAGTCCGAAGCGCCCTTTGTAAAGTAGAGCCGCCAGAAAAATGGCAAAGTCCCAGGACTACAAACAAAACGACAGAGTCCGGGATTCCCGTTCAAGGGAGGGCTCAGAAAAATGACCAAAATGCTGGTTTGTAGAGAGAACTCTGGAAAAACGGCAAAGTCGAAACAGCAACTGTAGAAGCAGTCGTGGATAACAACCGCTCAAATCCACCTATCTCCTCAGACCGGGGACATTTTTTTTTTTTTTTTTCGATTTCCCCCCGGAGGGAGAGATCGACCCCCGGCCCCTCCAAGATACAGAGCTTAATCTGATCCGATACACCTTGGTCTCAGCCATATGATCCAGACAAGGTATACTACACTTTGATCTTAGCCAAAAGGCCGAGAAGCGATCCAATTTGTAGGGTGCCGAGCGCAGCGGAGCTTTTGCTAGCCAGCAAAGCTGAGGGGTAGTAAAATGTGGCTCGCCCGACCAAAATCATTACGTGTTATAAAATGGTGAAGCATTCTTTCATGCGATACAACATTACTTTCCTAGCTGAATACGCTTTTGTCAGTTCTGAAACTATTACCAACATTTAGAGCACTTCAAACACTATATTGTTATAAAATCCTCTTGCAGATGAAAAATCTTACTTTTACAAGACTACGTAGTTAGCAAACAAAATCCAACAAATCTCTTGTCAGGGGAAAATACTCCGCAGTAACCAGCTGTCTGGCACCGTAGCAGAGGTCTGGAAAGAAGGGAGAAAACGACACTAGGCGAGGTGCGGTCTGGCCTTTGTCTACACGTTCTGCTGTGCTACCCAGCCTCGCCTCTTACTGACTACTGGCCGTAAATGTAGACACTAAATTCCAAGCTTGCAGGAGACTACAAAAGTAATAGCTGAACTACTTAAGCCTCAGCCGTGAGCACACTGACTACAGTACAAAAAGAGAAGAAAAATAATACGATACAAAAAAACGTGTACAAGGCATTTTTACCACACAAGCAAATTAATATTCATGAGTTTGCTCGATATGCATTCCTTCCCATAATCCCTTGCAGACCAGAAAGACTCGCTTGATCCTTGATCACATTAGAACACAAGAGTCGAATCGCGTAACTATTGAGACTGACGACACTGATGCCCGCTAGTGATAGTCACAACCATACAAAAGGACTAAATAAACAAACCCAATCTGCGTCAGTGAAGGGGTTAGTTATCATGGACCTGATCAGTGACTGGTGCGTCGTTCTGGCACTGCCTCTGAACTATGATCACAGTCGATTCGTCTTAGCGGGTTACCCTGTGCATGCTGAGAAGCCTCCAGCACGTAGGCCTATCTGATTTGACAAATTTGGTGACAAACAGTCGTAACAAGTGAAGTTTGTCAAATTCTCCAACACTAAGATCATCAAACACACGGGCAGTTAGTTTAGAGAGATTACAGTGATATCATCAGTTTGCGTTTGTTGCGAATGATTGAAACAACAGAAGATTTAACACATAGATTATTTTAAAAATAACAG
This sequence comes from Semisulcospira habei, assembly GCA_036245525.1. Taxonomy (NCBI): domain Eukaryota; kingdom Metazoa; phylum Mollusca; class Gastropoda; family Semisulcospiridae; genus Semisulcospira; species Semisulcospira habei. The sequence goes on along the minus strand of BTPG01000001.1, from coordinate 338,551,842 downwards.
TAAAGAGCTTGATTGTATTGTAATTCCATAACTGTTACCTCCGCATGAAAACATCTTTAATTAACCTTTAGCCCCAAGGCCCCATTTCTCAAATTTTGGAGGTGTTGCCTAACGACTATGTACCAGGTGTAGGAGATGGATTGATCATGATAATTCAAGGGTAGTGCCAGATTAGCTTGGCGCCTTCAGGCACCAAGCTCATCTGGCACTGCTCTTAAATTATCATGATCAATCCATCCACTGGTGCATAGTCCCGGGGCTTAATGTGTTAAACATTGTATTAATGTTATGTTTGAAGGGGTGGTGGGAGTGGGAGTGGCGTACGAAATTTTTACGTACTCACCTACTGTCGAAAAAAATGAACTTTCGTGATTTAAAAAAAAAATGTCTTACAGTTTACAGGACAGCTTGTAAAATTGGTTTGTAGGCCTAAGCTCTATCCTGCATTGGTTTGTAGGCCTAAGCTCTATCCTGCATTGGTTTGTAGGCCTAAGCTGTATCCTGCATTGGTTTGTATGCCTAAGCTCTATCCTGCATTGGTTTTTAGGCCTAAGCTCTATCCTGCATTTAATATTAAAAAAGATCACACGGTGGTACACGATTTGGATCGAAATAAAATATATGTACCTCTTTTCTAGATGACTCGCATGAGAGCACACTACACAAGTGCTGCACTTCAAACTGTGAAAGAAGACAGCACTAATTGCATTGCCGCTGTACGTGCATGTCAACACGCATTCTGTTTAGAACGCTTCACACGTGCAGCAAGAGAGAAAGGGAAATAATTACAGAGAAAGTGACAGATCTGTGACACGTAAATTTATTTTAAGAATCGATTCAACGGGGGGGGGGGGGGGGGGGGGGGGGGGGCAGGGGGGGGGGGGGAAGAAAGGAGGGTGGGAGTGTGTGTGTGTGTGTGTGCGTGTGTGTGTGTGTGTGTGTGTATGTGTGTGTGTGTGTATGTGTGTGTGTGTGTGTGTGTGTGTGTGTGTGTGTGTGTGTGTGTGTGCATAAAAATCAAGTAGGGAAGTGGGAAAATGTTCCAAAGGGCTTTCCGAAAGTGAAACTCATATGACGTAAAATATAAAATTACGTAAAAAATAAACTTACGTCATAACAAATGACGTTTGACAAATCGGTGACGCGTGTGTCCTGTTTCTTATAGCATTTTAAATAATTTTGGGAGTGGGGGTGGGGTGGGGTGGGGGCGGAACACCTAGGATCCGCCCCCCCCCCCCGATCCGCTCTTGACTTTATAGATTGTTTATAGAGTGCTTTATTTTTTGTTTTTTTTTTTTTTATTTTTGTTAATACTTTTTTTTTAAATTGCGTCCTTGTAATTAGTTATTTTTGTACAATTGGCTTTTGTTAAACGCCTACAGCTCTAACGTCTGAGGTTAGGCACTACACAAGCACGTATTATTATTATTATTATTATTATTATTATTATTATTATTATTATTATTATTATTTTATTATTATTATTATTATTATTATTATTATTATTATTATTATTATTATTATGAACGTGGGCCGTGAGAGCTTTACCACACTTGTTATACACCGTATTTGTGCACGGCAATTGGTTACTGCGCCTGACACTTGATATTTTCGTCCCTATTTATTTCTTCTTTGAACAAACTTTCACGGAGAGTTTACATTTCTTACCGTGCAGCAATTACAAACATGGCATTTTTATACCTAGAAAAATAACTTGATGCCATTTGTCCAGCTGACTTATCTTTCAGTTATCGTGAAACATGCAATCATGACATCAACAGACAACAGTTTTACATCATGTAGTTTAGCCCCTTCCATACCAACGAAAGTACCAAAAGCAACAACTGTCCAAAGTACATGGACGCACAGAGGACTCACAAGAGGTATAGATCCTCATGAGCCCCCGCAGTTGCGGGGGCTCATGAGGATCCATGCCTCTTGCAGTTAGATCGCGTCACTTTTTCTCGGCAGTAAAGGGGTTAATGTATATTCCAGTTATAAACCATGGCATCATCATGCCCTCCAGCCTTCACGGACTGTCCTCGCTGTGGCTGCCTGTGTGTGGGCCCAATCCTCCTGGCCTGTGGACATGTCATCTGCAGAAAATGTCTGCGAGACCTCGTAGGGCAAAACCCAGCGGCCACGTGCCCCGGCAATAATTGTAATGAACACATCGGAAATCAGGAGCAAACGACCGGCGAGATTTTAGACGCCCTGGGCAGGGATTTCGCTCTGGAGGAGTTGGTTCTTGACCTACTGGCGCAGCGCAACGTTTCTTGTCAGGGATGTTCCACACGGCCCGCGAGTCGAGTCTGCGCGGACTGTGCTGAAATGTACTGCCAGGACTGTGGTGAGACGCACAGGGACACAGAGGCCACGAGGGACCATCAACTGCAGAATCTTGCCCGAGGTGCACCATCCGCCACTGATACCAGCACCCATCAAACTTTGCCCAAGACAGCTATGGGCACTGAACAGTCTCAGCTCATGCAGCGGGTCAGCTCAAGGCGGTCAGAAGTGGTTAAATCTATACGCGCTGTGCAAAATATCACAGGAAAACTATTACCCACCTTGGTGCAAAATCTAAATGAAAAGCAAGGGGTGCTGACGCGCTACTTGACCTGCGGGGCAGTGGTGGGCTCGGACAGGAGCGTGGAGGTCCGCATCAACGCACTGCTAGACTTTTGTCGTCCGCCGCCGTTAGAAAGACTTCTGGAGGAAGTGAACATGTTGGTCGCATTCAGACCAGGGAGACCCGTGAGTATTAACACATTCCGTCCCAGGACCGAAATCCCCATTGAATTTTGAAGTTGCCCTCTGAACGACTGTATTAGAGTTAGACAGATCGAGCATGATAGTTCAAGGGTGGTGCCAGAATAGCTTGGCGCCTATCGGCGCCAAGCTATTGTGGCACCACCCTTGAACTATCATGCTCCATCCATGTCTTGTTGTGGTGTGTCGGTGCTGAATGAGTTAAGCTTCTTTTTAATCGTAAGTAGCGGTGCACGTATAAGTTTCTTCAACGAGTCGCATTAATATTGGTCATAATGTCTGAAACTTTCACTTTGATACTCTTGATTAACTGTTAGCCCTTTGGGTGTCGGTGGCGCTACCCACAGCCAAACGGATCAGAAAATGTGTTTGATGTTCGATGTATGATAGACCCATTCGCTTTCCTCTTTTATTTCACTCCTTCTGTGGTACTACAGTGTCTGAGGAAACCAAAAGGAGAGTGGGAGTGTGTGTATCTGGGATGTGTGTGCGTGCGTGTGTGTGTTCGGGAATGGGTTGTGGGTGGTGGTGGTGTTGGATTGGGGGAGTCAATTATGATTTGACCCAGCCTAATTTGACATGTGTGTGTGTGTGTGTGTGTGTGTGTGTGTGTGTGTGTGTGTGTGTGTGTGTGTGTGTGTGCGCGTGTGCGTGAGTGTTTACGGCTGAGATGGGGAGGGCGCGAAAGGCATGCGGAGGGAGGAGGGTAAAGGTGGAGGTGGGGGTTGAGGAAGGGAGGGGGGGATGGGGGGGGGGGAGTAGGTGAAGGTTAGGGTTGACGGATTGGGAGGGGGGAGGGGGAGGCGCATTAGCTGGGTATTTCTGAATTTGTCTTGCAGGCATGTTCAATTTTTTTTTCGGGGGGTGGGGGGGGGGGGGCGGGGGCTGGTAAACAAACTATTTCTTTAAAATATGTCTTTGGCTATGTTAGAACCACATCAGTGCCTTGTGCCAGAATGACACAGTGCGTCGGGTACTGCTTACGTGAGTACTCTCCAGAGAGACCCGCTCAGTGAGTACGCTACTAAAAGTGTACTTTTAGGCGTGCTCCCCGAATGAGTCGATCTGGGGAGTACGGGATTGCGTTCTGCGCACATAACCCATGATATTTTCACACACAGGTTCTACCGAGAAGAGATATTGCCGGCAGACACACACAGGCAGCACAAGCGCAACCTGTAAGGTCGGGCTGTGGTATGTCTTGTTTTCATTTAACTCATTGTAGCCCAAGACCGAAATCCCCAAATGTTGCCGTTGTCCTCTGAAGACTGCAGTGCGGTGCATGACACAGATCGACCATAATAGTTCAAGGGTGATGCCAGAATAGCTTGGCGCCCATAGGCGCCAAGCTATTCTGGCATCACCCTCGAACTATCATGGTCGATCCATATCTTTCTGTGGTACGTCTGGGGTAGAATGAGTTAAAACACTGGACCGAATAATTACTCGAAATGAGCATTGTATGACAGGCTGCAACCTGCTGCCTCGCGGGAGAGTGAAACTCAAGCATGCTTAACCCGTTCAGTGCCAAAAAAATAGAAACACACCCAACTGCAAGAGGTATAGATCCTCATGAGCCCCGCAATCGCGGTGGCTCATGAGGATCTATGCCTCTTGCTGACACCATTTCGAAAACATCTTCCTAGGTCAGCTAGGGCGTGTTGATGTTGAACTGACGAAGGCCGCACAAACGCAGTTTTCGTCAACTGCAACTCCATTTGCATGCGGCCACCAGGAATGTGGCTATGTGTCACGCTGTTCCAAAACCACATGGATGTTCACAGCATCGTGACACCACAATCCGTGATCCATCATGTATCCACCTAAGTAAATAAGACAAGAGGAAAAAGAATCGCCGGACTATGGATTATTCTTAAAACAAACACACTATTTCCGTGTAATATCAGAAGTAGGTCAACACGCCTCGAACTTTGACGCAGTGTATTCAAAGCCTGGGCAAGGCATTTCATACGCTGTTTTCAACAAAGCACATGCAACTTCACCTACTTCTGATTTCAAACGTCTGCTTGGCACGTGTCAAATAGTCGTGGACAGAGTAGTTGTAAAACTTGTTACTACTGGTCTTAATTTAGCGCAGTGAACATGATTTCAGTTACTGTATGAGAAAAAAGAGGACAGTTTGGGCCTGCTTGGTTTTTGCGGGCTGTTCTTGTTGTTGTTGGTTTTGTGTGTGTGTGGGGGGGGGGGGAGGTGTTTCTGTACTTTATAAATATAAAATGCAGAAGTCGACGCGCCAACAGCATTCTTTAACCGTTGTAGCTATCTGTTTTACAGCCCCGATGATTCAGCATATGTACTACGCTGATAACGTTGAAACATTGCAAGTCCTCAACGTGCAAGTCATGGTCAAACACGACGAAGACGACGATACGGAGAGGAAAGGTAAACATTCACACGCTTTTCATGTCGACAACACGGCTTGACAACAATGTCAGAGATTTCTTAACTTAACCCCTTCACTGCCGAGAAAAGAAGCGAACACGATTCAACTGCAAGAGACATAGATCCTCATGAGGCCACCGCGACTGCGGAGGTTCATGAGGATCTATGCCTCTTGCCCGAGACCAATTTGTATCTATGTTTTTTGGACGGTGTCGGCTTTTGGTCTTTGAATGAACCGAGATTTCACAAACAAAATGTACGTACAGTGTCCGAGCTGTCGCAGGAAAGGGATTAACTCATTCCAGACGTGTCGCCTACGGATAGGGTATCCGGAGCGGGCACGTCTAGAATGAGTTAAATTTTTCTTTGGGGTGTACAGAAACATATCCCTAAAATCAACTCATGTAAAATGCGTTCATACATAAATCCTTCATGCATCGATGTAGCACCCCGATGTAAGATTTTTTTGCTGATGCTTTTCAGTAACAGATCTCCAGGTCCGTCTGGAAAATATAAATATTATGAGGAGACCTTATGTGATGGCCACAGAGTTTAAGATTACAAAGGCATCGGTGCGGATTATATATAAAAGAAAGAAAACATGACTAATTCATTAAAACCAGTCGAAAGAAAGTTTGAACGAAAGAAGGTTGGCCCGCGCACGGTTGTGGGCCCAACGACGTTTGGCTACTGGGTTTCGGACGACCTTGCGACTCTTCATTTTGTAATCGCCATGCGTCGTAGCTCAAACAGTTAACCCTTTTAGCCTCGAGTCTCTACAGCAGGAGATGGATTGACCATGATAAAGGCGCCAAGCTAATCAGGCACTATCCTTGAATTATCATGGTCAATCCATCTCCTGCTGTATTGCAGCAGGGCTGAATTAGTTAATGCAATATGTGTATGTCTGTGTATGCCGCCGAGAGTGGAGTATGCATGCACACCCTCGCCACTCCGCACTAAAGAACATGATCGTGTTTAGAAAGTTGTCCGCTGAAATCCAAATTTAAAATGTGGTTGATGTCACTTGAAACAACGTCCCAGTAGCAAAACGTCTTCGGCCCCACGACGGCCGCAGTGGAATCCGCGCACGGCTGGGCCCGAAGATGTTTGCATTCTGGCGTAGGAAGTTAGAAAGGTCAGAGGTAGCACCACGTGCAGATTTATGTCTTGATATTTTTACTACGTTAACAGATCTCCACTCGAGAGAAACTAGTGACCAACAGTCGGGTGTCGTGCTTCCGTCAGTCAATATTAGGCATGCTGGTCACGTTTTTATGGAGGCGCTCAGCACCACCATCAACATCGGACAGCAGCTGGCACATCTGGAGGTTATCACAGACACCAACATTAAACAAGCAGGTAAAGTCAGCATCAGCGGCATTGTCTACGTCGTAGTCGCCATTACCGACAGCAGTATAGGCAGATCATCGTAAGTAAAGTGACGTCTTTAATGCGCGGTAATTTAATTGCGCACAATTTGTGTCAATAATAATAATAATAATAGTAATAATAATAATAATAATAATAATAATAATAATAATAATTGTAATATAATAATAATAATAATAATAATAATAATAATAAAAATAACATAAGCAGAAGAAGAAGAAGATAAACAAGAAGAACAAGAACAAGAAGAAAGAGCATCGCTGAATCCCCAGGAGCAGTGCGCTCTAAGCGCGGTACAAAAATGTATGAATGCAAAATCTCACTACCTTTAAACGAATGTAGACAACTCACACACATACAAACACACATAAGAAAACCATCCCCAAGTTAAAAGCATTTTGATGATTCTTATGCGCCTCCACGATGGTACTGTACGGTCAACAAAGGGAAGACCTAAGATCAAGGCTACCTCGATGGTGCTACACGTTCAGCAAAAAGAATGAATAAGATCAAGACCACCACGATGATGTCGTCAAAATCTCTTTAATCAATTATTGTGCTGCCCGACCATGCCATACGTCTTGCTTGCTTGGTAATCAACTCAGTACAATTTGTGTCGGATGACGTCAAAATCTCTGTAATCAATTATTGTGCTGCCCGATCATGCCATACGTCTTGTTTGCTTGGTAATCAACTGAGTACAATTTGTGTCGGATGACGTCAAAATCTCTTTATTGTGTTAGCGAGCAGGCCCTACATTCCGGGATTTTGCCACCTAGGCAATCCAACACTTAGACCACTTACGCCTGTCACCCCTACCCGGGTATAGGCCGTCGACGAGAGACCTCCAGCAACTCCTGTCCTGTGCTTCTCCTTCGATTCTACTCCAGGTGGTTCCCAGTCTCTTGATGTCTGCTTGGAGGTCTCGACGCCAGGAGTTTCTCGGCCTACCTCTTTTCCTCTTTCCCTGGGGGTTCCATGACAATGCCTGCCTAGTGATACTGGAAGCTGGCTTTCTCAGACTGTGACCGATCCATCCCCATCCTCTTCGCCCAATTTCATTCTCTGCTGTTATCTGCTCTGTTCTCTCCCAGAGTCTGATGTTGCTGATCTTCTCTGGCCAGTGGATTTTCAAAATTCTTCTAAGGCAACTGTTCATGAAGGTCTGTACTCTGTTGACTGTGGTTTTTGTCAATCTCCAAGTCTCTGCTCCATATAGGAGAACTGCTTTTACATTGGAGTTGAAAATCCGGACATTGGTGTGTTGTGACAGCTCTCTGGAACTCCACACTTTTTTCAACTGGAGAAAGGCTGATCTGGCTTTACCGATTCGTGCTCTGACATCTGCATCAGTGCCGCCTTTTTTGTCTATGATGCTCCCGAGATAGGTGAAGGACTCCACCTCCTCCAACGGGGTGTCAGCAAGCAGGACTGGTTCTTCCCTGGTTGCGTTCAGCCTCATTGTCTTTGTTTTCTGTTTGTGAATGGTGAGGCCCACTTGGGACGAGATGTCAGCAAGCCTCGTGGTCTTGTCCTGCATTTGTTGATGAGTGTGGGACAGTAATGCCAAGTCGTCTGCAAAATCGAGGTCGTCAAGCTGTGTCCACAGTGTCCACTGTATTCCGCTTCGTCTGTGCTCTGTGGTCATCTTCATGACCCAGTCTATGGCCAGTAGGAAGAGGAACGGAGACAGCAGACACCCCTGCCTGACACCAGTTCTGACCTGGAGCTCCCTGGTGAATTGCCCTTCGTGGATCACGCGACATGTCATGCCATCGTAGCTGCTCTTGATCAGGCGGACGAGCTTGTGGGTACACCGTAGTGTCGTAGGAGTTTCCACAGAGTCTCTCGGTCCACACTGTCAAATGCTTTCTCATATTCCACAAAGTTGACGTACAGCGGGGAGCTCCACTCCAGAGACTGTTCCACGATGATGCGGAGAGTGGCGATCTGGTCTGTGCATGATCGGTTTTTCCTGAATCCTGCTTGCTGGTCTCTCAGCTGGGGGTCAACGGAGCTCTTCATTCTCTCCAGGGTGATCCTGTTGAAGACCTTTCCTGGTACTGACAGCAAGGTGATTCCTCTGTAGTTGGAACACTTGCTGAGGTCGCCTTTCTTGGGAAGCTTGATTAGGTACCCCTCCTTCCAGTCAGCCCGCATCACCTCCTCTTTCCAGATCTTTCCAAACAGTGGGTACAGCATCTCCACTGTTGTCTCTAGGTCTGCTTTCAGAGACTCCGCTGGGATGCCATCTGGCCCTGCTGCTTTGCCGTTCTTCAAAAATGCCACTGCTCTTCTGATCTCTTCCCGGCTGGGTCTGTCACAGCTGATGGGTAGGTCGGTCTCTGCCGGCTGGATGTCTGGGGGGGAGGGGGGGGGGGTCGGGTGGGCTAGGTCTGTTCAGTAGCTCTTCAAAATACTCGGCCCATCTGTCGAGTTGGTCTGCTCTGTCTGCAATAGGCTTGCCTTCTTTGTCTTTTACTGGTCTTTCTGTATGGCCATACTTGACCGACAATCTTCTGGTAATGTCGTAGAGCTGTTTCATGTTGCCGCTGCCTGCTGCCTTTACTGCTTCTGCTGCTAGGCTGTCTGTGTAGGCCCTCTTGTCTGCCCTGATGCTCCTCTTCACCTCGCGGTTGGCTTCCGAGTATTCCTCCTGTGCCCTTACTTCGGCTGCTCTCGTGCGACTGTTGTTGACAACTGCTTTCTTTTGCTTCCTCACTTCTATCTTCTTCAAGGTCTGTGCCGACAGCCAGTCCATGTGATGGTGTTTCCTGAACCCTACAGTGTCTTTGCTGGTTGAGTTCAGCGCCTCTCTAACTGCCTTCCACTGCTGCTCTGTGGTGACCGCCTCCTCTTCATTTACTAGCTCCTGTAGCACTTGAAACCGGTTGGACAGCACCAGTTTAAACTCTTCTCTAACTCCAGTTTCTCTCAAGAGGCCTACATTATAGCGCTGTCTTCTTGTTGTCTCAGTGCGGCTTTTCTTTAGCTTGAGCTTCATTTTTAAGGTAAGCAGATGGTGGTCTGAGGCTACATCTGCTCCCCTCCTCACTCGAACATCTTGAAGGGATCTTCTAAATTTCTTGCTAATGCAGATATGGTCTATTTGGTTCTCTGTTGTATGGTCAGGTGAGACCCAAGTTGCTTTGTGTATTCTTCTGTGTGGGAAGATGCTGCCTCCAATGACAAGTCGGTTTAGAGCACAAAAGTCTGCAAACCTCTCCCCGTTCTCACTCATCTCCGAGCCTAGTCCCTGTCTCCCCATCACCGCTTCGTATCCGGTGTTGTCCTCCCCTATTTTGGCATTAAAATCGCCCATGACGATGGTGATGTCTCGCTCCGCACATTTGTCCACGGCACTCTGGAGTCGGTCGTAGAACTCTTGTTTCTCTTCCTCGTCACTGTCATTAGTGGGCGCATAACACTGGATGACGTTCAGCTTGATCTTTTTCTTGGTTCTAAAGGCTGCTGTGATAATTCTTGGCCCAAGAGGTTCCCAGCCCATCAGCGCTCTCTGAGCCACTGGTGACAGCATGAATGCTACTCCTTCTGTATGGAGGGCATTCTCCTGTTCATGACCTGAATACAGATACATCTCCCCACTTAACAGCCTTTTCTGGCCAGACTGTGTCCATCTGGCTTCACTGATACCTCGCAGGGAAAGGTTGTACTGTTGCATTTCCGCTGCTATCTGGGCGGCCTTGCCGCTCTGGTACATGGTCTTGACGTTCCATGTGCCCATGGTTGTGTCCCTGGATAGAGAGAGGCGGCTCGGTCCTGTGGCTTCCGAAGACTTCCGGCTTTCACCACAGGACGTCATAAGTCTTCTGGTAGAAGAGCCTTCCTCCTCCAGGAAAGGAATTACTGTTAATCTTTTCGTCGGCGTTTTTGTAGCTATTTCCTTTTTTGCAGGGTGGGGAAGCTACCCCCACGCCCAACCCCCTTACTAGGAGGACCAGGGGTTTTCTGTCGGGGTCACCTTCCCTTAGACCATGTTGGTTCACGGCACCTTATTTCATTCGGTGCACCCCTCTCACGAGAGACCCCCTATCCACCACCCAGGGGACGCGCCTCAACGCCATATGGTCCCAGCGCGAGGACTTAGACCTTGGCTTGACTTCGCGAACGAAGATTCTATAGGGCTTGCCCACGTCGTCTGCAGGCATTTTCGTGGCTGGGGAGGCCAATCCGGGACAGGCAGGTTCGACCGCAGTGGCTGCAGGGGAAGGTCTGGTCAGGGTTCTGAGTTACGACAACTCTGTTTTTTCTTCTGAGCCGCTTGTCCTTAAGGTTAGCTCTGCGAGAGTCCTCAAAGGAGACGGCTGCCTTGTGAATGGTGGAGCGCCAGGTGTCACGGTCCGCAGCAAGCGAAGACCACTGGCGGTGGTCGATTTGGCAGGCACTAAGTGACTTCTTGAGATCGTCTTTGTATCTCTTCTTTGGTGCCCCTCTGTCTCGGTGTCCAGTGGCGAGCTCGCCGAACAGAGTGATCTTGGGTAGGCGATGATCCTCCATCCTGGAGACGTGCCCCGCCCAGCAAAGCTGTGTCCGCAGCAGCAAAGCCTCGATGCTCACAGTTTCCACCTGTTCAAGGACCTCGACGTTGGTGACATAGTCACTCCAGTGAATGCTGAGGATGGTACGCAGGCAGCGCTGGTGAAAGCATTCGAGGAGTCGTAGTTGGCTGCGGTAGATGGCCCAGGACTCGGAACCGTACAGCAGGGTGGTGAGGACGACAGCTTTGTACACGCTGATCTTGGTGCCTTTTTTCAGCTGTTGATTGTGCCACACCCGCTTGAATAGTCGCCCGAAAGCACTGTTCGCTTTTGCCAGCCTGTTGTCCAGCTCCTTGTCCAGCTTGGCGTCTGACGTGATGATGCAGCCAAGGAAGGTAAACTGGTGTACAGACTTCAGTTCGGACTCGCCGATGGTGATGTGGGGAGGGCGATGCTCTTCCTTGGGTGCCGGCTGATGAAGGACCTCTGTCTTTTTCAGACTGACCTCAAGTCCAAAGAGCTGGGCAGCATCTGCGAAGCAGGACGTAATGCGCTGCAAGGCTCTCTCTGTGTGTGCAACGAGGGCAGCGTCATCAGCGAAGAGCAGCTCACGAATCAGTTGGTCTAGGGTTTTCGTGTGGGCCTGCAGTCGTCTGAGGTTGAACAGGCTGCCATCGAGACGATACCTGATGTACACTGCGTCGTCATCGTCGAGGTCCACTGTGGCCTGCTTCAACATCATGCTGAAGAAGATGGTGAAGAGGGTCGGTGCCAGCACGCAGCCTTGCTTCACGCCGTTGCGAATGGGGAATGGTTCTGAGAGGTCACTGTTTAGTCTGACCTGGCCTTGCTGGTCCTCGTGGAGCTGGACGATCATGTTGAGGAACTTTAGGGGACAACCTAGTCGCTCCATGATCTTCCACATACCTTGCCTGCTCACAGTGTCAAACGCTTTTGTTAGGTCGACAAACGTTACGTACAGCCCTTTGTTCTGCTCGCGGCACTTCTCCTGAAGCTGTCTCAGCACAAAGACCATGTCGGTGGTACTCCTGTTGGCTCTGAAGCCACACTGGCCCTCTGGGAGGTGGTCTTCAGCGATGGCAGGTACCAGCCGATTCAGAAGCAACCTTGCGAGAATTTTCCCGGCAATGGACAGCAGGGTAATTCCACGATAATTAGAGCAGGCAGACTTCTCTCCTTTGTTCTTGTACAGGGTGATGATGACTGCATCACGGAGATCCTTTAGTAGTGTTCCTTTTTCCCAGCAGCAGAGAAAGAGGTCGTGGATCTTGTTGTGCAGTGCTGGGCCTCCATGTTTCCAGATCTCTGGCGGGATTCCGTCAATGCCTGCTGCTTTGCCACTCTTGAGCTGGTGGATGGCTGTGAGGGTCTCTTCGGCGGTGGGCGGTTCGTCCAATTCAACCTTTAGTGGAAGGTGTGGGATTTGGAGGATGACTGTTTCTTGAACAGTGCGTACAGCGCCGAAGAGGTCCTGAAAGTATTCCGACCAGCGGTTCAAGATGGAGGTATTATCTGTGAGGAGTGCCTGTCCATCAGCGCTTCGCAGGGGACTTTGTACCAGGTGCCTAGGGCCATACACTGCTTTCAGTGCTTCGTAGAAGCCCCTGTAGTCACCGTTGTCAGCGCAGAGCTGGGTCCTCTGTGCGAGTCTGGACCACCACTCGTTCTGGAGCTCTCTAAGCTTGAGCTGGAGACTGCTGCAGATGAGGCGGAAGGCAGACTTCTTCACAGGGCAGGAAGGCTGGGCTAGGTGGGCCTGGTGGGCGGCTCTTTTTTCTGCTAGACGTTCCTGGATCTCTACGTCGTTTTCCTCAAACCAGTCTTTGTTCCTCTTTCTAGCAAAGCCCAAGACTTCCACAGAGGAATTTACAATAGCAGTTTTCAGTTGTTCCCAGAGTGTTTCAGGGGAGGAGTCTGCTGGATCAACTGTGTCTTTGAGCATGCGCTGTAAATCGGCCTGAAGGGCAGCTTTCTTGTCACGCTGAAGGCTGGCAACATCAAGCTTTTTCTTGGGGGGACCCCCTTTCTTGGGTTTCAGCTTGAGGCGGAGCCTGAGTTTGCAGCGAACAAGGCGGTGGTCAGTGTGGCACTCTGCGCTGGGCATCACTCTGGTGAGGAGGACATCACTGCGGTCCCTCTGACGCACTAGGACATAGTCGATAAGGTGCCAGTGCTTGGAGCGAGGATGCATCCAGGTGGTCTTTCGACTGTCCTTTTGCTGGAAAGTAGTGTTGGTGATGACAAGTTGCTGCTCTGCACAGAGCTCCAACAGTAGGCGACCATTGTCATTGCATTTCCCAACGCCATGCTTGCCGAGGACTCCTTTCCAGGCTTCAGAGTCTTGGCCCACTCTGGCGTTGAAGTCGCCAAGGATGATGGACTTTGTCGTCTGCAGGGGTGCTCTGCAGGAGGCTGCGCAGGTCAGAGTAGAACTTGTCTTTTTCTGCAGGCTCTGCCAGGAGGGTTGGGGAGTACACACTGAGAAGGGTGACATATTGCTGGTGTCTCAGTGGGAGGCGCATGGACATGATGCGGTCTGAGTGACCCTTTGGTAGGTTTTCCAACTTAGTCGCAACGGGGGTCTTCACCATGAAGCCCACGCCTGAGAGCCGTCTTTCTGATGCAGGCCTGCCTGACCAGTAGAGGGTGTAGCCAGCGTCAAGTTCTTGGAGGCTGCCTAAACTCAGACGAATCCGCTTACCGTAGTCAGGTTGAGACTCTAATTAGTTGGTGTAATAACAACAACATTGAACTGAACTCTGGCAAAACAAAAGAAATGATTGTGGACTTTAGAAAGAAACAGTCCCCTCCCCCTCCCCCTCTTGTGATCAATAGTGAAATCATTGAAACAGTCCAGAACTTTAAGTTTCTTGGCACTACCCTGTCATGTGACCTGAAGTGGGAGGAAAACACTCGCCTTATCGTCCAAAAAGCACAGCAGCGCTTGTTCTTCCTGCGACGTCTGAAAAGTTTCGGTCTCGGTGCCCACATGTTGATGCAATTCTACCGAGCTGTGATTGAGAGCGTGCTCACCTTTTCGATCACGGTTTGGTATGGTTCCATCACGGCCAAAGAGAAAATCAGACTGAGTAGGGTGGTCAAGACCGCTTCAAAAATCATAGGCAGAGATCTTCCTAGCCTGGACTCACTGTACCAGCAGCGTCTCTTACGTAGAGCACGTCTTATCTCCAGTGATTCCACCCACCCCGGCAATGAGCTTTTTCAAATTTTACCATCAGGGCGCAGGTACAGGTCCATCAGTACCAGGACCAGCAGATTCCGCAACAGTTTTTCCCTCTTGCTGTTCACGCTCTCTCTGATCAACCGGACTAATTGGAGAGAGCGCGAGTGGCGAGTGAGAATGATTGTGTACAGTCAGTTTTTAACTGTATCAGATGTTTCTCTCTCTCTCTCTCTCTCTCTCTCTCTCTCTCTCTCTCTCTCTCTCTCTCTCTCTCTCTCTCTCTCTCTCTCTCTCTCTCTCTCTCTCTCTCTCTCTCTCTCTCTCTCTATCTCTCTCTCTCTCTCTCTCTCTCTGTGTGTGTGTGTGTGTTTAGTCTTAGTAACTGACATCAAGACAAATTCCAATGTTTTTATTGTTTTGTACATGGAAACATATGGCAATAAACCATCTTATCTTATCTTATCTTATCTTCCTCCGGAAGGCGTACTTCGCTGAGCGCGGCGATGTCGATGTTTAACCTCCGCAATTCATGGGCAATGAGGGCGGAGCGACGTTCAGGGCGTCCGCTGTCTGCTGTGTCGAGCATGGTTCGGATGTTCCAGCATGCTACGTTGAGTCCGGTCGTGTTCGTCATGAGAGTGGAGCCATTGTTGTTTCTTGTTTTCTGACCGCATGAGAAGACCGCGGCTAGCCAACTGGGGTTACGAGGGGATGAGCTTTGGTTAGGCCACCTTTCCTAGGCCCCTCTCCGTATGGAGCAAGCAGTGCTGTCCCTAGAGAAGGTCGTTCAGGGTGTGCCGAGTGACGTTGTCATCCCAAGGTCAACATCAGGCGACCAATATCCTGAACCGCCTGCATGCAGGGTTGAGACTGCGGCTTCCAGTGACATCTTTCACCTGCCGTTTTGCCCCTTGCCCATCGCTACAGAACTTGGAAAGTTCAGTGTCATAGTCCGTGGGCGTTTCCTAAAGCCTGCGCGGTGGAGCTTTTTGGTGGAGTGCAGTGTGCGCAGTACTGGCCCCACCCTTTAAACCCTTGGTTCGTTTGCCATGGCCTAGCAAGCTGGGACGGTGGCATCGAGGTCCTCGGGTCGTAGGTTTTATATCAGACTGTCCTTGTCTTAGTCTCTGGCTCAAAAGCCTTCCCCGGAGACACAGGGGCTTTGATGTCAGGGGTTTCCTCCCTTAGCCTTTCCGCAGCCAAGCGGCCAGGCCTGCAAGGCAGCAGGGGACTCGTGGGGGCCGGGGTCGTCTATGTCCCGTGCAGATGTGAACATCTGCCCACTGCCCAGACGGTGACACCATAGGAGAAAAATCCAACACCGGAACCCGGTATTGAACCTCGCACCCCTGGCACTGGAGGCAGACGCCTTAACCACTGCGCCACTTCCCCGCCCGGACTTAGACCACACTAGACGTAAATTCATGCACACCACTGAAAGCAATAAATCATTGTTGACGTCACAGTAGAACTCGATAAAGAATTGCTGACGACACACCTTCATCACTTCTTGTTTTGGAGGCCTTTTTAAGGTTATTATAAGAAAATCCGAAGTAAGCAAGACGCTTGTGCAGGCTGTGTTGAGTCCAACCAACCATCAAACCGGCATGACATTAACCCTTTCACCCCCAAGGTCACATTTCTCAAATTTCGGAGGTGTTGCCTAATGACCATGTACCAGTTGCAGGAGATGGATTGACCATGATAATTCAAGGGTGGGGCCAGATGAGGTTGGCGCCTGAAGGCGCCAAGCTAATCTGACACTACCCTTGAATTATCATGGTCAATCCATCTCCTGGTGTAGGGACTCGGGGCTTAATGGGTTTTATACAGGCAGCATACGGCAGTGGGATAAATACACTATGTGGCTGATGATGGTTTACGGGCCTCGACTTGCCTTTGACACTCAGTGTCTCGGCTAAGCCTCGGAGCCAGAATTTGTGTCACACAGCAAGTCTAGGCTCTACTCTTAACTCTCTGGGTCCCGGTACACCCAAAGAGTTAAATTGTCACCAATCCCGATGTAACGCATTTATCCACGACGCACTACAGCAGGAGATGGAACGACCATGATAATGCAGTGGTGTAGTACCAGATTAGCTTCGGGCCATCAGGCGCCAAACTAATCTGGCACTACATTTGAATCATCATCGTCCATCCACCTCCTGCTACACCGTTGGTAGATGACAGCTCAAACATTGGGAAATGAAGCCGTGGGGTTAAATGGGTTAACATATACTAATATCACACCAATTAACCTTTTCACGTCTGCCGTTATATGGTGAAAGCCATTATGGTTCCATTATATACCAATGAAAACGTGCTTTTTTTTCCCAAATATCTTGAAACAGCAAACTTGCTCTAGAAAACTAGAATAGTACGCAAGCACATTGAGTAAACAAGGGGAAGCAACTGCATACTTCATGACTATGATGTATATCTAGTGCATTAACTCATTCGAGACGTGCCGCCTCCGGGTACGCGGCATAAGATCAATAAGATCGATTAGATCGATTAGATCGATAGATAATATAATTATAGACCAGCCGTCGCAAATCGTCGGGGAACCAAAATGTCCTCGTTAAATCCGACGATTTTGTTATAAAGGAAGTTATTTATATAGAATTTTTTTTTTCGGTATCTCTAAATATTTTTGTTATATCCAATCCTGCTGTAAACGAAGTCGAATGTATTCGCTTTTTAAATTTGTTTTCTCTCCAGTAACGGATGCTCTAATTGCCAAGATCACGTGGAAGGAGGACCGGGAGAGAGAGCTGGCAGAGCTAAACCAACGATACACAGAACAACTGCGGAGAGTGCAGGACGAGATGAAGGACGCGAGGTTAAGGCGGGAAGGCGCACTGGAGGAAGCCATGTTCCAGGAGAAGAGAGCACGGCAAGAAACAGAATCTCTCAAATCCAAACTGTCAGAGGCTGAAGCCAGGGGCTTGGAAGGAATAGTCGAGCGACGGAGGCTTGTCGAACGCTTAGAAGTAATGCGTGGAGAACATGGAGCAGCTGAACAGCGTATGGCCAGCTTGTCGAGAAACCTACAGGAGGAGAAGAGAAAGGGAGAGAAGCGAATAGCAGACATCACCCAGCGCCACGAAGAAGAAAAGACAAAACTAAAAGAACAGGTGATTAAGTTTGTCGTTCAGGTGGAAGAAGTCCATGGGCTTTCGGTACAAGCTTGTCGACAGATAGACCCACAGCAGCTGCGTGATGTCATCCAGCGTCTGTTGTCTGAGTTCAACGTCAGACTTTGCGGTGTCGACTGTGGCCTGAGATTCCTGCTTGATGCCCCGGTGTCGCATTGGATAAACGTCGAGGAAAGGCAGCTAGGGATACAGCAGCTGTTGTCAGAGCTGTTACCGGAAACCGTGAGACCGCAAGTCACGTGGACGGACTATGTGGCACAATGCGGTCAGGCATCCGAAGATATCCATCTGAGGCTCGGCCAGCCGCTTCCACCGCTCTTAACATCTTCTGGTGAGGATGTAAATATGAACCATATAAACCATCCATATATTCCCCGGTGAGATGGTCTTAGTTGCCTCCTCTGCATTAAACCTAATCTAATTAACTAACTAACTAACTTACTTACTAACTTACTAACATATTAACTAACGTACTAACTTACTAACTTACTAACTCACTTACTAACTAACTCACTTACTAACTAACTTACTAACGTACTTACGAACTTACTTACTAACTTACCTACTTACTAACTTACTTACTAACGTATTTACTAACTTACTTACTTACTTACTAATTTACTTACTAATATACTTACAAACTTGCTAACCCACTTACTAACTCTCTAACTCACTCACTAACTCACTTACTAACTCACTCACTAACTCACTTACTAACTCACTTAATTACTAACTTACTTACTTACTGACTAACTTACTAACTAACTCACTAACTCATTCACTAACTCACTCACTAACTCACTCATTCACTAACGCACTCACTAACTCACCAACTCACTCACTAACTCACTCACTCACTTACTCACTAACTCACTCACTGCACTCACTCACTCAATCAGTCACTCACTCACTCAGTCACTCACTTACCTAAACTAAAGTAGAGGTTAAATCCAGACCAACGGGGCACATGGGCCTCTTGCCCTTTGTTTCAATGCTGTATGGACGACTAGATGTCTCTGTGGTTGAACTATCAAAGATTGTAACTCACACCGCCCGCGACACACCACAGCAAGATATGGCTCGACCGTGATACAGTTCAAGGGTGGTGGCAGAATAGCTTGGCGCCTATATGCGCCAAGCTATTCAGCCACCATCCTTGAACTATCATGGTTGATCTATCTCCTGAATTGTAATGCAGTCCTCAGAGGATAACACCAAAATGTGGATATTTCGTACCTCGGGCAAAATGAGTTAGAAATACAGTGTGCGTCCAGTGTTGCTGAAGAGACTTTATTCCTTCGCTGTCTCTGTGCGTACATTTTTGTCTGACATCTCTGTCTGTTGACCAAAAGCCAAAACCGTCGAAGAAACATAGATGTAAATCGGTCTCAGCAAGAGACATAGATCCTCATGAGCCCACGCAACGCGAGGGCTACTGACGATCTATGCCCCTTGCAGATGACATCTTTGTTTGTTGACCAAAAGCCAAAGCCGTCCAAGAAACGTGGATGCAAATCGGTCTGAGCAAGAGACATAGATCCTCATGAGTTCCCGCAACGCGAGGGCTCATCAGGATCTATGCCTCTTGAAGGTGGATCGTGTTCACTTTTTCTCGGCAGTAAAAGGGTTAAATAGAGATATTTGTTTTAACTTTTGTACTTTTGTGGTCTGGATTATCTGAAGAATTGTTTTGTATACTGTGCAGGACGGGAGATTGCGGTTGACCCTTTATCGGCCACCGTTCGACGTGTTTTTTATGCGGATGCCAGCCAGCTGCAGGTAAGAGGGGGACATTTACGGACCGTGGATCACATCTCTAGTGGTGACTGACAAGGGTCGGGTCGTCATGGTGGACTGTAACAATAGCAAGGTGAAGGTCATGGACAGCCGGTTTCCGGCCTCCGTCAGAGCGCTGTCACTGAAGATGCTGATATATAACCTGGTCATCTGTCATGACGGTCTCATTGCTGTAACGTCGCTCATTGACTGCGTCATCCACCTCATTGACATCACCAGGCAGCTACGAATAGTGGAAAAGATACGCACGGCCAGGCAATATCAGGCTGTAGGGTGTGGGGGTAAGGACGGCACACTGGTCGTCGGCGGTAAAAGAACTACTGACAAGCCGGCCAGTGTGGACATCATTTCGCGTGACGGCACATTGGTGAGATCTGTTGTGGAGGGTGACGCGTTGCCCGGTCTGCGCATCCCTATGTATCTGTGTGTGTCGGGTGGGGCGGTGCTGGTGTCCGGCGCGTGGAACGCCAGATGTGTGTACCGGGTGGATCTGGCCACGGGAGAGGTTGAGGCGACACACAGACACGAAGAGCTGTCCAACCCGCACCAAGTGGCGGTGGACGCAGCACGCAGCATGTACGTGGCAAGTGCCGGTGGTCGTTGTGTGTTGATGATGCAACAGGACGAGCGGTGGCGGACGTTGCTTCGTGGGGCAGAACACGAGGAGCTGTTGTATGTCTGGCCTAAGTGTGTAGCGGTCACCAGTAGCGGGTTCGTGGTGGGGTTCTGTGGTGCGGTTGGTTCTGTGGTGGCTGGGTTTGAACTGAAGTAAATGTAGGTGAGTCGAAGCCGCCGCCACCAGCACCTTCGCATGCCACCAGCACCACCATCGCCAACATTCCTAAACAGACCTGTGTTAACTCCTTTAGCCCCAAGGTCCCACTTCTCACATTTTAGAGGTGTTGCCTATGTACCAGTTGCAGGAGATGGATTGAGCATGATAATTCAAGGTTAGTGCCAGATCAGCTTGGCGCCTTGAGGCGCCAAGCTGATCTGGCACTACCCTTGAATTACCATGCTCAATCCATCTCCTGCTGTAGGGACTCGGGGCTAAATGAGTTAAACGCCAGACCCCAGTGCGCAGAGCTCCTCGGGCCGACGCCGGCCGCAGTCGACCCGCGCACGGCTGTGCGTCGTCGACACAAAGACCTTTTTGCCTCCGTGGACGCCAGATCAATTCATGGCCACTTTGGCGTGAATGCACTTTATGACGTTTGCCTCCCTAGGCCGCCGTTGGCCCGCGCAAGGTCGCACGTGCTTGTATTTGATTTCTATGACACGTCTTCGTGCCGTTAGTTGTTAGATTATATTTTTAATCACACAGTGTCATTCATGCAGTATACTTTCAACGACGGTAATATTGAGGAGGAAAACCACAGCGTCGTATGTTAAATTCAGGCTGCCCTCAAGGTTGTGTCCTCTCTCCGACATTGTTTACTATATACACAGACCATATGCGTTGTCACACTGCCACTTCTCGTCTCTCAGACGACACGGCTACTCCAAACAGAAGGCTGAGTACTTTGCACAGATATCAGTATTAGAGTCATAGTGCAAAGACAGTTTCCTGGAAATGAATGTACAGAAAACCAAGTAACTCATCATTGATGACAGGAAAGTTGATGACATTTTTGTACCTGTCTCAATTAATAATCAACCTGTAGAAGTGGTCACTGAATTTAAATACCTTGGCACAGTCGTGGATGTCCTTTACTGGAAACACCGATCTGATTGGGAAAAAAGGAAACCAGCGTCTGTACCTTCTTAGGAAACTGATTAGTTTTGATGTCAGTTCCAAGGTTTTAGAATCCGTTTATAAAAGCCTTATTGAAAGCATACTGACTTTTAACATCACTGCTTGGTATGTCAACCTAAGTATGAAAAACAGGGGCAGACTGTCACGTATCGTCAGAACAGCTGGGAAGATCATTGACCTAGGACAGTACCCATTAGATGATCTGTACCATAGAGCTGTCCGAAGGAAAGCTGCTAGCATTGTTAGTGATTCTCGTCACCCACTATCTGATCAGTTTCAAATGCTACCATCAGGCAGACGTTTCAACATGCCACTTGCAAAAAAGAATGTTTTTAAGAAATCTTTTATTTCAACTGCTGTCTCGATTTTGAACTCTTGTTTATAACGTCGTGATATATGTGATCTACTTAACATTACCTCCCATCTTGGGACAGATTGCTTGTGATAGATTGCTGCAATGACAATTTTTCATGGAATGTTCTTGTAGAGTGTATTCGTGTCTTATATTGTTGTTTTATGACGAGCCAAAAGGCAAATAACTGTCGTGCTTTGACTTGAACAGACAATAAAGTTGTGTTGTATTGTATTGTATTGTATTGTATTGTGTTCTACTGAATTGTATTGTATTGTATTGTATTGTATTCCCTTCCAGAACTTTTAGAAGAAGTGTATGTGTATGTGTATGGTTGAAAGGATACAAATCAGGCCCATATTGTTTAATGAGTGTAAGATTCTGTGTTTGTGTTTCAGTTTGGGGATTTCTCAAATTTACTGCAGTAAAACATGTGTTTCAATTTAAAAAAAAAATTATTGAAGAAAGTGAGCGTTTGAAATATGCAATGCAGTGTGATTTTCAGAATTTGGCTACGTGCCGACTGACGCATATAATCACTTATTTCATATTATTTGATGGTGCATTTCTCGACATAATATCCCACACCGTTTGCGGGTGTAGTCCCCAGATGGAGCCACTCTAAGAGTATACCGCAAGTACACTTCTATTAAAATGATATGCTAAGCACTTCATTTGAATAGGTATACTTGTGGCGCGCTGCCCGAGTAGGTCCGTCTGGCGAATGAAAGTAGTTAGACAATGCATTCATGTCAAGGTTTCTACAGTTCAATTGCTGAGTTGACGCACAACCAAATCTTAGGAAGCCAGACTGTTCACTAACCCTCCCCCCCCCCCTCCACCACCCCCCCCACACACACACACACCCATCCACATCTTAAAAAAAGAAACAAACGAACAACAAACCACCACCAACAAACAACAACAACGACAACAAAGTAAAATTTATTCTAATTGCATGTATTCCTTCCTGTTAAAGTTGTAGTCAGTGACATAAAGACTAACAAACCACAACGTTACACAGGTAAACCATGAGCTAACATAGAGGACATAAATGCCTGCACACACTCTGACATACGGCAGCGCCACCTGCCAGTGCGTATAAAGGTATTTATTTATTTTATGTCCACATTTGTTGTTTTTATAACTGTTCTACAAAAATTCCGCTGCAAGCAAAATTAATGTCCCATCTTAAGACAATAAAGGTTTTCGTATTCGTATCGCTTCTATCAGGCTGTAATCTCTCGGGCAGTCACTGTACGTGTATCGCTGCCGTATGACCAGGCCTCAATGCGCAAAAGGCCATCGGGCCGACATTGGGTCCCTGTGGTCGATCGGGGCCGTGAAGGTCAAAGCACGTACATGCATTGCGAGTTCAAATCCATGAAAATGCTTCAGGAATGGCTATTTTTACGTTTCCTAGGGTCCCAGCCGTTCACTAGATACAGTTCCCACCCTGCCGAAGCTCTCCTAACATTCGTTATTATCGTTTAAAGTACATAAGTATGCATTTGTATTTTTGTGTTTTGACAAGATAATCTCTTTTGTCTGCATCCTTAAAACCAAGTGCGTGCTTCAAGGGTTACACCCACGGATTTCAAAAGGCCAGGCATGTTTGCACTGAACAGTCAAGCTTAGAGTGATCTGCGCTGGCGGGTTTTGTACCACTCACGCTAAATGCAGCCTCGTACCATAACATATGTTTTGCAAAATCGTTTATGGTCATTAGCACTGAGATTAAACATTTTTTATGAGATCACATTCTTTAGGAAAAAGCTAGCTCGGGCGTGTATCCACATGCTGATTTTACAATTATTTCCTGAAACGGCAACGCAAATTTACGAATTATAGTGGAATAAATCATTCCAGTACAGTTCCAAGCTACGCATAGTGAATATTATAAACCTGCCCACAAAACTAGGAATGCCTACTATAGTCATTTAGAACGGGTTAGCTGAAAAATCAGAGCTTGGGTTTTCAGTTGTGGGTGCAGAAATCATTACCAGAACGACAATACCAAAGAAAATGTCATTTGGTCCCCTGCATGTTTGTTGTTGTTTTTGTTGTTGTTGTTGTTGTTTTTTATTTTTAATCTCAGTGCTAATGACCGTAACAGATTTTGAAGAACAAATATTATGGCATGAGGCTACATTTAGTGTAAAGGTCTATAATCAAAACATGCGAGGGCAGGTCCTCAGTTTGACTGTTCGGTTCAGAAATGCCTGGCCTTTCCAAAACGTGGCTGTTTGTATCCCTTCAAACCCGCACTTGGTGTTAAGGGTGCAGACAAAAGAGACTATCTTGTCAAAACACAAAAATCCAAATGTATACTTACGTACTTTTAACGACAGAATGTTGTGAGAGCTTGGGCAGGGTAGGCATCGTGTCTAGCGAAGGGCTGGGACCCTAGGGAACGTAAAGAACACATTCCTGAAGCATTTTCATGCGCTTGAAATCACAATGCATGTAAGTACTACGACCTTAACCCATTCAGCCTCAAGATCACATTTCACGTAACGATTATGTACCAGTTGCAAATTGCAGGAAATGGATGGTCCATGATAATTCAAGTATAGTGCCAGATTGGCTTGGCGCCGGAAGGCGCGAAGCGAATCTGGCACTACCCTTGAATTATCATGGTCCATTTATCTCCTGCTGTAGGGCGCTGGGGCTAAACGGGATAAGGACGAATTGTCTAAATTCACAGACCCTCACACATACAGAGATACTGCTAACATGGTCTAATGCCACAAGAACCACACAACCCGCTGGTGCAATACGCCACCGGTTTGAGACACTCATAGTAGTCTTGGAGTGTTGCTTCTGGATATGTCAAGAAACCGCATCTTTCCAGCGAGAACCAGGTAGCCGGAGTTTGCTGTGGTGGGCGTAGCACGACGATGAGAGCAGTCCGACTGCAACACATAAACAAGATAGGATGAACCATAACCCACAAATTCCCTTCTATATGAGAGCTGTCCTCGCTATCAAGTGTCTCTTCCTTTTGTCTGGCCTGATTCTGATGTTGAAATATCTCCTTTTGATAAGCCTAGCAGATCTGCTAATGCACCACAGTGCATTCTAAAAGGGGCGCAGTGCATACGTGTCATTGGTTTGTCAAACGTCATTTGTCATGACGTATGTTTTGTTTATCGTAATTTTATATTTTACGTGATATGAGTTTCACTTTTGCTTCAAGACTTGAAGCAAGATAAAGATTTCATCCCAAAGTCAACCCTTTTGTTTGGGGCTCACATGCGTGTTTCTGTTAGGAACATTCACAGTTGTTCATATTTTTAGCTTATCCTTTTAACCCCCTTCCATCCTCTCTAAGCCAACCTCCGATCAACTCACACGCCGGCGCACACAAATAATGACTGACTTGTACAAAAATGCAGTTGCGAAGCTACTTTTGAAGATCATAATGTCTTTAAGAACTACAGATCAAATCTTCCATTTGTTGAAAGGTCATTGAGAAAGTTGTGCTCTTTCAGACCCTGAAGCATCTCACCGTCAACAATCTTTTAAATCCCCTGCAATTAGTCTACTACGCGAGTCATAGCACGAAAACAGCATTACTGAAAATTATGAATGACTTGTTGCTTGCACTGGATGATGGTCAGGTTTCTGTTTTAGCGTTGTTGGACCTGTGTAGCGCATTTGATACGACTGACCATAGCACCCTGTTCTGTCGCCTTGAATGTGTCTTTGGTATCCAGGGACATGTTTTTGTTTGGTTCAAATCCTATTTGTCTAACCGGTCACAAACTGTCTCTGTCTGTGGTCATCTGTCTGTCGCAGCCCCTCTGTTTCGGAGTGCACCAAGGGTCAATCCTCGGGTCTGTGCTCTTCATTATATAAATGCAGCCACTGTCCGCTGTCATAGCTGCACACCCAATTTCTCACCACGCGTACTCTAATGTCACGCAGTTGTACAAGTCAGGCCATGTTGAGCAGGTCGATGCCATCATCTAGTGTGTGGAACATTCAGTTTCTTGAGTTAGAACATGGATGATAGCCAAAAAAACTAAAACTGAATGAAGATAAAAAAAGCCATACTAGTTTCCTCTAACAGAATATCGTCTTCCTTACCGCAGTCCATCACAATCCTAGTTACTGAAGTTAGTTTTTCTGCTCAGGTGAGAAATCGTGGCGTCATCATTGATTGCAGTCTCTCACTAAAACGACATGTTTTGAATACATGTAGATCTGCATTTATTGAACTGCGTCGCATTAGCTTCATCAGGCATCTTCTCACACCAGCCCCACCCGGGTCTGCCCTGTGGGACTTGGGTGGGGTTAACTACTTTTTAGTTCCCAGGGTCACCCTGGTCAGCCCTACAGGGTGGATTTTCTCCTCTATTCTGGGGCATGTGTTTCTGTCTGCCCTTGGTCCATTCACCTTTATTTTCCTTTTTTAAACTCTCCCTACTGTCTGCGCTGCCTGTAGCTCTTGATATTGGATGTGTGTTGCTAAATGGTCTTAGCTTTATTTAGGCCCCATGTCGTAGGTTTATTTAACGTATTGGACCGGCTGGCGACATACATTCAATGTTCTGTTTAGTTGGGTTTTTTTTCACAAGCAGTGCAGGCATGTCCTGAGAAAGTCTTGTTGCTGTTGGGACGTTAAGCAATGTACTATCAATGTACAATCAATCTTCTCATACCAGAAGCCACTAAAGCACTGATCTGCTCCTTTGTCTTATCCCGACTCGATTACGGCAATGCACTCATGTGTGGCAGTCCTCAGTACCTTCTGGATCGGCTCCAGAGGGTGCAGAACTCAGCAGCACGGCTTGTTGTCAAGGCAAAAACAGTCAGATTACATCACACCCATCCTGCGTTCACTCTATTGGTTACCCATCACATCTAGAGTACAATACAAAGGTCTGTCCATCTGTCATACCTGTCTGTCTACTTCTACTGGCCCTGTCTATATTTCTGAGCTTCCTCATTTGTGCATGACATTCATGACTTTTTCCTATGGTGGTTTTATGGTACACGTGTGTCTTTTTGTGTGTGAGCATTTTTTGTTGGTGTGTTCTTTTTGTTATTCTTATTTTTCTTGTACACCCTGTTGCGTGCGTGTGTATGTTAAGGACTATATGTGCTGTAGGATTCAAGGTGTATGTATGTTAGTATGTCATTTGTACGGCGCCTAGAGCTTTTCTATCGAAAGTATAGGCGCCTTAAAATATACGTTATTATTATTAATTTTATTACTATTATTATTATTATTATTATTATTATTATTATTATTATTATTATTATTATTATTATGTTTGAACATCAGGATCAGGTCAAAGACAAAAGATAGAGACCCTTGACAGCTCTTATACAGAAGGGACTTTGTGGATTATGGTTCATCACTTCTTGTTATACTGTATAGATAGATCGTTTCCATAAGGGTACGAGTACCTACCCAGTGCGCAAAAGCCCGATGGCCGATGTCGGCCGCCGTTGGCCCGCGCACAGTTGTGCGCGGGCCAACGGCGGCCGACGTCGGCATGATGGCCTTTTGCGCACTGGGTATTTCGTTATATTGATAGTTTCCCATTAGTATTTTGTAAACTGGGGTTAGATATACAGGCACGAAGGCGCAGCGTCCTTGGCTTGTCTTAGGCTGATCTGGGGTCATCGTAGACCGGCTTTCGAGATACACGCAATATTCTATTTTGAATCTTTGACAAGCAGCTCGAGCGCGCCCTGAGAAATTCTTGTTGGGGTCCGGGATGTTGAACCCGTTCAGTGCCGAGAGAATATGAACACCAACCAACTGCAAGATGCATAGAGATCCTCATGAGCCCCCGCAGTTGCGAGGTCTCATTGGGATCTACGTCCTTTGCTGAAACCACTTTCGGTCCAAGTCCCTCGGACATTTAGAGAGTTGTTGTTTTTTCTTTTTTGGTCGAAAGTTAACTCGTTCTACCCCAAGACCGAAATCCCCCAATGTTGCCTTTGTCCTCTGGAGACTGCATTGCAGTACAGGACACAGATCGACCATGATATTTCAAGGGTGATGCCAGAATAGCTTGGCGCCCATAGGCGCCAAGCTATTCTGGCATCACCCTTAAACTATCATTGTCGATCCTTACCTTGCTGTGGTGTGTCTGGGGTAGAATGGGTTAACGAAGATTGCCAAAACACAGTCTGCGTCAGCTGGCTGCCACTAAGGGGGTTAAGCAATGCCACATCGAGAACCCAAATACTCACCGACATATTGTCATGGCAAAATTAGTGACCTTAGGGTCATCCCTATCGGAACCGCACACAACGCCCTCTACTCCACCGATGCGGATACCCACGACGAACCTGGAGGGATCCGTGCTTTGAAACTGGAAGAGTGCGGGAGCTGCCAGAAGAGAAATTAACTAACTTGTGCTTACATCCACCGGTAATGTTCAGACGAACTGGTTAACTCATTCGAGACGTGCCGCCTTCGGATACGGGGCATAAGCCGTGTATCCGGAGGCGGTACGTCTCGAATGAGTTAAAACGTTGACTCCCAGAATTTAATGACTTCCCTTCTGTGGAATGGATTTCATGTGATTCTGAGAGTGAAAGACTTTACAGCCGAGGAAAAAAAAAATGGATACCAAACTACTACAAGAGACATAGATCCTCATGAGCCCCCGCTTTGCCGGGGCTCATGAGGATCTATGCCTCTTGCTGAAACCACCATGAGCATCTATGCCTCCTGCAGTTAGATCACGTTCAAGGGTTACGAGAATGCTTTAGTATTCACCTCAAACTTTTTCACACGAATTTTGTAACAACACGATTTTTTTTTCAGGCAATCTACATTTTCGCTGTCAGATTCCGCAAAGAAAAGGAGGGGTGACGGGTGACGGCATTTGGTTTTTTGGCACCAGTACTCCGACGGTTGTTTTTTGGCAAAATTTTCTAAATCGGTCACTTCATAAAACCACATTTAGAAAATGATTAATAACGATAAATCGTGAACATGTCAGACCGTCCGCGGGAAGTGCAGTTCACAGAAAAGCAAAAACATAACACTTGATGTTTCCAGTGGTTGTTTTTTGTTTTGTTTTGTTTTTTTAAATACCCATCTTAACTTTCTTTTGTGAAACAAACAAATGGAAAATGTATGCTGACGAATTTCATTTGCAATATGCACTGTATGAGCTTATGTTAGAAAAAATTATACGTAACTAACTTTGCTTTTTTTGTATAGGCGTTTTTATAATTCATCCCATTCCCCTCACCCCCACCCCCGCCCTCAACCCTAACCCCTCCCCTACCCACCCCTCCCACCCAATTTATATTTTTCATAAAAATAATGTTTTTATTTTGACTGATTATATGTTCGTTGATGACGCCATTAATAAATGTACTTCCGTTGACGATGACAAAAAAAAAAGGTTAGGAGCATCTGACATTGTTATTTTTTGTCACCGAATTTTCCCCTGATGCTACTGTATGGTCCGAGGCATACAGAGACAGCCTTATAAGAAATCGAAATTGCGATCAAACGGGAAAGTTGCACTATTTATGTCAATTGTTGCTCATACATAAGAAGAAGATGTTGCAACAAATGCCGTTTTTTGAATGAAAGTCCTGCTTTTGCACAGCATATGGGCATTATGTACAAAGTAACAACTATTCTGCCCGCGACACCCCACAGCAAGATATGGCTCAACCATGATAATTCAAGGGGGGTGGCAGAAAAGCTTGTCGCCTGTCGGCGCCAAGCTAATCTGACACTGCCCTTGAATGATCATGGTCGATCCATCTCCTGCAACTGGTGCATGGTCATTAGACGACGCCTCCAAAATTTGGGAAACACGGCCGTCGGTGCTGAATGAGTTAAAGTGAATATCATAAAGTCCACTTCGCATTTGTGATACGATCAGAATGATTACAACTGAAACGATGAGAATAATCTGCAGACAAGCTGGCGTCGTGTCTAGGGCGAGAAAGGACAATTTCTACGCAGATTGAGCTTTTAACCCCTTCACTGCCGAGAAGAAGTGAATACGATCCAACCGCAAGAGGCATAGATCCTCATGAGCCCCCACTGGCGAGTGGGCTCATGAGGATCTACGCCGCTTGCTGACACTAATTTGCATCCACGTTTTCTTTTGGCCGGTGTTAGCTTTTGGTCGTTGACTGAAGAACGATTTCAGAAACAAGCATGTGAAGTACAACGGCAGGGAAGGGGTTAATGTCAAGTTCACACTACACCACACGCAGTGAGCCCGAAGACTACTTTGCTGCTGGGATTGAGTTTTCTCCCTTACTATATATAAGGGTAAAAATTAATAATAATAATAATAATAATAATAATAATAATAACAATACCACCACCACCAACAACAATAATAATAATATAACACAACAACAATAACAATAATATAATAGCAATAACAATAACAAAAACAATACTTAAAAATAATAATAATAATAATAATAAAAACAATAACATTAATCATAAAAATAGTAATATAAAGTAAAAAGAAGATGCGATGAAATGACCCCCAGACAAATTACCCTTAGGGTTCAAACTAATGGATGAAAAATATGTTGGTGAAACTGTATATCAAATCAAAATTCTTCAAGCAGTATAGTGCTAATTGTTTGCGATATCTGCCTTATAACTGTTCTTGCAATAGTTCTAACTTAACCCAATCAGCCCGACGGCCGTATTTCCCACATTTTGGAGGCCTCGTCTAATGACTATGCACAAGTCGCAGGAGATGGGTCGACCATGATAATTCAAGGGCAGTGTCAGATTAGCTTGGCGCCGCCAGGCGCCAAGCTAATCTGGCACTACCGTTGAATTATCATGGTCGACCCATCTCCTGCTGAAGTGCGTCAGGGCTGAATGGGCTAAGAAAAGGGATCCCTGAAATCACGAAGTCTGGACGTAGTAAAAGGACAATCTTGTTCAGGCGTGACAGTCTACCCTGGATGAGGTGTGGAAACTTCTATGGGCGTTTCCGGGGGTGCCTAACCACCACCCCCCTCCCCACCCCCAACCCTTCCGCTATCCCACCCCCCCCCACCCCCCACCTCGTTCTAATTTCGACCGCCTCTCTCCTCCAATTAAAGCACCATTTCTGCGACTTCAAGCGTAATCAAATTCTCACCAGCTGGTTTCGCCTCTGTTGTTGCTGTTGTAACTGCGGATTGCGTCAGGGCGAAGAGCTGTTGTTGTAACAGAGCGATGGTGTCATTTAGTTGTCGTGCTGTCGCCTGCAAGTCTCTGACATCCTGAGCCAGTATCGCCCCATAGCCGCAGGAAAGAACGCTGACGTCTGTTGAAGGTGCAAAAACTGCTTTACTTGCAGACAATGGACAAAGGCAGTTGTGTGCGCTTTTATCTCTTTCTACCCCAACACCGAAATCCATAAATGTTGCCGTTGTCCTCTGAAGACTGCATTTCAGTGCAGGACATAGATCGACCATGATAGTTCAAGGGTGATGCCAGAATAGCTTGACGCCCATCTGGCATCACCCTTGAACTATCATGGTCGAACATTATCTTGCTGTGGTGTGTCTGGGGTAGAATGAGTTATGTTTGTCCGTCGGTAGCCACTTGCCACTTGCCACTTGCCACTTGCCACTTACCACTTGCCACTTGCCACTTGCCACTTACCACTTGCCACTTATCACTTACCACTTGCCACTTACCA
>BTPG01000001.1:338373352-338518352 GCA_036245525.1 Semisulcospira habei | reverse complement strand
TACACAAAAAGCTGAGCCCTAAACGTTTAACGTTTCTCGTTCGTTCGTTTATCTCTCCATTCATCCATCCGTGGGTCCGTTTGTTTGTTCGTTCGTTCCTTCCTTCGTTTGATTGTTCGTTAGTTCGTTCATTCATTTACCATCCATCCATCCATCCATCCATCCATCCATCCATCCATCCATCCATCCATCCATCCATCCATCCATCCATCCATCCATCAGGAACCAGTCCTAGGGTCTCTTCTGTTTTGCCTCTTTATAAATGACCTGCCGCTACATTTGACTAGCGACAAAATTTCATTGGTTTATTCGCTGATGACGCCACAATTCACACCCCGGACAAGAGTACTGATTCTTTAAATGGCCGCTTGCAGCAGGGTTTGAGCAAAATTTCCACTTGTTGCGCAAACAATGAAATGATTTTAAATCCTTCCAAAACGGAATGCATGACGATAGCAACCCGTCAGAAGCACCAGCTCAAGCCACTTACACTCAGGCTGACTATCCATAACGACATCGTTACTCAGGTCACGGAACACCGATTACTTGGTGTAATTGTTGATGACCAGATCAAGTGGCAATCGCACATAAATTCTGTATGTAAAACTGTTGCCAGAAATGTTTTTATGCTTTCAAAGTTGAAGTACTTTATCGATGTTGATGCCCGCAAGATATTTTACAATGCACATGTCAAATCCCACATCGATTATACGTCCACGATATGGGACGGCAGCGGTGACATACACTTGAAGAGGCTTAACTCCCTGCATCGGAGAGCAGCGAAACATATCCTGCCTGATTCAGCCCTGACAGCTGACGAAAGACTTGAAAAACTGAAAAATGCTACCTCTTAGCAAGCATCACCTCTTAAACAAGAGTGTGGTTATGTATAAAATCTGGAATGAGATTCACCCAGAATATCCTTGTAAGTTCTTTACCAAGGCAAGTTCAGGTTATTCTACTTCAAGACGAAACTTTATTACGCCTCACCCCAGGATAGATCTATTTAAAACCAGTGTATCTTTCTCAGGCGAATCTTTCTGGAACAAACTGCCTACATGTATAACACACGCTAGCTCCCTCTCCTCTTTCAAGGAATACCTCCTCAAGTACTTGTCTGCTGATACATAATCTACCACAAGTATCCGTATCAAACATGTGCTTATCGTATAATCAGTGCATGCTGCCGTATGGTTTGTCCATACTAATAATAATCGCCTAATTACATAATTCAACTTTCTGTTATAATCCAAATATTTTTTTTGCTGTCTGAAGTGAATTTTCACGTTGCGTCAACTTTATGTTTTTCGTTTGTTTTTGTATGACCGAATGAATGAATGAATTTTGTTTAATGTCTCTTCATGTTTAATGTCTCATGTTTAATGTCTCTTCATGTTTAATGTCTCCTAACTGTTCTTTGTGTAATTTGGTACTATTAGTATTACAATTATTATCCTGTGTTTGTAGAGTAGCAAAAGTAAGTATGAAAATTACTTCATCCGTTGAGAAATAAAGCTTCATTTCATTTCATTTTAATAAAGTTTCCTTTCTTTCATTTCATTTCATCCATCCGTCCGTCCGTCCGTCCGACCATCAGTACGTCAGTCCAGCCACCCATCCATCCGTCCGTATGTCCATCAATCTATCCATGCATCCACCCATCTATTCAGCCATCCGTCCGTCTGTCCGTCCCTTCATCCCTCCGTCAATCCATCCTTTTATATATGAGAACTGAACCATGTCGTGTACCACTTTCAGACAAAGCGATCCCACAACAGGAAAAGGGCCGAAATGTCTTTCTTTCCCCTGCGATCACGACACAGACCAGCACTGGCACCGACACGCGCGACTCGGACCAGTCCTGTCCTAATGAGGGCGTTGTGTGGACAGTGAACCCTACTACGTGCTAAAGCAGTTGTCGAACAGCAAGGTAAACCGAGTGTGCTGTATTGCAGACAATCACAAAGCAGCGTATTTACGGTATTAGATTAACCCCTTCTCTGCCACTGCACGCATAGTTTGTTTCTATAGTCTTTGTTCATTCAGCGACCAAAAGCCACAACCATCCTAGCAACATGGATACACATAGACCTCTGCAAAAGGCATAGATCTTCATGAGCCCCCGCAGTCGCGGGGGCTCATGAAGAGCTATGCCTCTTGCATTTTGGATCGAGGTCCCTTTTTCTCGGCAGTGAAGGGGTTAATTCTGCCCTGATTTGGCACAGTCAGTCTGTCCATTTATTGAAAAGCGAGATTTTCATTGTATTATATTTACAATTTCGCTCTTCTCAGAAATGGATCATAATTGCTTTTGACAAGATGAGAAAGAGGTCCTCGGGCCGATGTCAGACTAAGTTGTTTCGTGCACGGCAGTGTGCGGGTCAACAAAGTCAGACGTCAGCCAGAAGTTCTTTTGCTCAGCGAGTTCTCCCAGTCATCGTCCTTCTTCTTCGCTCTCTACAGGCGGTCATAATGTCAGTGTGTAGGCGTGGCCTGGACAGCGGGCAGACGGTGAAAAGCAACATGAAGAAGGCCCTGACCGACCTCTCACCGGGGCCGACCGCTGTGATCTGGGATGTGCCGGTTCTGTCTGACCGCCATTCACCCACAGTCAAGGCCAAGTGGGAGTCACTCACTGTGGACTGTTACCAGGACGCCAAGAGGTTGCTCCAGCCTTTCCCGGCGCATAAACTGATTGTCAGGTTCATGTCATATCGCGATGAGAGTGAGTTAGATGTAGAGGAGTATTTGTCACGTGCATCTCCTGATATCCGGAGTGTGGTACAGGAGGCCGGGGGGCGGTGGTCCGTGATGCTGAAGGACGAGGCAAAGAAGGCTGCTGAAGGTAGCTGGTTTGCTGCTCTGACTGCGCAGATCAACCTGTAATCCTTCTCCGGAGTCGTACCCGACACACCGCCAGCCTTGTCCTGTTGCGGGCTTCAGTAAAAAATAATGTAATGGCGTGCAGGACTCGGCTCATCACACCAAATCAATCAGGAAAAAGTGAAACTATGAAACATATATTCCCCTCTCTTTCTTCAGACGTCGACACCACCTTACCAACCAGTGTCAACATCACCATTGCTCGTTCATGTGACGCAACGTGGAGACAGACCGTTTTGAATGATACATAGTTTCATATTTAAAGAAGTACCCAACGGAGAAAGAAACACGCTTAGAAAAGACGGGTACAACACAATTTATTAATATGTCGGGTAAATACCCTTTGTCAAAATAGACAAACAAACAAACAGAGAGATTAGCCGCTACTTATCTTCATTGGCAGAAGGAATGTGGCAACTCTGAGTTGCCACATTCCTTCTGCCAATGAAGATAAGTAGCGGCTAATCTCTCTGTTTGTTTGTTTGTCTATTTTGACAAAGGGTATTTACCCGAAATATTAATAAATTGTGTTGTACCCGTCTTTTCTAAGCGTGTTTCTTTCTCCGTTGGGTACTTCTGAGTTGCCACATTCCTTCTGCCAATGAAGATAAGTAGCGGCTAATCTCTCTGTTTGTTTGTTTGTCTATTTTGACAAAGGGTATTTACCCGAAATATTAATAAATTGTGTTGTAACCGTCTTTTCTAAGCGTGTTTCTTTCTCCGTTGGGTACTTCTTTGCATATTACACGCTTGGCAGTCACCTTTTTGGTCTGGATTATTTGATAGTTTCATATTTGTACACAATGAAAATGTTAGTTAAATTATATATATAAAATATACTGTAAGCGCTGGTCTGTGATTTTGGACCTTAAAGCCGTAAGGTCGAAAATCACAGACCAGCGCACTGTCAATTTAGAATGACGCTGTGTAATTCAGACTGATACGTCCCGATGAACAAAGACACAAGAACAAAATGACAGAAGAACAAAACAGTACACGTTTTAACGCAAAGCATCACACACTCTGTGACTGAAATAAAGAAGTCAATCCCAACTACTCTTTTTATCCCCTTTATTCAGAACGAGCCATGTACATTCACTATGTCTGATAGACACTGTACTGGGATGAACAGGAATGTAAACTCTTGACTTATTGACTTGCACTTGAATGAGTACAATTATACGTTTAGTGTAATTTGTCACTTCCCCCCCCCCCCTCTTCCCCCCCCCTCCCTTCCCCCCCCCCCCCCACACACACACATCCCAAAAAAAAGCAAAATTCATCAGTCTTCCCCTCCACCAACCAAACACTTTCCAGAGAAACGTGCTGTTGACGACAGGTTAAATATTTGGATTTCGGACGTGTTACGCGTAGCAGCTGACCATGTTCGAGGTAGCACGTAAACCTTTCACTAGCCTACATGGTGCTTTCTGCTGCGGACTTGTGCACAGCGACTCGTGTTACTTATTAACCCATTTAGTTCCGAGTCCCTACAGCAGGATATTGGTTGACCATGATAATTCAAGGGTACTGCCAGATTAGCTTGGCGCCTAAAGGCGCCAAGCTAATCTGGCACCACGCTTGAATTATCATGGTCAATCCATCTCCTGCAACTGAAACATAGTCATTAGGCAACGCCTCCAATATTTGAGAAATAGGACCATGAGGCTAAAAGGGTTAAATTAAAAAATCCGGATGAAAAATAAAATGACACAGTAAAGAGAGGTTTGTTGGTGCTTACCTTGAAAGATGTCACCGTGTTGTCAACTGTCAGCGTGTGTGATTAAGATTTATGTCCCTTTGCGTTTGAAGGAAAGGGAGATAACAACAAGAATCAGTAAGAGTAACGTGCTCGCGAGCAAATCTGAATTGTTTTTGCAAAGGTTTACTTTCAGTGTATGAATTGTGTAGACTGAGTGTTATTTGATAAAATAAGTACATGTATTTCAGTGAATGTTTGTTGTGGAAAGTGGTTCAATGTCCTTGAATAATGTGAAAGAAAAATGTATAGTATAAAATTTAGCTCATTGTTTTATGTTTTGGCGGACAATACCGGGTGGCATTGTAAATCGTGAGCGTAGCCAGTCGTCAGAGCTAGCTGAGTTACTCGCACGCTGAGCTCCTGTTGAATGTACTCTTGTACCAGCTTCGGACGTATGGGAAGGGGCGTTTTTATGTGGGAGTTTACTTCTACTTCTTGTGTTTTTCTCAACAGTTTAAGCTGAATGTTGAAAGTTGAATAATAGTACTCCCTACAGATTGTGAGTTCTATGATGCGGGGTTTTTAATTTTTTTTTAAAGACTTGCAGCAAGATGGTGTACGTTGGTCCCATCGAGACTGTCGCCTGAGACCGGCCTTGGACACAAATTTTAGCCTTCTTAAGTCGACAAAACAATTTAAGAGACAGATCGACCATAACCATGATAGTTTTAGAGTAGTGTCTCCGTGACGCCTCCATGCGATAAACTAGTCAGAAAATAGCGGAAACTACATCGCCTATTAAAACATATGCTTCCTTTCCATGTATTCAATATGCTATGCAGCTATCTTGCATTTTTGACAGGCAGCGCAGACGAGTCATGAGAAAGTCTTCTTGCTGACGGGACGTTTAACCCATTACATCCTGAGGCTTATTGTTTTAGTTGCTTATTGTCCTATGAAGTCTACACTACGGATTACAAGAAAGATCAACCATTTTAGTTCAAGGGCGATGCCAGAATAGCTTGGCGCCTCAGGCGCCAAGCTATTCGAGCACCACCCTTGAACCATCATAATCAAACGTATTTCAAGCAATGGTGTATGAAGACGTCAAAGGGTTCAGCAATGAACAATTAACGAACTACTGACCCACATGATTATTGTCAGGGCAAGATTCGTGACTACAGGGTCCGACTCGCTGGTACCACACGCAGTGCGCGCCACTCCATGGATATTCAAACCTACGATGGTCCTTTGATGATCTGTACTTTGTAATGGTAGAATAGAATAAGAATAAGAGTACTTTATTATCTCTAAAAGAGAAATTCGTCTCGCCACCTCAGGTGCAACTCGCAATCACACACACACANACACACACACACACACACACACACACACACACACACACACACACACACACACACACAACAGTTTACAAACAAACAAAATGAATGGACAGTGGCTCGGGCCGAGTGAAGCCCGTCGCCAAGGCGAGATAGTGTCAACTGCAAGAACAGGTTAACCCATTAGGGCGGGCATCTACCGGTAACGTTTGCACAAGCCGGTTAACCACTTGACTCTCAGAAAGTGGAATGAAAGTCATTTAGTTTGGGGAATTAAGAGGGCAATCATCAAACTTAAACTGACTTGAAAACCACTTGATCCGGAGCATAAATGGTGAATGCCCAGCCCAATGTTGTTCCTGTTTACTGATAAGCTTACCCTTCTGATCCATCTCCTTCTACTATAACGCATTGTACCCCAAGACCGAAATCCCCAAATGTTGCCGTTGTCCTCTGAAGACTGCATTGCAGTGCAGGACAGAGATCGGCCAAGATAGTTCTAGGGTGTTGCCAGAATAGCTTGGAGCCCATAGGCGCCAAGCTATTCTGGCATCACCCTTGAACTATCATGGTCGATCCATATCTTGCGGTGGTGTGTCTGGGGTAGAATGAGCTAACCCACCCTCTGATCCACACTCACCGGCACACACAAATGAAAACGGACACACGGCGCTTCCCGCCATTCGTCATAGTAAGCTGTTTGTCTGTGGGATAGCGGGGCGATAGCTATTTTGAAGAATGCGGGCTCTAGTCGCTGTCACATATAGACTTATACCATGCCGTTTTACTCCGCTTTCATGCATACCGCAGTTGAACTCTGACCTGCTGTGTTAGTGCTGCCAACTGGTATA
Organism: Semisulcospira habei; assembly: GCA_036245525.1. Lineage (NCBI taxonomy): Eukaryota > Metazoa > Mollusca > Gastropoda > Semisulcospiridae > Semisulcospira > Semisulcospira habei. The sequence continues at coordinate 338,511,576 of BTPG01000001.1, read as the reverse complement.
CATATGGTGACTTCGTGCGGTCATAATTCAACATTTACATTTGTAAAATGTCTAATTTAGAAACGATTCAATGGACCCATTTTACCTACTTTGTTTTAGATATTCAGGACTGACATCATCAAGATTGTAAATCGTGTGAGAAACATCTCAAGGAATGCTAGGTGTTCCATAACTGCACTCCGTTACCCTATTCTACCCCAGGACCGAAATTCCCATATTTTTAAGTTACCCTTCGATGGACTGTATTTACAATTCTAGAGACAAATCAAGCATGATAGTTCAGGGGTGGAGCCAGCATAGCTTGGGGCCCAAGGGCGCCAAGCTCTACTGGTACCACCCTTTAACTATCATGTTCGATCCATGTCATGCTTTGGTGTGTCGGGGCTGTGGTGGAAACAAGCAGTATGGGCCAGCCGTCGATCCGATCACCGCGCCTTTATCAGGCTGACTGCTGTGAGTGCTTGAGGTTCAGCCCCCGTGACTAACAACACTCAGGCTAATGAAGGCTTGATGATCATGTCCAAAGCTCGCACTCACCATAAAAAACCGGTTTCTGCAAGGGGCATGTACTGGCTATCTGCACGGCAGAAGCGAAGAACGAACATACTACTGACTATACACTAATTCTACTATCAAAGCGTAGGAATGTGATGGTCTGTGATTTTGGACATTGAGGCTGCGTGCTGACGATGATCTGTGTCTATTGCTGTTGGGCTGTGTTTGCCTGATGCCGGCAGTGCACGCTAATTTGTATGCAAAACTCCAGAATACAAACGATTATGTTGAGTAATATATTATTGATACAGTTATGGTTACAAGGTTTACATTTCGTGTACAATGGCAACCTAATTACCGGGTGGGGGGGGGGGGGGGAGACGAATTCGAACTAGCTGCAAGAGACATAACATCACTCAAATCATACTATTACATCACTCAAATCATACTATTACATCACTCAAATCATACTATTACATCACTCAAATCATACTATTACATCACTCAAATCATACTATTACATCACTCAAATCATACTATTACATCACTCAAATCATACTATTACATCACTCAAATCATACTATTACATCACTCGAATCTTACTATTACATCACTCAAATCATACTATTACATCACTCAAATCATACTATTACATCACTCAAATCATACTATTACATCACTCGAATCATACTATTCCATCACTCAAATCATACTATTACATCACTCAAATCATACTATTACATCACTCAAATCATACTATTACATCACTCAAATCATACTATTACATCACTCAAATCATACTATTCCATCACTCAAATCATACTATTCCATCACTCAAATCATACTATTCCATCACTCAAATCATACTATTACATCACTCAAATCATACTATTACATCACTCAAATCATACTATTCCATCACTCAAATCATACTATTCCATCACTCAAATCATACTATTACATCACTCAAATCATACTATTACATCACTCAAATCATACTATTACATCACTCGAATCATACTATTACATCACTCAAATCATACTATTATATCACTCAAATCATACTATTACATCACTCAAATCATACTATTACATCACTCAAATCATACTATTACATCACTCAAATCATACTATTACATCACTCAAATCATACTATTACATCACTCAAATCATACTATTACATCACTCAAATCTTACTATTACATCACTCAAATCATACTATTACATCACTCAAATCTTACTATTACATCACTCAAATCATACTATTACATCACTCGAATCATACTATTCCATCACTCAAATCATACTATTACATCACTCAAATCATACTATTACATCACTCAAATCATACTATTACATCACTCAAATCATACTATTACATCACTCAAATCATACTATTCCATCACTCAAATCATACTATTCCATCACTCAAATCATACTATTCCATCACTCAAATCATACTATTACATCACTCAAATCATACTATTACATCACTCAAATCATACTATTACATCACTCGAATCATACTATTACATCACTCAAATCATACTATTACATCACTCAAATCATACTATTACATCACTCAAATCATACTATTACATCACTCAAATCATACTATTACATCACTCAAATCATACTATTACATCACTCAAATCTTACTATTACATCACTCAAATCATACTATTACATCACTCGAATCATACTATTACATCACTCAAATCATACTATTACATCACTCAAATCATACTATTACATCACTCAAATCATACTATTATATCACTCAAATCATACTATTACATCACTCAAATCTTACTATTACATCACTCAAATCATACTATTACATCACTCGAATCATACTATTACATCACTCAAATCATACTATTACATCACTCAAATCATACTATTACATCACTCAAATCTTACTATTACATCACTCGAATCATACTATTACATCACTCAAATCATACTATTACATCACTCAAATCATACTATTACATCACTCAAATCATACTATTACATCACTCAAATCATACTATTACATCACTCAAATCTTACTATTACATCACTCGAATCATACTATTACATCACTCAAATCATACTATTACATCACTCAAATCATACTATTACATCACTCAAATCATACTATAACTACCATTTACGACACCACTTAAATAATAGTATTATTATTAACAACTGCCTACCTACCTGATTGATTGATTGATTGATTGATTGATTGATTGATTGATTCGTTTATTGATTCCTTGATCCATTGATTCCTTTAATTTAGTTAGCGCGTTCAGTGCCGAGAAACGTCAACACCACCCAAATGCAAGAGGTACAGATCCTCAGGAGCCCCCGCAGTTTCGGGGGCTCATGTGTATTTATGCCTCTTGATGGCTCCAACTCAAATCTACGTTCCTGCGACAGCTAGGGGGTGTTGGTTTTGAATCAACGAAGATTGCAAAACAAACACAATCTGCGACGGTCAGCTGGCACTAGCTAACCGTGAAAGCCCTAAACGTATCTCCGTTATTCCTGAAACCGTCCCGGTTGTGTGTGAAACATAAAATCTCTGCTGCCACATTGTCTACTCCCCACTGTATGTGTGTGTGATGAGTGTTATTATTTTTCTGTATATAATTATGCTATTGGGTTTTTGTATGTTAATCCCCCCCCCCCTCCCCACACACACACACTTCTTTTTATGCTGTAGATGCAAGTTTGTAAAATGACGATTGTTTTCTGTCAAAACTTTTTAGCGTTGAAAAATAAAGTTTCATCATCATCATCATCCATCTCCCCCAGCCAGCCCCCTCACCCCCGTGTGATTTTTCGCCTTGTAAGTACGCTGTGAAAGCGATCCATTCTCAACCTTGTCTCCCCACCGTCCAGTCCCGTCAGCCGTATGCAATGTGCTCACAGTTAGTCTGGCATCACCCTTCAACTATCACGATACCTCCATCTATGGCAGTAGTGTCAAGGGTTGAATAGATTAACCCCTTCACTTGCTTAGAAAAAGTGGACGCAATCCAACTGCAAGAGACATAGACCCTCGTGAGCCCCAGCGACTGCCGAGGGCTGATGATGATCTATGCCTGTTGCTGTGACCACTGTGTATTCACGTCCTTTGGACGGCGTGGGGTTCTGTATAGTGTTATATTAACTCATTCAGCCCGACGGCCGTATTTTCCACATTTTAGAGTCGTCGTCTAATGACTATGCACCAGTTGCAGGAGATGGATCGACCATGATAATTCAAGGGTAGTGCCAGATTAGCGTGGCGCCGACATGAATTATCACGGTCGATCCATCTCCTGCTGTAGTGCGTCAGGGCTGAATGGGTTAACATAGATCACAGAAGCACAGTCTGTGGCCACTGGCAGTGAAGGGGTTAATTTTTTTTCGAGTGACGCGTGTCAGTGTGCAGGTAAATGATCTACCCACAGCACAGCTCTTTCAAGTGCATTGATCTCAAAGTGCCTTCTTTGTGGTGTTTATTTACAGCAGCTTTTAGAACTGGATGCGAAGGCAAAACAACTGTACAGCACTGTTTCCAAATCAAATCCACCAGTGGGCAGTGTGTGCGATCACCACCGCAGAGTGCTTCGCCACATGCATACTGTAATACAATAATACAGCGTTTTGACTCTCCTTTGCGGCGGGAGATGTTACCACGTGAAGATATCGATCCTAGCGTGGTGTAGTTGGAAACAGCGATTTCTGAGGAACAGTCAAACCGAAAGCAGGGTTGACTCACAGGCCTAAGTACAGTGTGCGTGATACAGGATGAGCCTGGTGTGTTGTACGTGTGGTTGTGAACTCAGTCGTCTCAGGCACGCCATAACAGGTAAAGGGCTGTCACACACATTTAATAATTATTACGAGATAAATGTGTGCCGGTGTTGACTATCCGACTCGGCTATGATACGTTCTTGTTCAAATGCAGCATTCGCTTATGCAACACTGTGCTGACGTTTGCATTAAAATTGTAGTTTGGCGAGGGCACATAACTTATTGTACCCCAGGACCGAAATCTCTAAATGTTTGCCAAATGTTTGCAGTGCAGTGCAGGACACAGATCGACCATGATAGTTCAAGGGTGATGCCAGAATAGCTTGGCGCCCATAGGCGCCAAGCTATTCTGGCATCATCCTTGAACCATCATGGTCGATCCATATCTTGCTGTGGTGTGTCTACCCTTGAACCATCATGGTCGATCCATATCTTGCTGTGGTGTGTCTGAGAATGAGTTAATGAGCTACGTGTTGTCGCAGACATTACGTTTGTTACCTAAGTTAGATGTTCTCCACACGATCCATATCTTGCTGTGGTGTGTCTGGGGTAGAATGAGTTAATGAGCTACGTGTTGTCGCAGACATTACGTTTGTTACCTAAGTTAGATGTTCTCCACACGATCCATATCTTGCTGTGGTTTGTCTGGGATAGAATGAGTTAATGAGCTACGTGTTGTCGCAGACATTACGTTTGTTACCTAAGTTAGATGTTCTCCACACGATCCATATCTTGCTATGGTGTGTCTGGGATAGAATGAGTTAATGAGCTACGTGTTTTCGCAGACATTACGTTTGTTACCTAAGTTAGATGTTCTCCACACGATCCATATCTTGCTGTGGTGTGTCTGGGGTAGAATGAGTTAATGAGCTACGTGTTGTCGCAGACATTACGTTTGTTACCTAAGTTAGATGTTCTCCACACGATCCATATCTTGCTGTGGTGTGTCTGGGGTAGAATGAGTTAATGAGCTACGTGTTGTCGCAGACATTACGTTTGTTACCTAAGTTAGATGTTCTCCACACGATCCATATCTTGCTGTGGTGTGTCTGGGGTAGAATGAGTTAATGAGCTACGTGTTGTCGCAGACATTACGTTTGTTACCTAAGTTAGATGTTCTCCACACGATCCATATCTTGCTGTGGTGTGTCTGGGGTAGAATGAGTTAATGAGCTACGTGTTGTCGCAGACATTACGTTTGTTACCTAAGTTAGATGTTCTCCACACGATCCATATCTTGCTGTGGTTTGTCTGGGATAGAATGAGTTAATGAGCTACGTGTTGTCGCAGACATTACGTTTGTTACCTAAGTTAGATGTTCTCCACACGATCCATATCTTGCTGTGGTGTGTCTGGGGTAGAATGAGTTAATGAGCTACGTGTTGTCGCAGACATTACGTTTGTTACCTAAGTTAGATGTTCTCCACACGATCCATATCTTGCTGTGGTGTGTCTGGGATAGAATGAGTTAATGAGCTACGTGTTTTCGCAGACATTACGTTTGTTACCTAAGTTAGATGTTCTCCACACGATCCATATCTTGCTGTGGTGTGTCTGGGGTAGAATGAGTTAATGAGCTACGTGTTGTCGCAGACATTACGTTTGTTACCTAAGTTAGATGTTCTCCACACGATCCATATCTTGCTGTGGTGTGTCTGGGATAGAATGAGTTAATGAGCTACGTGTTTTCGCAGACATTATGTTTGTTACCTAAGTTAGATGTTCTCCACACGATCCATATCTTGCTGTGGTGTGTCTGGGGTAGAATGAGTTAATGAGCTACGTGTTGTCGCAGACATTACGTTTGTTACCTAAGTTAGATGTTCTCCACACGATCCATATCTTGCTGTGGTGTGTCTGGGGTAGAATGAGTTAATGAGCTACGTGTTGTCGCAGACATTACGTTTGTTACCTAAGTTAGATGTTCTCCACACGAGGACACGAATACTTAATCCGTCGGCTGTCGATGCGGCGACATCCAAAAGGGTTCGATACACGGTCTGTGTACATCGGTAACCTTCACACATTGAGGCTTTAAGGTCCAAATTCCCACATTTGAGAGCTATCTTCTTAAGACTGAATACCAATCTAGAAGATAGATCGGCCATGATATTTCACCGGTATTGCCAGAATTACCTGTTACCTGCACCAAGATATTCTGGCACCACCCGCGAACTATCAGTCGATTCGTCACCCTCTGTAGTGTACTTTGGCTAAATCAAGCTTATCGAGTCATGTGTGTCAGTGTGTGCCTAGAAGATCTAGATCAGCACGGCCTTATAAATGTAGGCCTATTGCTTTAGTGCTGCTCATTTGTCAAGTCTATTTTCAGCATTTTGAAAGCGATATGCAGAAAGCACCACTACCCAATGCGCAAAAGGCCATCGGACCCTCGTCGGCCCGAAGGCCTTTTGCGCTTTGGGTACACACTAACTGCGTGTTATGACAGGGCAAAACGTCTGACAGGGATTTCTGAGTAACTTGTACAGCAAAAATAGAGTTCATTGAAACACAGGTAGCCTACGTCATGTGTGTAGAGGTGTGTGTGTGTCTGTGTGTGTGTGTGTGTGTGTGTGTGTGTGTGTGTGTGTGTGTGTGTGTGTGTGTGTGTGTTGCATGCGTTCCTGCATGCGTGTAGGTGTTCGTGCGTCAAGGCGTGAGTGTGACACAGTAAACGCCTTGGCGATTTCACATATACATGTACGTATCAGCTCATTCAACCCCGACACATCAAGACAGGTCGAGCATGATAATTCAAGGTTGTTGCCAGAATAGCTTGGCGCCCATAGGCGCCAAGCTATTCTGGCAACACCCTTCAACTATCATGCTCGACCTGTCTCAGAATTGTAACACAGTCCTTCAGAGGTCAACTTCACAATTTGTGGATTTCGGTCCTGGAGTAGAATGTGTTAAGGTTCTGATAGCCTAGATGGTGTCATAGTAGAACAACTGTCATTATACACACACATTACACGTTTAAAGTTTAACGTCTTTTGTCCACCCCGAACGTGATTTCAAAGACGGGGCACGGAATAAGCCTTTTTATAAGGTCTGAACAAATTTCGACCACTGAGCTGGACTCAAACCCGGGACCTTTAGGACGAGTGCCGTTGTTCAACGTCATGTATAGAGCTCAGCTGATACGCATTGTCTCCAGGCGGTACAGAACAAATACGTCTGTTGTTCAGATTGCGGCAAGTAGGAGAGCAGTAATAATAAAACGCAGTTAACAGATATTAACTGATCAGGGGCAGATCTGTTACCTCGAGAGGTGGGGGGGGGGGGGTGTTTCCAGCTCTGTTTTTGGGGGGACCTTCAACCTGACACCTCAGGCCTCCCCGACGCTAGACCTTCTTCCAGTGGCCGAAAAATCAAACAGGGCGGATAGGGGTGGCGGGGGGGGGGGGGGAGGGGTTAGAGGAAGAAGGCGCGTGTGTGTCAACACTCTCACCACCCGCCAAAATATCAAACAATCGGGGGGGGGGGGGGGGGAGCGTGTTTGTGTGGCTCAAAAATCAAGTAGGAAGGGGGGAGGCGGTGTCCAAACACCCCCAAAATGGACATTAAAAAGAAAATAGCGTTTACTTACACAAATTTGGGTGGGTGGGGGGGGGGGACCCCTAGGATCCCACCTCCACCCCAGATCAGCCCCTGCTGATGGACGTTTTGTTCACCAGAACATAAAGTACAGATCGATTCAAGTGTTGTAAACAAGCATGCGGCGGTCCTACTCCTGCAAAATATAAATGCTCGGATATTTCAGTTCGGGTAATATAAATAATGAGATGATATCATTTGAGAGTTGACAGATTACAGAATGGCCTTCTTCAGTGTGTCAGGTCCGTTTCCATTAGTGGATTTGACGGTTCATAGTCCTTGTATGATGTTGAAGCAGGCCACAGTGGACCTCGATGATGACGATGCAGTGTACATCAGGTATCGTCTCGATGGCAGCCTGTTCAACCTCAGACGACTGCAGGCCCACACGAAAACCCTAGACCAACTGATTCGTGAGCTGCTTTTTGCTGATGATGCTGCCCTCGTTGCACACACAGAGAGAGCCCTGCAGCGCATCACGTCTTGCTTCGCAGATGCTGCCCAGCTCTTTGGACTCGAGGTCAGTCTGAAAAAGACAGAGGTCCTCCATCAGCCGGCACCCAAGACAGTGTATCGCCTTCCTCACATCACCATTGGCGAGTCTGAACTAAAGTCAGTGCACCAGTTTACTTACCTTGGCTGCATTATCACGTCGGACGCCAAGCTGGACAAGGAACTTGACAGCAGGCTGGCAAAAGCGAACAGCGCTTTCGGGCGACTTTTCAAGCGGGTGTGGCACAATCAACAGCTGAAAACAGGCACCAAGATCAGCGTGTACAGAGCTGTGGTCCTCACCACCCTGCTGTATGGTTCCGAGTCCTGGGCCCTCTACCGCAGCCAACTACGACTCCTCGAACGCTTCCACCAGCGCTGCCTGCGTACCATCCTGGGCATTCACTGGAGTGACTATGTCACCAACGTCGAGGTCCTTGAACAGGCTGAAACTGTGAGCATCGAGGCTTTGCTGCTGCGGACACAGCTCCGCTGGGCGGGGCATGTCTCCAGGATGGAGGATCATCGCCTACCAAAGATCACCCTGTTCGGCGAGCTTGCTACTGGACACCGTGACAGAGGGGCACCAAAGAAGAGATACAAAGACTGTCTCAAGAAGTCACTTAGTGCCTGCCAAATCGACCACCACCAGTGGTCTTCGCTTGCTGCGGACCGTGACACCTGGCGCTCCACCATTTACAAGGCAGCTGTCTCCTTTGAGGACTCTCACAGAGCTAGCCTTAAGGACAAGCGGCTCAGGAGAAAAAACAGAGATGCCGCAGCTCAGAACCCTGGCCATACCTTCCCCTGCAGCCACTGCGGTCGAACCTGCCTGTCTCGGATTGGCCTCCGCAGCCACGAACAAGCCTGCAGACGTCGTGGGCAACTTCTATAAAATCTTCGTTCGCGAAGTCAAGCCAAGACCAGTCCTTGTAGTTAGTTCATGGACCATGTTGTTAGTCGCGGACTTCGTTTTTAGTTCATGAACTTGGTTGTTAGTTTACGAACATGTTTGTTCATTCTTCAGAGGCTAGATTGTTTCGTAACCACTTCACTGACAGCGGACCTAGATTGTATTAAAAAAATCATTCTTAATTTAGCGTCGAAGATCCCAAGCCGTCCGAGAAACGCGGATACAAATGTACAATGTAGTGTCAGCAAGAGGTATAGATCCTCATGAGCCCCCGCAACCGCGGGGGCTCATGGGGATCTATACCTCTTGCAGTAAGTTGGTGTTTAGTTTTTCAATTTTTCTCGGCGGGCAAGGGGTTAATGGACGTTGCTGTTAGTTCATGCTTGCTGTTGCTCATGGACTTTGTTGCAGACTGTTGCTGGTAAGTAGAGGTTCCGGCCACCCCACGTGCCCTCTGTGCAGACGACACATCACAACAGTTTCGGATTTGTGATGTGGTTACTTCCACAGTCGTGCACGCCTAATGTGACGTACAGCAGGTACTTTGTCCAAAGAAATGTAATTGTAAAATGGACCACTGTATTAACTAACTCATTCTGCCCGTAACACACCACAACATGATATGGCTTGACAAAGATAGTTCAAGTGTGGTGCCACCACCCTTGAACTATCGTGGTCGATCTGTCTCCTGAATTGTAATCCAGTCCTCAGACGATCACTCCAAAATGTGATTATTTCGTACCTCGGACACAATGAGCTAATAATGCTTCAGTAAATTCTTCAGACTTCTCAGCAAATAAACATGTCTTTCCTTTTCACAGCCGGTACATCTGCTGAGAGAGAGGCTGACCAGCTGCCTTCTGACGAAACAATGACCGCTCTTGTCAAGTGCACGGAGGCCCTGGAGGGCCCTAACAACTGCGCCGGATGTGGCCAGAGTGCTGCATCTGATTTCTGCCTCCAGTGCTGGGAGAAGTACTGCCGTTCGTGCAGCAAACTCCATACCAACATGGCGTTGGGACGAAACCACACTATCACCGCTCTGTCTGCACTCACGCCTCAAAACCTGATGGCCAGCAGACGCCGCATGTGTGAAACACACCCCAGTAACCAGGCGGACCTCTTCTGCGCCAATCACCAAGTCGCCATTTGTGTCACGTGTTCCAGTACGTCACACCGGAAATGTGACGACATCATTGAGGTTCTCTCTCTCTCTCCCTCTCCCTCCCTCTCTCTCTCTCTCTCTCTCTCTCTCTCTCTCTCTCTCTCTTTGGGAATAGGTTAGTTAGCTAGTTATTTGGGTTAACGCCGAGCAGACGACTAAGGTCATCTCACGGCGGCTTTGAGAATGAGAGAGAGAGAGAGAGAGAGAGAGAGAGAGAGAGAGGTGACCCCCCCCCCTTCTCTCTCTCTCTCTCACCCTCCACACCCCCAGCCCCCCCTCCCACCCCACCCCCACCCCCCTCCCACCCCACCCCACCCTCTCTCTCTCTCTCTCTCCTCTCTCTCTCTCTCTCTCTCTCTCTCTCGATCAGCGACAGCGTCAACAGTGCTGGTGCTGCCAATACGTCTGACATCGGCAGCAGTGGCACCACCATCAGCGACAGCGTCAACAGTGCTACTGCTGCCAATACGTCTGACATCGGCAGCACTGGCACCATCATCAGCGACAGCGTCAACAGTGCTGATGCTGCCAATACGTCTGACATCGGCAGCACTGGCACCACCATCAGCGACAGCGTCAACAGTGCTGCCAATACGTCTGACATCGGCAGCACTGGCACCACCATCAGCGACAGCGTCAACAGTGCTGGTGCTGCCAATACGTCTGACATCGGCAGCACTGGCACCACCATCAGCGACAGCGTCAACAGTGCTGCCGATACGTCTGACATCGGCAGCACCTGCACCACCATCAGCGACAGCGTCAACAGTGCTTGTGCTGCCAATACGTCTGACATCGGCAGCACTGGCACCACCATCAGCGACAGCGTCAACAGTGCTTGTGCTGCCGATACTTCTGACATCGGCAGCACTGGCACCACCATCAGCGACAGCGTCAACAGTGCTTGTGCTGCCGATACGTCTGACATCGGCAGCACTGGCACCACCATCAGCGACAGCGTCAACAGTGCTATTGCTGCCAATACGTCTGACATCGGCAGTACTGGCACCACCATCAGCGACAGCGTCAACAGTGCTGCCAATACGTCTGACATCGGCAGCACTGGCACCACCATCAGCGACAGCGTCAACAGTGCTATTGCTGCCAATACGTCTGACATCGGCAGCACTGGCACCACCATCAGCGACAGCGTCAACAGTGCTTGTGCTGCCAATACGTCTGACTTCGGCAGCACTGGCACCACCATCAGCGACAGCGTCAACAGTGCTTGTGCTGCCAATACGTCTGACATCGGCAGCACTGGCACCACCATCAGCGACAGCGTCAACAGTGCTTGTGCTACCGATACTTCTGACATCGGCAGCACTGGCACCACCATCAGCGACAGTGTCAACAGTGCTGGTGCTGCCGATACGTCTGACATCGGCAACACTGGCACCACCATCCGCGACAGCGTCAACAGTGCTGGTGCTGCCAATACGTCTGACATCGGCAGCACTGGCACCACCATCAGCGACAGCGTCAACAGTACTGGTGCTGCCAATGCGTCTGACATCGGCAGCACTGGCACCACCATCAGCGACCGCGACAACAGTGCTGCTGGTGCTGCCAATACGTCTGACGTCGGCAGCACTGGCACCACCATCAGCGACAGCGTCAACAGTGCTCGTGCTGCCAATACGTCTGACGTCGGCAGCACTGGCACCACCATCAGCGACAGCGTCAACAGTGCTAGTGCTGCCAATATGTCTGACATCGGCAGCACTGGCACCACCATCCGCGACAGCGTCAACAGTGCTTGTGCTGCCGATGCCTTTGACGTGGGCAGCACTAGCACCAACGTCACCATCAGCAACAGCGTCAACAGTGCTGGTGCTGCCAATACGTTTAACACCGGTAGCACTGGTACCAGCATCGCCACCAGCGACCATGACAGCAGTGTTCCCGCTGCCAGTACAACAGACGCCGGCGGGGCTGGCACTCATCAATCTGCTCCTTTTGCTGCAGTGTCCACTGAGTCTGCGTGCCAGACAGTCTGCCCGGTAGTACTCAACCCTGACCCCCTGGCTGTTGAGCGCCTGATGGCGGAGATATCGGCTCTCCGATCCGCCGTTGGGGAGATCCGCCACTCGTACAACATCGAGGTGGATTCGCTGCACACGGAGATTAGACACCTGCGTGAGCGGATCACCCAGCTGGAGGGGGAGAAGGATGGCCAGAAAAGCGACAGGAAAAGCGGCAAGAAGAACCCGTCACCCCCGTCCAACACTCGGCCCAAGCAAGCGCTGGAAAAGTCGCCAACCTCAACGACAACTTCTGAGCCCCCGCGTGCATCTCCGCTAACCCCCGAGCGCAAAGAGCCGGCACCAAACCGACCATCTTCAGATACCGACAAAGCCACCGACCTTTCTGCACTCCAAAACCCAAAGCCCGGCACCCAGACACTACTACTCGGCGATTCGATACTACGCGGCCTTCATGGAGACCTGATGTCTGTCACTGGCACAGACAAAGCGCAGGTCGTGTCAGTGTCAGGCCTCGACAGAGCCGGCATCCTCCAGCACCTTCACGATGCCGACCCCACGAATGCAGTCACCACAGTCGTCATGCATGTCGGCGTCAATGACTGTAAGCGTGGGTTCGTCATCGGCAAGAAGGGCTGGAAGGATGTGATTTCTGCTGCCAGACGAGTCTTCCCCAAGGCAGAAATCTTCATCTCATCCATCCTGCCCACGATCAACGAACGTCAGCAGCCTGATCCATGCGTCACAGACACCAACCTTTGTCTCAGGGAGGTGTGCCACTCGCTGAAGGTAAACTTTATTGACAACGACCAAGTGTTCTACACAAGGACTGGCGAGGTAAAGAGCGGGTGGTTTAGAGACGCCATCCATCCGAACAAGCGGGGCACCAGTGCTCTCGCTGTAAACATCAAGCGGGCGTACTCTGGCCGTACCTCCAACATCGTAACCCGCCCCACTGAGGCCAGACACCAAAACCCACACCGCCACGGACAGCTAAATGTACCCGGGCATGGCGGTAAAAACGGGCATCCCGGCCCTCGAGACCAAGGGCCTCAACACAGTCAGCGCCCTCAGCACGCAGCCAGTTCAAGCTTGGCGCCCCGACTCCGCGAGGAGCAGGCTGTGACGAAAGTCTTCAGAATGGCGCCCAGATTCCACCAAGAGCAGGCTTTTGCAAAAGACTCTAGTCAGCACGATCCGAACCATGCTGACCGTACACCAGCGCCGTTTGCTTATGGCGGTGGATCAAAGGCCGGGGCTGCTCCAGAATACAAGCCACAGCAGCCCGGCTATGATCGCACATCAACACTCATGGGCGCCCCTTCCTACATGGCAGGCGGTCGACCTGTGTACCCCTACCCGTACCCCAAACCCCCAACTTTCCCCTATCCCCTGCCGCCCCCACCCCCTGGAGTGCCGCAGCTTAGTGAGAGTGACTGTGCCGCCTTGTTTTCGCTTCTTCAAAAGTTCCGGCCACGCGCCGGAAATTAGGACACGCGTGATAGCCATTTCGACATTCTTTGATAAAGTCCCACTGTGCGCGTTTTGCGGACCAATTATTGACAGTAATTTCCAATCTGCTATTACCATTTCCCGATTTAAATATACTTTTTTCACTTAGCGATTTTTTAAAATATTATAGTTGTACCATTTTCTTAGACTTTAAATTTGTTTGTTTTTCTTTCTTCTTAATTTTAAGTCGTCAAATTAGCTTTGTGTATTATGAACTTTGTCGCAGGTGAACGTGCATAGTTCCTTGACAAGTCATTTTTTATTTGTTCTCTTTTATAGTTGCTGACTTTGCTATTTTTTGTTGACATAACCAAGCAAGAAAACCGTAAACATTCTGCTGAACTTAGACTAAGCGCGTGATAAACATTGTGTTTCTTTGCCGTGTATTCTTTTATTGAGCTTATTTAAAGCATTCTATAGATATTGATATTAGTTGATTTTTATTTTTTATTTTGTTGGATTATTTTTTTGTGAGCATATTAATTTTGTATTATATCTTTCGCTACATTTGTGTTTTTACCGACATGCAAAATCGTAATCTAAATACTGTTCCGAAACGAACAGACGAACTGAGAATTGGCCATCTTAACATATACCATCTAGTTAACAAGGTGCCCGATTTATCCGTGTTCCTAAACACGCCCTTACATTTTCATATTTTTGGTGTGTCCGAGTCGAGGCTTAAAAGTTCAATAAGGGATAACTCCATTTCTGTCCCAAATTTCTCAGTACTCCGCAGAGATGCCTCAAGCCCACAACACACTGGACTAGCTGTATATATACATAATTCAATACTTGGTAACGTCAAACGGCGACAAGACTTAGTCAGCTCAAGTGGAAAGCTTGTGGGTAGAAGTGAAGACATCTAAATCACCCCCCGTCCTCATTGGCTTTATTTATAGAAATCCCGCAGCCAGCTGGGACTGGTATGATGACTTCGTAGCAATGATGGATAGCGTAAATCAAAATAAAGCTGACGTTGTTCTTTTGGGCGATTTTAATATTGATCTTTCTAAATCTAAAGGGTCCAATGCTGCATGGGCGTCAACAACAGCACTATTCGGTTTAGAACAGTTAATTAAAACCCCCACTAGAACCACATGTACATCTTCAACCCTGATTGATCATATTTATGTGACAAATGATGATAAAATATCAAATGTACATGTTCCCTCCTTAGCTGTCAGTGACCATAACCCAGTATGTTGCACAGTCTCCGTGAAACTAGACAAAGAGAACAAAAAGATACATAAAACAATTAAATATCGTTCTTTCAAAACATTTAATAACGGCGACTTTCTGCGGGATCTGCGCAATACTCCTTTCAGGGACGTGTATAACCACACTTCTCCTGACAGTGCCCTGTCGTACTGGATGGATCTATTCCTTGGAGTCCTAAATAAGCATGCGCCCATACGAGAAAAACGAGTTAAGCACTCTACCCTGCCACCCTGGTTAACAGTAGATGTCAAACAGGCCATGTCATTTAGAGACAAACTTAAGAAAGAAAAACAGTTTGATGAATATAAGAAACAACGAAATCGTGTTAAATACTTAGTGAGAGCGTCAAAAAAAACTGTTCTTCCAGGAAATGATTAGGGACAAAAAAGATACAGCATCGGTGTGGAAAGCCCTGAACGTTATAACAAAGGGTAAATCAGCCCCTGAAATACCATCCCATTTGTCAGCTGATATATTAAATAAGCACTTCTTATCGACAGCTGAAACACTTGCTCAGTCAGCTGCAAGTAGTAACACAGAGTACCAAGTTCCTAGTGTACTGGAAAAATACTGTGAGGCCAAAAATATACTGCAGACATTCATCATTCCTGATATTACCGTCGCTGAAGTCGGCAAATTCATCTCTAGCATGCCGAACAAAAAGTCCACCGGGATGGATGGTATAGACAACAAAATTCTGAAAATGTCACTACCATATACGGTAGAGGCACTCACTTATATCTTTAACCTCTGTATAAAACACAGCACGTTTCCAACTATTTTCAAAGAGGCCAAGGTAATTCCAATCCCTAAATCAAAAGATCTTGAAGATGTCAATAACTACCGTCCTATCTCACTTTTGTCGGCCCTGTCAAAGCCCCTTGAAAAACACATACAAAAACACCTCCTCGATTTTCTAGAAAAGGGCAATTTCATATATATTCATCAGTCCGGCTTTAGACCGAAACACTCATGTCAGTCAGCACTGGCACACATTGTAGACAGCTGGCTGGAATCAATAAATAAAAACCTGATGTCTGGAGCTGTTTTCTTAGACCTACAAAAAGCATTTGATCTTGTCGACCATGACATTCTCTTAAAGAAGCTAGCAGCATACCATATAAGTGAAACTGCCATAGCATTTTTTAGATCATACCTAAAAGACAGAAAACAAAAGGTATATACTCATGGAAAATACTCTAAACAAGGACAAGTTAACTACGGTGTCCCCCAGGGGTCGATCTTGGGACCTCTTCTATTTATAATATTCATTAATGATTTGCCTTTGCATATTACTAACACTGATGTTAATTGCAACCTGTTTGCGGACGATACGAGCCTCCATGTTTCAGGTAAAAAAACAGCTGACATTACCATTAGCTTACAAAGTAGTCTCAGCGAGGTTTCCGACTGGTGTAGAGAGAATCATATGGTTCTTCATCCAGGAAAAACAAAGAGTATTTTAATTACTACACGACAAAAACACCAACGCCGACCACAGCCGTTACATTTACAACTGAACGCTAAACCAATAGAACAAGTCACAGAGCGTAAATTCTTGGGAATACACGTTGACGAACAATTGTGTTGGGAGACGCATATAAATACAGTCTGTAAAACCATTGCTAAAAACACTTTCCTGTTGTCCCAGCTTAGACAAGTAACGGATACACATACTCGTAAACTGTTTTTTCATGCCCATACCAAGTCTCACGTTGATTATGTCTCCACAGTGTGGGACGGTTGTAGTGGTGTTCACATGAACAGGTTAAACTCTATATATAAAAGAGCTGTCAAAATGATAGATACGCGGCCCATTCCTACCACAGACAAATTTAGACATCTAAACATTCTCGGCCTGCGTCAACAACTTAGTTTCAACAAATGCATCCTCATGCACAAGATATTAAATAACATGACACCGCAGTATCTAACCACCAAATTTGTGCCACAGCAAGAACGCGAACGGTCCTCAAGGAACAATACTTTACCCCTACCTCTGCCTAGAATTGACATCTTTAAAACTAGTTTATCCTTTTCTGGACCGTTTGTATGGAACACTATTCCTGCACATTTGAAGACTATAGCCTCACTTGGAATCTTTAAAACGAAACTTTTCGATTACCTGATGAGCCAAACATAACAACACTGGGCATTTAAACAAACCCTGATGGTTAATGCTTTTATGTAATATAATTATGCATTTATTTATATTGTTGGTGTGTGTGTGTGTGTGTGTGTGTGTGTGTGTGTGTGTGTGTGTGTGTGTGTGTGTGTGTGTGTGTGTGTATGGTATAAGATGAATGTTAAGTGTTATTATTTTGTGTCATTTTTTAAAAAAAATTTATTGTTGCATGAAATAATATGTGTAAATATAATTCTTTATTATTATTATTATCTTTTAATCTATTTTATCTTGTAGATGTTAGCAACGGCAAGTTTGTAAAATGACGATTTGTTTCTGTCAAAACTTTTTACCGTTGATAAATAAAGTTTCATCATCATCATCATCATCTCTCTCTCTCTCTCTCTCTCTCTCTCTCTCTCTCTCTCTCTCTCTCTCTCTCTCTCTCTCTCTCTCTCTCTCTCTCTCTCTCTCTCATTCCCCAAAAAATGAAAAGAAAAATTCCCAAAAGCTATGAGAGTCTCCCTTGTTGTGACAAGGTGCCTCTGGTTTTTCCCTCAATCCATGAAGGACAACCTTTGCAGGTGAAGTCTGAAGGCGGACGAAAGCGTCAGGCTGTCAGAGACAAACTGACAGAGCTACAGAAAATGGCGAACACTTACAACCAAACACGGAGGGCCCTGAAGCGTCAGAAATCGCGAACTGACGTCTGGTGCGAGCGAGAAATACAGAGAGTGACTGCTGTTCGCCAGCGTCTGTTGATGGCTTTGGACGCGAGCATTGACAAGATGATGACTGACATCAACAGAGCTGCGGCCAGGGAACATCAGGAGATCCAGTCCCGCATTGATGCACTCTCTGATCAGCTGGGTTACCTTGGGAACCAAATGTGAGTGTTGATGTCCATTAGGTGCTGGTATGGGATTTTAGATCTTACGGATAAAATTCTGTGCCTTTTAGCCCTAAGGTCCGAAAATCCCAGACCAGCTTGATCTACAAAGCATGTTCTCTCTCTCTCTCTCTCTCTTGGCTTGACTTCGCGAACGAAGATTTTATAGGAGTTGCCCACGACGTCTGCAGGCTTGTTCGTGGCTGCGGAGGCCAATCCGAGACAGGCAGGTTCGACCGCAGTGGCTGCAGGGGAAGGTATGGCCAGGGTTCTGAGCTGCGGCATCTCTGTTTTTTCTCCTGAGCCGCTTGTCCTTAAGGCTAGCTCTGTGAGAGTCCTCAAAGGAGACAGCTGCCTTGTAAATGGTGGAGCGCCAGGTGTCACGGTCCGCAGCAAGCGAAGACCACTGGTGGTGGTCGATTTGGCAGGCACTAAGTGACTTCTTGAGACAGTCTTTGTATCTCTTCTTTGGTGCCCCTCTGTCACGGTGTCCAGTAGCAAGCTCGCCGAACTGGGTGATCTTTGGTAGGCGATGATCCTCCATCCTGGAGACATGCCCCGCCCAGCTGAGCTGTGTCCGCAGCAGCAAAGCCTCGATGCTCACAGTTTCTGCCTGTTCAAGGACCTCGACGTTGGTGACATAGTCACTCCAGTGAATGCCCAGGATGGTACGCAGGCAGCGCTGGTGGAAGCGTTCGAGGAGTCGTAGTTGGCTGCGGTAGAGGGCCCAGGACTCGGAACCATACAGCAGGGTGGTGAGGACCACAGCTCTGTACACGCTGATCTTGGTGCCTGTTTTCAGCTGTTGATTGTGCCACACCCGCTTGAAAAGTCGCCCGAAAGCGCTGCTCGCTTTTGCCAGCCTGCTGTCAAGCTCTTTGTCCAGCTTGGCGTCCGACGTGATAATGCAGCCAAGGTAAGTAAACTGGTGCACTGACTTTAGTTCAGACTCGCCAATGGTGATGTGAGGAGGGCGATACACTGTCTTGGGTGCCGGCTGATGGAGGACCTCTGTCTTTTTCAGACTGACCTCGAGTCCAAAGAGCTGGGCAGCATCTGCGAAGCCAGACGTGATGCGCTGCAGGGCTCTCTCTGTGTGTGCAACGAGGACAGCATCATCAGCAAAAAGCAGCTCACAAATCAGTTGGTCTAGGGTTTTCGTGTGGGCCTGCAGTCGTCTGAGGTTGAACAGGCTGCCATCGAGACGATACCTGATGTACACTGCATCGTCATCATCGAGGTCCACTGTGGCCTGCTTCAACATCATGCTAAAAAAGATGGTGAAGAGGGTCGGTGCCAGCACGCAGCCCTGCTTTACGCCGTTGAGAATAGGGAATGGTTCTGAGAGGTCATTGTTGAGTCTGACCTGGCCTTGCTGGTCCTCGTGTAGCTGGACAATCATGTTGAGGAACTTTGGGGGACAGCCAAGTCGCTCCAGGATCTGCCACATGCCTTGCCTGCTCACAGTGTCGAACGCTTTTGTTAGGTCGACAAATGTTACGTACAACCCTTTGTTCTGCTCGCGGCACTTCTCCTGTAGCTGTCTCATCTCAAAGACCATATCGGTGGTGCTCCTGTTTGCTCTGAAGCCACACTGGCCCTCTGGGAGTTGGTCTTCAGCGATGGCAGGCACCAGCCGATTCAGGAGCAGCCTTGCAAGGATTTTCCCAGCAATGGACAGCAGGGTAATTCCCCGATAGTTGGAACAGTCAGACTTCTCGCCTTTGTTCTTGTACAGGGTGATAACGACTGCATCACGGAGATCTTTTGGTAGTGTTCCTTCCTCCCAGCAGCAGAGAAAGAGGTCATGGAGCTTGTTGTGCAGTGCTGTGCCTCCATGTTTCCAGATCTCTGGCGGTATTCCATCAATGCCTGCTGCTTTGCCACTCTTGAGCTGGTGGATGGCTGTGAGGGTCTCTTCAGCGGTGGGCGGTTCGTCCAATTCAACCTTTACTGGGAGGTGTGGGATTTGTAGGACGACTGCTTCTTGAACAGTGCGCTCAGCGCTGAAGAGGCTCTGAAAGTATTCCGACCAGCGGTTCAGGATGGAGGTATTATCTGTGAGGAGTGCCTGGCCATTCGCGCTCCGCAGGGGACTGTGTACCAGGTGCCTGGGGCCATACACTGCTTTCAGTGCTTCGTAGAAGCCCCTGTAGTCACCATTGTCAGCGCAAAGCTGGGTCCTCTGTGCAAGTCTGGTCCACCACTCATTCTGGAGATCTCTGAGCTTGCGCTGGAGACTGCTGCAGACGAGGCGGAAGGCAGACTTCTTCACAGGGCAGGAAGGCTGGGCTAGGTGGGCCTGATGGGCGGCTCTTTTTTTTGCTAGGTGTTCCTGGATCTCTCCATCGTTTTCGTCAAACCAGTCTTTGTTTTTCTTTCTGGCGAAACCGAAGACTTCTGCAGAGGATTTTGCAATAGCAGTTTTCAGTTGTTCCCAAAGTGTTTCAGGGGAGGAGTCTACTGGGTCCGCTGTGTCTTTGAGCCTGCGCTGTAAATCTGTCTGAAAGGCAGCTTTCACATCGTCACGCTGAAGGCTGGCAACATCAAGCTTTTTCTTGGTGGGCCCCCATTTCTTGGGTTTTGGCTTGAAGTGGAGCCTGAGTTTGCAGCGGACAAGGCGGTGGTCACAAAGCATGTTATGTCCCCTAAAACCCACCTTTACAACCAGATTAAAATTAAGTTGTGTCCCTCGCTGTTGTTACTCGCAGGAAATTGCTCGAAGAGGAAGAGGCAATGGCGGCCGACTGTGATCTCGTCACCATGGGAACCTCGCTTTTGGACAGAGTCGCGTCCCTTACCTTGGACGATGAAGTCACCGGCGATAATGCGTCACGAAAATACTGCGTGGCCATGATTGATGAGGCCCACGTCAGTCGTATGGAAAAGGAGCTCAGGGAGATGGGGTCCATACACCAGTTGACGTTTGATGAACTGTGTGGTAAGCAATGTCAAGGTGTTAGTCGTGTACTGTAGACCTTGTCCTTGTCGTCAGCTGGCCATTGGGTGCAAGTAGGAAGGGGTAAGAAACCTATTCCTTTGTCTACATGTTGGTCCAGCCTTCAGTCCCTTGTTTTGAACACAGTCGTTTAGCCGATATTTGATTGATTGATTGATTGATTGATTGATTGATTTGATTTGATTTGATTTCCTTTCATTTGATTTCATTTCATTCAGAGAAGAACGCAACGGATACAGACACACGTTTTGAACAGACAGTGACAATACAATTTATTAACTCATTTGTATCCGTAGGCGGCACGTCTAAGTGGCAACTAAGCTTGTTTTTGTCTCATTTTGGGTTCTTCTCTGCATGTTACACGCTTGGGTCTGGATTTCATTCATCCATTCATTCGTTTGTTCGTGGGGAGCGTGGGATCTCAGAAGGTAGACATTTCGACTCTAGTCCTGAATGTCGCGGGTTCCAACCCAGCTGGGGTCATAATTTGTTCAGACCCTTTTAGGTGACCCGTCTCCGAAATGACCTTTAATGTGGACATACACAAAAGCTGAGCCCTAAACGTGTAACGTTTCTCGTTCGTTCGTTTGTCTCTCCATGCATCCGTTTGTGGGTCCGTTTGTTTGTTCGTTCCTTCCTTCCTTCGTTCGGTTGTTCGTTAGTTCGTTCATTCATTTACCATCCATCCATCCATCCATCCATCCATCCATCCGTCCGTCCGTCCGTCTGTCCGTTCGACCATCAGTACATCAATCCAGCCACCCATCCATCTGTCCGTCTGTCCATCAATCTAACCATCCATCCACCCATCCATTCAGCCATCCGTCCGTCTGTCCGTCCCTTCATCCCTCCGTCAACCCATCCTTTTATATATGAGAACTGAACCATGTCGTGTACCACTTTCAGACAAAGCGTTCCCACAACAGGAAAATGACCGAGCTCTCTGTCTTTTCCCTGCGATCACGACACAGACCAGCACTGGCACCGACACGCGCGACCCAGACCAGTCCTGTCCTAATGAGGGCGTTGTGGACAGTGAACCGTACTACGAGCTGATGCAATTGCCGTACAGCAAGGTAAACCGAGTGTGCTGTATTTGCAGACAATCACAAAGCAGCGTATTTACGGTATTAGATTAACCCCTTCTCTGCCACTGCACGCATAGTTTGTTTCTATAGTCTTTGTTCATTCAGCGACCAGAAGCCACAACCATCCTAGGAACATGGATACACATTGACCTCCGCAAAAGGCATAGATCCTCATGAGCCCCCGCAGTCGCGGGGACTCATGAAGATCTATGCTTCTTGCATTTTGGATCGTGGTCCCTTTTTCTCGGCAGTGAAGGGTTAATTCTGTCCTGATTTGGCACAGTCAGCCTGTCCATTTCTTGAAAAGCGAGAATTTCATTGTATTCTATTTAAAATTTCGCTCTTCTCAGAAATGAATCATAATTGCTTTCGACAAGTTGAGAAGAAGGTCCTCGGGCCGTCATCAGACTCAGTTGGTTCGTTCACGGCAGTGTGCGGGTCAACAAAGGCTGACGTCAGCCAGAAGTTCTTTTGCTCAGCGAGTTCACCCGGTCATCGTCCATCTTCTTTGCTCTCTACAGGCGGTCATAATGTCAGTCTGTAGACGTGGCCTGGACAGCGGGCAGACGGTGAAAAGTAACATGAAGAAAGCCCTGACCGACCTCTCTCCGGGGCCACACGCTGTGATCTGGGATGTGCCGGTTCTGTCTGACCGCCATTCACCCACAGTCAAGGCCAGGTGGGAGTCACTCACTGTGGACTGTTACCAGGCCGCCAAGAGGTTGCTCCAGCCTTTCCCGGCGCATAAACTGATCGTTAGGTTCTCGTCATATCGCGATGAGAGTGAGTTAGATGTAGAGGAGTATTTGTCACGTGCCTCTCCGGATATCCGGACTGTGGTACAGGAGGCCGGGGGGCGGTGGTTCGTGGTGCCTAAGGACGAGGCAAAGAAGGCTGATGAACGTAGCTGGAGTTATGCACTAACTGCGCAGATCAACCTGTAATCCTTCTCCGGAGTCGTACCCGACACACCGCCAGCCTTGTCCTGTTGCGGGCTTCAAACAAAAATAATGTAATGGCGTGCATGACTCGGCTTTTCATATCAAATCAATCAGGAAAAAGTGAAACTATGAAAGATATCTTCCCTTCTCTTTCTTCAGACGTCGACACCACCTTACCAATCAGTGGCAACATCACCATCGCTCGTTCATTTGACGCAACGTGGAGAAAGACCGTTTTGAATGATACACAGTTTCATATTTGTACATAACGAACATGTTAGTTAAATTATAAATGTAAAATATACTGTAAGCGCTGGTTTGTGATTTTGGACCTTACGGCTTGAAACCGTAAGTTCCAAAATCACAGACCAACACACTGTCAATTTAGAATGACGCTCTGTGATTCAGACTGATAGGTCCAGATGAACAAAGACACAATGACAGAATAGGAAAACAGTACAAATTTTTACGCAAAGCATCACACACTCTGTGA
Source organism: Semisulcospira habei (assembly GCA_036245525.1). NCBI lineage: Eukaryota > Metazoa > Mollusca > Gastropoda > Semisulcospiridae > Semisulcospira > Semisulcospira habei. Next base: position 338,487,909 of record BTPG01000001.1, on the reverse strand, counting down.
CTGATATAAAGAAGTCAATACCAACTACTCTTTATATCCCTTTTATTCAGCTGTGTACACCCAGCCCCAGACAGTCCCATGTACATTCACAATGTCTGATAGACACTGCACGGGAATGACAAAGAATGTAAGCTAGCCCTCTTTTGCACTTGAAGGAGTACAATTGTTGGTCCCATCGAGACTGTCGCCTGAGACAGGCCTTGGACACAAATTTTAGTCTTCGTAAGTCTACAATACAATTTAGGAGACAGATCGACCATGACCATGATAGTTTTAGAGTAGTGTCTCCGTGACGCCTCCATGCGATAAACTAGTCTGAAAATAGCGGGAAACTACATCGCCTATTAAAACATGTTTCCACTCAATGTATTCAATATGCTATCGTGTATTTTCGACAGGCAGCGCAGACGAGTCACGAGAAAGTCTTTTTGCTGTCGGGACGTTTAACCCATTACATCCTGAGGCTTATTGTTTTAGTTGCTTATTGTCCTATGAAGGCTACACTACGGATTACAAGACAGATCAACAATTTTAGTTCAAGGGCGGTGCCAGAATAGCTTGGCGCCTCAGGCGCCAAGCTATTCTGGCACCACCCTTGAACCATCATAGTCAAACTATTTAAAGCAATGGTGCATGAAGACGTAAAAGGGTTCAGCAATGAACAATTAACGAACTACTGACCCACATGATTATTGTCAGGGCAAGATTCGTGAATACAGGGTCCGACTCGCTGGTACCACACGCAGTGCGCGCCACTCCATGTATATTGAAACCTACGATGGCCCTTTGATGATCTGTACTTTGTAATGGTAGAATAGAATAAGAATAAGAATAAGAGTACTTTATTATCTCTAAAAGAGAAATTCGTCTCGCCACCTCAGGTACAACTCGCAATCACACACACACACACACACACACACACACACACACACACACACACACACACACACACACACACACACACACACACACACACACACACACACACAACAGTTTACAAACAAACAAAATGAATGGACAATGGCTCGGGCCGAGTGAAGCCCGTCGCCAAGGCGAGATAGTGTCAACTGCAAGAACAGGTTAACCCATTAGGGCATGCATCTACCGGTAACGTTTACACAAGCCGGTTAACCACTTGACTCTCAGAATCTGAAATGAAAGTCATTTAAATATGGGAATTAAGAGGGCAATCATCAAACACAAACTTGAAAACCACTTAATCCGGCCGGACCATAAATAGTGAATGCTCAGCCCAATGTTGTTCCTGTTTACTGACAAGCTTACCCTTCTGAACCATCGCCTTCTACTATAACTCATTGTACCCCAAGACCGAAATCCCCAAATGTTGCCGTTGTCCTCTGAAGACTGTATTGCAGTGCAGGACAGAGATCGGCCAAGATAGTTCTAGGGTGTTGCCAGAATAGCTTGGCGCCCATAGCGCCAAGATTCTGGCATCACCCTTGAACTATCATGGTCGATCCATATCTTGCGGTGGTGTGTCTGGGGTAGAATGAGCTAACCCACTCTCTGATCCACACTCACCGGCACACACAAATGAAAACGGACACACGGCGCTTCCCGCCATTCGTAAGCTATTTGCCTGTGGGCTAGAGGGGCAATAGCTATTCTGAAGAATGCCGCGGGCCCCTAGTCGCTGTCACAGACCATGCCGTTTTACTCCGCTTTCATGCATACCGCACTTGATCTCTGACCTGCTGTGTTATGCTGCCAACAGGTAGTCATATGGTGACTGCATACGGTCATAATTTAACATTTACTTTTGCAAAATGTCTAGTTTAGAAATGATTCAATGGACCCATTTTACCTGCTTTGTTTTAGATATTCAGGACTGACATCATCAAGATTGTAAATCGTGTGAGAAACATCTCAAGGAATGCTAGGTGTTCCATAACAAGGAATGCTAGGTGTTCCATAACAAGGAATGCTAGGTGTTCCATAACAAGGAATGCTAGGTGTTCCATATCAAGGAATGCGAGGTGTTCCATAACAAGGAATGCGAGGTGTTCCATAACAAGGAATGCGAAGTGTTCCATAACAAGGAATGCGAGGTGTTCCATAACAAGGAATGCGAGGTGTTCCATAACAAGGAATGCGAGGTGTTCCATAACAAGGAATGCTAGGTGTTCCATAACAAGGAATGCGAGGTGTTCCATAAGGAATGCGAGGTGTTCCATAACAAGGAATGCGAGGTGTTCCATAACAAGGAATGCGAGGTGTTCCATAACAAGGAATGCGAGGTGTTCCATAACTGCACTCCCTTACCCTATTCTACCCCAGGACCGATATTCCCATATATTTAAGTTGCCCTTCGATGGACTGTATTTACAATTCTAGAGACAAATCAAGCGTGATAGTTCAGGTGTGGAGCCAGCATAGCTTGGGGCCCATGGGCGCCAAGCTATACTGGCACCACCCTTGAACTATCTTGCTCGATCCATGTCATGCTGTCGGGACTGTGGTGGAAAGAACCAGTGTGGGCCAGCTGTCGATCCGATCAGCAAGCGTTTATCAGGCTGACTGCTGTGAGTGCTTGAGGTTCAGCCCCGTGACTAACACCACTCAGGCTGATGAAGGCTTGATGATCATGTCCAAAGCTTACACTCACCATTAAAAAACCGGTTCCCGTCATGTACTGGCTATCTGCACGGCAAAAGCGAAGAACGAACATGCCACTGACTATACACTAATTCTACTATCAAAGCGTAGGAATGTGATGGTCTGTGATTTTGGACATTGAGGCTGCATGCTGACGATGATCTGTGTCTATTGCTGTTGGGCTGTGTTTGCCTGATGCCGGCAGTGCACGTTAATTTGTATGCAAAACTCCAGAATACAAACGATTATGTTGAGAAATATATTATTGATGCAGTTGTGGTTACAATGTTTACATTTCGTGTACAATGGCAACCTGATTGGTAAAGGGGGGGTGGGGGGGAGGTGGGGGGGAGGGGGGGGAGGGGGGGAGGGGGGGGCGAATTCTACCAAGCTGCAAGAGACATAAATCCTCATGAGCCCCCGCAGTCGCTGTCGCAGTCGCAGTCGCAGTCGCTGGGGCTCATGAGGATTTATTTCTCTTGCTATTTTTATGTTTCTTACGCCTAATTTCTTCCAATTTCTGCCTGCGTTCTTCACGTTTGATGTCGGTAAGCCTACGCGCAGTGGTTTCAGAAGTGCAACTAGTGATCACTGGCAGCATGTCCATACACGTGACATATTCTGCCCCAGGACCGAAATCCCCAAATTTTAAAGTTGCCAACTTAGGACTGTAATACAATTCTAGAGACAGATCGAGCATCTGGAGGGCAAGATGGCGGCCATGCACCACGTTTTGGCCGGCCGCTCAGAATCCGCCAACTGTGCTTTGAAGCGACTCCTGTTATTATTATTATTTTCCAGGCAGTGTTGTGCCAACAAGTTTTGAGGAAACAATGATGTAAACTTTTTTGTGGACAACTTTAGCTAAAGAGCATTATAGTAGTGTGTTCATGAGACATAGGGCTGTCTTCGCATTCTGTGTTTGTCAGGGAGGTTCGGGTCGGGAAGAGGCCACTGGTGCTGGCCATTAGATGCCTTGGCAACGGGCTTCACCCGTCCCGAGTCATTGTCCATTGTGTAGCACTGTTAATGTAATTTGTGGAATGATCGAGTGAGTGAATGTGAGCAGCAACTGAGGTGGCAAGACACGTTTTGCTTTGTATGATTATTTTCTATCACAACAAGAAATCCATAGGCGCCAAGCTATTCTGGCACCACCCTTGAACTATCATGCTTGATCAGTGTCTTACTGTCGTGCATCGGGGCTAAATGAATGTCACAGAGACATCACTCAATTCATACTATTACATCACTCAAATCATACTATTACATCGCTCAAATCGTACCATTACATTACTCAAATCATACTATTATTACATCACTCAAATCATACTATTACATTACTCAAATCATACTATTACATCACTCAAATCATACTATTACATCACTCAAATCATACTGTTACATCACTCAAATCATGCTATTACATCACTCAAATCATACTATTACATCACTCAAATCATACTATAACTACCATTTACGACACCACTTAAATAATAGTATTAGCAATTTACCCATTGCCTACCTACCTGAATGTTTGATTGATCGATTGGTTGATTGGTTGATTGATTGATTGATTGATCCATTGATTGATTGATCCATTGATTCCTTTATCGATCGATCTTATTGCAACGATATTGAGTAAAACTTTCCGCGCTGAGAATCGCACGCTCGATATCAACACGCAACACTGAAAACAGAACTTGACGTTACACACAGTCTAGTCACCGCCGATACATGACAGTGCGGCCCGGGAGGTGAGAGATAGATAAATGGGGGATCCCAAACCAATACATTCAATAAAAGCCGCATCCGTCGCTAATTTACGCTATTTTTAATAACAAAATTCAGTTATCCCATTACACTCTCGTTATTTCTGAATCAACCCTTTAATTTTTAAAAAATGATGAGCATGACGGATGCGACTCTATTGAATTTATTATTTTGGGATCCCCCATTTATCTATCTCTTTATCATCAATACAATTATCATTTAATAAGACGTTTTATTATAATCATTAAATAATTAATGTTTTTTATATTAAATTATAAAATGAATCAAGACGAATTACTTCTTCTCAATGATATCAATGCTGTGGAAAATAAAGACTTAGACTCTAAGAAACAGAGACTTCTCTCCGTTATTGTTTCTGGTAAGTCAAAAACTTATTTAGGAAAACAATACATGGCAGAAGACATAGAGTCTTTAACTGCCGATGAACTAATCAAGCTTCATGCTAAATATGAGAACCATATTGCTTCACTAATGACACGCGATTTGAGTCGATCTCTTATATTTTTATACACAAAAGCTGTTAATCACTTCATACCGATAGACACTGAAAGCCTTTCTCATGATCTAGAAAACAACCCCATAGTTTCTAGTTCGATTGGTAGATTAGCATGTAACATGTTTTATAAGTTTGGCAATTACCTTGCTCCTGCCGTAACTTTGATGGTAACTAGTAGTTATATCGATTTATCAAAAATAAATTTTACTGCAGAAGAAAAAGAAGTATCAAATGGAGGAGAACAAGATGACTCCAGTTTTGACAGAGGTACAAACGGTGACTAAGACTAAAAGTCAAGGCAGGGTTGATGCTGGAAAAAGATTAGCTGAATGGAATAGGCAAAAAAAATTACAGATTCAAAAAGAACAAAATAATATAACTGATCCACCATCAACAGAACCAGTGTCAATACCGTCAGAGCCGACACTTACTTATAAAAGTGAGAAACAAACAACTAAGTCTAACCCTCAAACAACAAAATATATAGTTGCTGGATTTGTTGTCGGATTTGGTTACGTAGGTTACAAATTATATAAAAAATATAAACCAAACACTCGTACAGTGACCAAAAAATCAGACACTCCAAAAATAAAAGAAGAAGTCTCCACATTACCAGCAACACCCAAAGCCGTGGACCCATTTTACATGCAGTAAATAAATTTATTATTTTAATTTTTATGGTATAAAAATGAGCGACACAAAGAACTTAATGAACCTTGTCTATCACTCTGCTGTAATAAGTGGACTAGCAGTAGCATATTCTATGCTTGGAAAAAGTCTTCTCAAAATGAAATCAGCAGACCTTAGTAAATTAGACTTTGAAGACAGTGCTAAGCTAGTAGTTGTTATAACAGCATCGATTGCAACAAAAGATTTTCTAGTCAAGCAAGGAATTATTCCAGAAAATATTTCTATGTAAATAAAAATATGGCAACTATAGCTGTTATGATTGGCGGTGCAGTTATTAACGCATTAGCTTTTAGTGGATCAAACTATTTCTTTTCAAAAGTGAGTAAAGAAGAATCAGCAGAAGAAATGAAGCGTCACAATGAAGCATCTGAAAAACTAGCTCAAGCTCAACAAGATTATGAGAAGCAAAGAATTGAGAAACTTGATTTTATTAATGAAAAACTAAAACTTGAGGGTCACGCACAGCATACATTTTCAAACGTTGATGACGCTATCAAAGAATACTATCTTGTTACTGGTGAAGACATGTCTATTCCACAACCAAAACTTAGTGACTATTACCAACCAAGCCTAGAACAAAGAAATGGAGAAATAATATTTGTTTTAGTAGGAATGACATTAGTATATTTTACAGGAGTTTATATTGCTAGAAAAAATGGCAGACGCTAAACTATCAAAAATATATTACTCCCCAATTGGCTACTGGAAAGGGAATACTGCAATAAAAAAATTACATGCTGCTGTGGGTGGAGATGTCAACCAAATAAAACAGTGGCTTAAAAAACAGGCAATTTGGCAAATATATCTTCCTGCTCCAAGAAAAATAACAAGGCCTCATTTTGAAAACACATCACCTAATGACACACACCAAATGGACCTCCTGTTTCTTCCGCATGACACAATAAGAAAGAAACGATACAAGTATGCATTAACTGTTGTTGACATAGCTTCAAGGTATAAGGATGCAGAACCCATAACTGACAAAAAAGCTGTAACAGTGGCCACTGCATTATCAAAAATATATAGTCGAGGTCCTTTAAAATACCCTAGGCTTGTGCAGGTTGATGATGGGAGTGAATTTAAAGGCGCTGTTAATCAGTTATTTGCAAAGCATGGAGTGCTAGTGCGGCGAGGCATACCGGGCTTGCATAGATCACAGGCAATTGTTGAAAACTTTAACAAGCAATTATCGGAGAGACTTTTTAGCTATCAGTATTCTAAGGAACTCATGCATGACGCACGTAACACTGAGTGGGTTAAAAGATTACCTTCTGTGATAAAAGCAATGAATAATGATGGTCACCCTAAACCTGTTGATTCTATTAAATTGAAAACAATACCGTCAGAAATAAAAGCAATAACACCTCCAGACACTAGCTTGTTTACAAAACAGGTAAGATATTTGTATCAACCAGGTGAAGCTGAGAATGACGTTAGACGTAGGGCAACTGATCCAATTTGGTCTACATCTGTTCATAATATAAAAAAAATAGTTCCTTCAGCTAATACAACAATATATTATCTGTATGAGCCTGCACCAAAGAGGGCATTTGTCAGAGAAGAATTACAGATTATTCCCACAGACACTGTTACTCATTTTTAACAATTTCAATTCATCAATTAGTTTATCAAACAGTTCATCAGCTATTTCTTCAGATAACTTGAGCCTGTAATGACCTGGTGCATAAGCTTTTTCCTTAGTGTGAAACACTCTTTTTGTATCCCCAACTGCTAGAGACTTTTTATATGTTTGAATCATTTGAATATTATGTTTGTTTGATCTTAGTGTCTTGTTTGGATAATCAGGCATTAATGCACCATCTAACACTTGCTTGTAATGTTCATGTCGAATGTCTTTATTTTTTATCGCTGTTTTCTTGATACCTTTAGCTTTTGACTGACTACCCTTTTGGTGCAGTATAGAATACATTTTGGATCTCAGTCCAACATACTCAACTATTGGCACACCATTTAGTTCATCTTTAAACTTCCCGGGCACTTTCTTGTTTTGTGTGCTAAACAGCGGGTGATCTTTAGGATAATCAGACGTGTCATACATGTGTAACTCTGTTTTCATGTCTTCATAAAAGTCTTCAGTAGGCACATCAATGATCATAGAGTCAGTGTCAGTGTATAACAATCGACACTCAGGATACTTTGGTTTAAAGTAATCATAATAAAATTCAAGCATTAATAATTTTGACAACTCAAGAATAGCCATACCTATAAATACTGGCTTATCCAGTTTAACAATCTTTTTTTTGAGTGACACTGCATACAATGATGAATGAAATTCTTTATACCCTGTGTACTGAGGCTTACTAGTAAGTTTAATTGCACCCGATTCAGTTGTAACGAGTCTCACATCTTTTCTGTGATGAGGATTTTCCATAGTCTTACCAAAACAGGCATTGTTCATAAGCTTAAAGAAGTCTTTGTCAAATGCAGTGTTACCATCTCTCGCACGCAATGTGGTATTCTTCATTATATAATCTTTCATAAAAGCACTCTGGTCAAATTCAATTCCTCTATGAACTTTTTTTAGTACTAAACCATGTCTGATGTAAAACTGTAACAATCGATAGTGACAAACGTAATTGAATTTGTCGTTCAAATTTGGTACAAGTTTGGTGTCTTCTTTTTTTCCAGTTAAACTTAGCTTTTCAACCGCCAATGGATAATCATTATGGTAATCATGTAGTTTATGTGGATACTCCAAGTCTACTTCAAATATCCAATTCCTTTCATCATTTTGACCTCGATCCATAATATATTTTTTTAATTTTCTTACACTATACTGTGACAAATCATACAAACAAAAGTTTTTTAATGGTAACAATTCACACATTGCAAATCCATACAAATTATTAGCGTCTAAGTATGTAATAAATGACCTAGGCTTTGACGGATCAAAGTCATCAAGATATTTATTATTTGCCTTACCATAATTGTTTGCTGCTAAACTAATACCACCTCTTAATCCACGCTCAATCATTTCACCCATCGTACGATCATACAGCAGATCAATAAATATTTTACTAGATTTTAAAAATGCATCCCATGTCATACCAGGACTAGTGATGTAACAAGCAGGATCAAGCTTGTAGTGTAACAAACCCTTTTCACGGTAACTTTCAAATACGTCTGCTAGCAAACAGACATCAGCCTTTAAGTATTGGTCATGATAGTCACCAATTGTCTGACACCCTAACTTATCCCATGCATCAAGTGCATGTTGGTATTCAGAGTCAGAAATACCTTTACCAATTAGTGTAGAATAAAATTTCTCTTTTGGTGGAAGACTCCTTTCTTCAAAAACTACCCAGTCACTGATGTACTCATATGGATAGACTCCTTTCTTAATCAATTCTGGCTCAAAATATTTACTTGTTATTGGATACTCACTCAGTCCTTCTGCCAGACTAGCCAACCCTAAAGACAGATGTTGCATAGAGTCATAAAATGCTAATTTATCTAATCTAAAAGTCAAGTATTTCTCTGTTGTCTGGGCAATGCAACTAATTTTTTTGTAAGACTCATCCACAGCCTGCATGATAATATGTGAATCATATCCTTTGAGATTGTGGAAAAAGATAGGTAGTTTATATTTTTTTGGATCTATTTTTAAAAACAAGTTACATTTGTTATGTGCGGCACCTCTGTAACGTCCAGTTATGTGATCATGGTCACGAACTTTATCACCTCCTAAAGGTTGTTCACAAATCCAACACATCACTGCTGCATCAAAATTCTGTTTGTCTTCTTCTGTCATTACCAAAGGCATCTGACAGTTTTCCAAATACTTTACTACCTGAATATACAGATGTCTCATTTCTGTTAAAAACTCAGCTGCTGCATTTTCACCCCTATAGATAACAGGTTCTGTATGCTGACCATCTGACCTAACAAGAATGTATCCAAAAGAACACACCACTTGGTCACTCAATTTTATAGTCTTTGGTAATGACTCTGGAACAGGACCCTCATATGGTACTACTAATGATTCAAAATCAGCAAACACTACAAATGGCAGCTTTTGCTGATTAACATAGTTCTTAAAATACACTTGAGTACCAGGCTCTGGGTACTTAAGTACTGTTTGTACGTCATCAGCTGACCTACAATTTAAAACATGTTTGTGTGCTACTGCAATAGAAGAAAACCTCTGTAAACATTTTTTACAAACTTCCTGTTTACACTTGTGTTTTGTTACATGATTGTGAAATAGACGTGACATACTCCTAATAATTGTGTAGTGAAAGTTATCACCTGAGCTTATTAGTAACATATCAATATGCTTATCTTCTGATTGACCATAGGTTGGGGCAAGTGGTGATACTCTAATTGGCTGTAACTTATTCTCTGACTCATTATCCCATACAAACACATTCACAGATATACCAGGATTTAGTTTTTCAAACAAGTCTATGTCCTCTATTTTAACAGGGAACTCAATGCCACTGAAGTTGAGTTCGTTTACAAATTTGGTATAGTTAGATACACGATCAGGTTTTGCTTTTACAAAATGAAGTTTAGCAAGCACACACCACATGAAACAATAGTTGTCATTGTTTTGAATATTGACTACAGCCTTTTTGTTTGCAACCTCTATTGGCACTGGTATCCAAGATCTGCCTAAAATAGGATGATATCTTGACTGCTTTAGTTGTAGTTCATGTACAAGGCCTTCATGCCAGCCAGACCCTTGCATTTCTGCTCTGTCAATTGCTTCATGGAAGTCTGGTAACAATCTTTCTCTAAACACTTTCTCTAGTTCTCTTCTCGAATTAACTGTGTGTTGACGAGTAGAGATATACATTTCAATAACTTTATCATCATCGTCTTTAACAAATTCTATTTTTGCAACAATCTGAATCTTTACATTATCAGAAAGAAGGTTATTTTGTATGACTAAAAAAGATCTTTCTATTGATTCATAGACATTAAAAATATTAAATATAGGTAAGTCAGTTGTGTGAAACACGTTTCTTAATCTTTGTCGGTTGTCCATCTTTTTTATTTGTCCGTCAAAATAATAAATATAAAATCACACCATGTGTAATAGCTCTTTATTGACTGTAATTCCAACAAATCATCCACTTTCCTGGTATGTGTCTTAAGGTCTTGTGCTCATGCTGCAGGTGTAATATCACTTTATTGACAGTAACAAATTTAATATAATCATGTTGTTTACTTATTTGGTAAAATATGTGTAAACACATACTCTCAAACCAGTCACAGTTAGCATCATAAACTATAAAATCTTGTGTCTTAAGATCAACAGTCTTGTAATTATAGCGTGGTGGTCTATTAGAATATATAAAAGTTACATTATATACCATGTATATTTTTGTTGGTGTTGAGAGTTTTATCAAAGGGTGTTTAACTTGTTTTTTTAAGTCATTAAAACGCACAACACCTCTGAAGCTCTGTGTGATATCAAATGCTTGCCCGCTTTGTCTGTCCATCATTTTTATGGACAAAACAAAAGGCTAAATTAACCCATACCCAGTGGGCTGATCTGTCTTTAAGATAAGCTTTAGATGCTTAGTTGATTTCAGTTTGTTTTTCACTATGTCTCGTTCGTGTTTGTTGGGAATGACATCGTTTTCTCTGAGACAGTCTTCAAAGCTGTCACGGTCCTTACAGTAAAACAAACAGATAAACTTTAACTGTTCACGAAAATCTTTTAGTACAGCATTATATTTCTGAGTGAGAATCCAAACACTGACATTTGCGTGTCTGCCACTGAAGGCAAGTTCTGCTAGAGTGTTTCTCTTCTTGACAATGTCTTTCTCTGCAGAACAGTCATCAACAATAAACAACGTTGGCTGTCCTTCAAATTGCTTGTAAAAATATTGTAGGTAGTCATTCAGTTTTTTCTCAGGGTCAACTAAGTATATGTTACTGTCAGTCCAAATAAAAAAACGGTTGTGATAAGCTTTGTTGTGTTTGATCGTAGGACAGAATATCACAATGTTTTCAAAGTGGTGGATGTATCTTGTTTGTAAGAGGTTAAGTACAAATTCAGTTTTCCCACACCCTGTGGCACCACAAAACAATCCACAGTGTGGATCAAGGCTCATTAAGTTCATTTTAATACACAATATAATTTTAATATATGTGTCCACTTAGTCTGCTTTCTGCAATATTGAGTTGTGCGTCATATATCAGGTACAAATATATGTTTATGGCTGCAGCAGTTTCAACCTTTTTTTGTATCTGAATTGTTATTCCATCACTACCATTCTCAACAGTTCGTCCTGACCCATGAAGATAGTCATCATCTGTACTACGAAGGTCTAACCACAGTGCATACTTGTTTGTCAGGTATTGACCAATCCTAACGTCATACAGATGTAGATCTTTGCACGCAATGTTTGCTGGTTTATCTCTAATCCTTCCACCCGCAAAATACTTTGTGATCTCATCGTAGTGTTGATAAGGCAGCATTCCTGAAGCGTACACTTGATTAGGGCGGCCTTCGATTGTACAAGACAAATGTGTAATCTTAGGATTGTAGAATTTTTCTGAATCCCGTTTGTATGGAGCCGCTGGTTCAACAAACAACATAAGAATACCTTTCAGTGACCTAGCAGGTGTGTTTAAGTTTATGTTCCACATCGGGTCACTCTTGTCTTTGGGTATTAAACTGTGTCTAATCACCCTGTCATAATAAATTGGAAGTCTTGACTGGTACTGATTTTGAATGAGTCTGGCTAGTTCAGTGTGTGTGACAATTTCATATTCCAAGGAAATGTTAGAGATCTTATATGTTGCATCTGTGGCAGATGATTTAATGACTTTGGAGTAGTCATTGAAAGTTAGTTCAAAACTTAGACGGTCATTCAGTGCTCCTTGATAATAAGGCAAATGAGCTGTGAGGATTTCAAACTCAAGTGGAATGTAAAATCTGGTTCCATATGTTTCAGCTATAATAACTTCCTTTGGTACCCCAGTAGTTACTTTATCTCCAGCATTGATTCGAAGTTTACCAACATTATCAGACTGTATGCCTTGGTAAATACGGTCTTCTCGTTCTTCTCTTGTGAGCCAAAGGTCTTTGTAACAGTAGAATACATCTGAGTCGTCAAGACTAAACACTTCCTGTCCTTCAAGTTTTACTTTAATAGTTCTAACAATTGCTCTGCCAAGATTGTCAACCAGTGTTCTGTTTACGTCTGCGTCTGATGATAGTTCAATATTAAATGCTAGGCGTGAAGTGCCAGGAACAATAACGTCACTGGGACCTAGGTTTGGAAACTTGACTGTAAGTGTTTGGTTCTGGTCTATGGTACTTGGATTGTTTGTGATGACTATTGTTTGTCGAATGCCCTTAACACCCAGGGGCTCACGTAGTTTTCTGTATGGGTCTAACTTTGATCCGTAAGACTGTGTCATTTTTATTATGCACAATAAAAAATAATAAATTAATAAAACAATGGCAGCGGGAGGATTTAATCATGAAGATTTTAAAATGGATGACATAAATGTCTCTGATAATAGTGTAACAGATATGTCGAGTAATACTTCTTTTTTACAACAAGAACTTTTACAAAGTAAAGTTAACTCGTTTTATGATAGTGTTAATGAGCGTCCATATCAAATAGATCCTAATCAGTTTGAATATGAAAAAGGACATTTATATTTAAAAACTATTGACAAAGGAAAAATACAATTGACTAACAAAAAAGACCCTACTAAGTTTAGAGCTTTAGGTACAATCAAAAAAGAAGGTGGTGTTGGTGCCTTGCGTCAACTTGGTGTTGGTGATAAAAGGTTGCCACCTCGAGTTGTTAGTGCTCTTCATGATGCGCAAACAAGGTTGCCAACAGGACAAGAAATTGATGTGGCACCAGTAACAAGCCTACCAGAAATAGCAAACACAGTAATACAAGAAACATCATTTACAGAAGGACAAATAAATGAGGAATTAAAAACAATTGGTGACTCTCCTTTGACAAAGAGGGAGTTAGCTGCGTTGGATAAAACACTGCAGACAATAAGAGGTGAGCTTTTGAATAATGTAGCTAAACTGGGTGAACTTGATAATCATATTGAAAAAGAAAAAGAGAAACTGGCTACTGCAGACAATGGGAATTATGACATTGAAATAAAAGAAAGAATACAACACAGATTAAAAGATTTGTATACAGAAAGATCAGCGCGACTAGAAGTGATTGAAAATGGAAAAGAAAAACTGAAAACACAGGTCAACAGAATTAGAGAAACTATTCAGAAAATACTTAATGAAGACACTACTCTGGCTGAGAGACTTAAAACACTTTTCAGAGAACAGGGTATCACAATTGCCAGTTTAATTACAGCTCTGGGGTTTATTATTAGTACTATTGTGTTGGCTGTAACGGGAGGTAGTAGTAGTCCAGCACCTCCAGCTCCTCCAACTCCATCAGACCCAAAAGATTTACAGACGTGGGTAAAAAAACAGTTGTCTCACATATCAGACTTGCTTAAAAAATTAGCTGTGAAAGCAGCAGATGCTTGACCAGGTATTATAGGTAGTGTTGTCAGTTGGCTTATTAGTACTACAGCAAAGGTAGTAGGGTTTATGGCAGAGCATGTATGGATATTTTTGGTAACAGTAGGAGGGTTAATTATAGGATACTTAATGAAACAGGTAAAGAAGTAATATTCCTAATCCAGTAAGGCCTATTACCAATGCAGTTCTCTCTGACTCATGTGTGTTTTCTTGGCCTGTTACTGACTGTACTGGTGCTGGTTTAGGTGTCTGTGCCGATGCTTGGGCTGTTATTGACATTACTGGTTTTACTATCTGTTCAGGTGGTGGTGTTGATATTTGTGTTACTGGTGGTGTTACTGGTTGTATGTGAGAGGTTGTTGGACTCAAGTTTACAGATTGATTAAGTCCTAATTTCTGATTACTCCCTGCAACAACTATTTCATTATTATAATTTGTTATTACTCCAATTTGTAGTTGAAGATCAGAAGGCAACATGTATAACCCAATGCCTACTACAAAGTCAACTTTTGATCTGGCATATCTGAGAACGTTTTGGTAACGTTGTATGCTAGATGGAAGATCAACAACTGAGTTAATAGAATCTTCTAAATTTGCTAAAAACTGTTTTTGTGCTTCAAATTTACCACTTCCATTCAAAATGTTTGACTTTGTTTGAGCTTGTGCTCCTAGTATACACCAGACATATGTTCTGATAGACTCATTGATGCGTTCGACTCCTGCTTGAGTAAAACCATCACTCTTGTCTAAAATAAATGTTGACCATGCCTTAGATTGTTTCTGTTCTATTGATCCTAACCAGACTTGTGATTTTGATGAGAATGAAGTGTAACCAGGGTAGTAATCTTGTGGGTATTGTCTGTGACTCATAGCATAATACAATGTTCCCATACCATTGTGATCATCAAGTTTTTGTGTAAAGTCATACTTTGTACTGATGTTAAATTCATTACAGATCCGTTCAAATGCTTTCAAATCCATGGGATTGTTAAACTGATTAAAACTGGATTCAGTTGGTAATGGTGTATGCAGTTCTGACAGTATTCTTCTAAGCTGGTAATACATGTGAAAACGATAGACAGACTTAATCAGTTTGTTTGGGTGATTCAAATGTTCTGTAAAAGAAACACCACAGCCTGTAGTTGAGCATAGTATAGCAAAGTTAAGTTGGTTTTGAAACATCTGTAGTGGGCTTGAAGACCACTTTCTTGCAGTTGCATCATCTGTTATTGGAGGGTTTAGGTAATGATCATAAGGGTTGGGTACTTTCACTTGAAATAAATCTTGTTCAGACAAAGCTATATCAAGCTGATTTAGTTGAATTATTTTTTGTTCATATGTTGGTGCTACATTGTATTTAGCATCCACATTAAATTGGTATGCATTTACAGTATTAATTGTTGGTGATTTAAATTCCATTATGCTTTTTTATGTGATAATAAAAAATGTTTATAACCTTAACAAATATTGACACAAGCAAACCAGTGTGGTTAACTAATGGAATTGATAATCGTAATGGTAGCAAGACGGTAGCTATCCATGAAATGTTTTATACAGTAAAGTGGTTTAATGTAACTGATGATACAAGTTTTTATGCTGTTTATGCAAATTCTGGTAATAGTGGTGTAGACAAAAATACACACTTTATACCATCTGGGTATTATGACTTTTGTACATTAGCTAACTGGTTTCAAAATATATTTAAAATTAAAGCAACTTTAAATCAGGCTAACTTACTTGTTGAATTAGAAGTTCCTACAGGTAGTATACCAGTATTTTCAAGTGAACTTGCATATTTGCTTGGTTTAATAGATAGAAATACAATGCCCATAAATTGGGTAATGAGTTTTGCAGATAATGGTACTAGTGGATGGTATTATACAGAAGATGTAACTAAAATAACTGGAATATATCCTGTTCATTTGTCAGTACACACAGTGCTAAATGTTTATTTAAAAGAACTAAACACGACTGAAAATATATATAATGGAAAGCCTTCAGATTTGTTGAGATGTTTACCAACTGGAACTGCTCCGTATTGTGAAATTGAAGTTATTAGATTTCCTAATTTACAGTTTAAAAAATTAGGTTCCAGTTTCTTTGAGTCACTGAGCTTATATGTAACTAATCAAGATGAAAAACCAGTTGTAATGCATGATTTTACTGTTGTTTTAGAAGTTAAATAGTTTTATTTTTGATAAAAAAATGAGTGGCAGCCCGAAGACAAAAATTATTCCAGTTTCATGTCCGTCAGTAGAGTTAAAAGATTTAGCTGACGTGCAAGATTTCGAAAAAGAAGGCGAGGTAGGAGAAGTGTATGGCCTTGAACTTGTGTCCGTTGGGTTGTACAAACGAAAGGCAATTGAAGATGAGAGACAGTTTCCTAAACTTAGTCAACTTCGTGATGTTACTGTTCCTACTCCAGTAAGTAATGTGTTATACAGTTTAAAATATGTTGGTAATAAATGGGTAATTATTCCTACCCCTGTTTCGCTTGCTCCTGTTCCCATTGTATGGGACATAAAGTTTGTTTTTATCAGTCCTTATGTTTATTTTACTGATGAAGGTGCCCTAGTATTTAAAAAAGTTGTTAACTCTGAGCCAACGTTTGTAAGTCTTGTGCCAAGCTATTCCGCAGAAACCAATAGCAGAGAAAAACTAAAACTTCAAGAGTATGGGAAACGAAGGTATCTTCTAACAAATAGAAAGGGTAGAACAGATACTTCTATTTCGTTCATACCAGCAAATTTTACCATAGATAGAGAAGCGACAATAGTTTTTGAAATTCTCATGAGATCTGTGGAAGCTGCGAAAGAAGCAGATATCGCCCAGGGAATCAAACTTACATGGGATACCACAGTAGCAGAGTCAACAAAGGTTGTTATTGCTATTAGAAAAATCAATACAGATTTTGAAGTTTCGAGTAGTGTCCCTGCCGTTAAAGTAATGATTGATAAAACAACTCTAGTTTATCTAAATTTCATAAACCTGGAACACATAGATCTTGTTTCGTTTTATTACGCTAGCAAATTGTATACATTTGAAGAGTTGCAAAATAAAATAGAAGATTAAAAAAATATTTGCCATAAAAAATGCCACCATTGTATCCTCAAATACAATCTGATAAAACATTAAAGGCAGATTCATTTCGTTTAATAAATATTACAGAAGCATTAAAATATTTGGAAGAAGAACAAGCAAAATACTCTCGATGTAAAAGACGATATAAAACGGTTTTCAATTCTTTACACAACACATCAATGACCATGGGGGTGGTTTCGGCCGGATTATCTGTAGGAGGTATAACTCTGTTTGCAACGGGGGTGGGAAGTGTCGTAGGAATTGCTGTTGAAGGTATTGGTCTTGTCACAAGTCTAGCATGCTTTGGTATGGAAGCTATTAACAAAAGATTTTATATGAAGTTGCAGAAGCATGAAGCATTAAGTACGCTCGCAGCAGCTAAGCTGACGAGTATGAAACTTATTATTAGTAAGGCTTTGGAAAATAATGAAATTGACGATAACGAATTTAAAAGAGTCCAGGATGATTTAGCAAATTACAAGCAACAGAAGTCTGAAATACAGAATAAGATGCGTAGTCAACCCGCGAATGTTGAAGAGCTAAAGCAATCTTTTTTAGAGGAAGGAAAGAAAATAGGCGTAGAAGAAACTATGAAAAAAGTTTACGGACTGTTAGGCAAGTAAAGATCAGTTTTGGTAATCATTCATTAATTCTGAAATACTCTTCACAAAGAGATGTCATGCCTTTTATGCCTGCTCATTTGACGCCATCTGCACCACCGCCAGAGTACTACTGAGAAAAAAAAAGTTTTTTTATTGTCCTTGTATCTTGATAAAACTGATGGAGTAAGTTGTGACTTAAGTCAAGTTGTTGTAAGAACTTAGGGTAAGTAATTAATAAGTTCTTATGGCAACTCACTTAAAGGTTACCTATGTAGGTTCCTAGAAGTTAGTTGCAACTTGTTAATAAGTATTAAGTTTCGATTGACATCACTTGATAGAGATAAAGAGATAGATAAATGGGGGATCCCAAAATAATAAATTCAATAGAGTCGCATCCGTCATGCTCATCATTTTTTAAAAATTAAAGGGTTGATTCAGAAATAACGAGAGTGTAATTGGATAACTGAATTTTGTTATTAAAAATAGCGTAAATTAGCGACGGATGCGGCTTTATTGAATGTATTGGTTTGGGATCCCCCATTTATCTATCTCTAGGTGTCAGTGGGAGTGAAAACAGAACTTGACGTTACACACAGTCTAGTCACAGCCGACACATGACAGTGCGGCCCGGGAGGTGTCAGTGGGAGTGAAAACAGAACTTGACGTTACACAGAGTCTAGTCACAGCCGATACATGACAGTGCGGCCCGGGAGGTGTCAGTGGGAGTGAAAACAGAACTTGACGTTACACACAGTCTAGTCACAGCCGACACATGACAGTGCGGCCCGGGAGGTGTCAGTGGGAGTGAAAACAGAACTTGACGTTACACAGAGTCTAGTCACAGCCGACACATGACAGTGCGGCCCGGGAGGTGTCAGTGGGAGTGAAAACAGAAATTGACGTTACACACAGTCTAGTCACAGCCGACACATGACAGTGCGGCCCGGGAGGTGTCAATGGGAGTGTTCATTTCTACAATTTCAGCCTTGTCGGAGACGCCGATTCAGGTCAGTAGGGGGCTGTTACACACAGGTTTAGCTTGTCGTTAACACATTGAGCCCCAGGACCGAAATCCCCATTCTTTTCAGGTTGCCTTCTGAAGGACTGTATTACAAGTCGTCACTTGTCGGACAGATAGAGCATGATGATAATTCAAGGGTGGTCGCCAGAATAGCTTGGCGCCTATGGGCTCCAAGCGATTCTGGCACTACCCTTGAACTGTCATGCTCGATCCATGTCTTGCTGTGGTGTTTCGGGGATGAATGAGTGAAATTGATGGGTGTGTGGGTTGGGTGTGGGGGGGAGGGGGGGTGGAGGGGCGGGGGAAGAGAGGGGGGGGGAATGGGCGGGGATTGCGAGGAGGGGGAGGTGGATCGTTAATTCGTGATGCGTGTTTGACTTGATTTCGGTAATCGTGTAATCGTAATCGTGTTTTTGATTGTATTTTCTCGAAATTTCGTGTTGAAAACGTTATCATCCATAATCCATTCATCCCTGAAGAGCTGCGGTAGGAGATGGGTCGACCATGATAATTCAAGGGTAATGCCAGATTACCTTGGCGCCGACAGGCGCCAAGCTAATCTGGCAACACCCTTGAATTATCAGGGTCGATCCATCTCCTGCACCAGGTGCGTAGTCGTTAGATGACACCTCCAAAATTTGGGAAATATGGCCGTCGGGCTGAATTAGTTAACGCGTTCATAAATGTGAACACCACCGTACCCCCATCACCCCCTTCCCACCCCCCACCCCCCCCTCCCCGTGTGATGTTCCGCCTGTGTAAGTACGCTGTGAAAGCGATCCATAATCTCCCTTGTCTCCCCACTGTCCAGTCCTGTCACCCGCATAATAACAAAATAATACATAGTATTTATATGGGCCATTTCTCATATTTATAATATAACTTAATGCGCAAGACATAGCGGCGAACTGAACCCAACAAGCACGCTCATCACGCGCATTCCCTCACACACTGTACATAAACACAGAACATTTACGTAGTGCTAAGAGCAAGCTCAAGCGAGCTACTGAAAGTTTGGAAATTTAAATCGTCTTTTATATTTTTGAAATTTGATTAATACCGAATTCGTGGGGTGAGAAAGAGCCGGTGTACCCTGAGAAAGAACCCCCGACGGTCCGCCCAAATTAATGGTGACACTTACTAGAGGAGAAAAGTCCGACGCCAGAACCGGGTATCGAACCTCGAACCTCTTGCATTGATGACAGGCGCTTTTACCGATGTGCCACGGACCGTCCCGCATGCAACGTGCTCACAGTTAGTCTGGCATCACCCGTGCACTATCACGATTGCTCCATCTCTGGATGTAGTGACAAGGGTTGAATAGATTGACCCCTTCACTTGCTTAGAAAAAGTGGACGCAATCCAACTGCAAAAGACATAGACCCTCGCGAGCCCCCGCGACTGCGGGGGCTGATGATGATCTATGTCTCTTGCTGAGACCACTGTGTATGTATCTCCTTTGAATGTCCTTTGTGGCTCTGTATAGCGTTTTAGTAACTCATTCAGCCCGACGGCCGTATTTCCCACATTTTAGAGGCGTCGTATAATGACTATGCACCAGTTGCAGGAGATGGTTCGACCATGATAATTCAAGGGTAGTGCCAGATTAATAAAAGTGTCACTATGTGGCATGCAGTTCAGTGGTCAAAACACAGCACTGAAACATGCGCCAAAGATAAAAAAAGGAAGAAAAAGATAGAGGATTGTAGATGTTAATGCAAAAAGTCTGCAGATATATAGGTCTCTGCGTGTGCAGCGTACCGTTGCTAAAAACAAAACGCGATGAAGCTTACCAGAGTAATCTTATTCTATTTGCTACCGCCACAGTCAGTGATAAGAATCACTTTAATAGCGACTAATTTGTGCACTCTTGTTCAATACACAGGCTAACACAGTTTGTAAAGTCACAGAGCGCTGCAATTGTCATAATTCTACGCGCATTCTGATGATAATTGCACGCGGGTGTGTCTATCCACACTGACCACTATGCCAGTCATCAGAGAGAGAGAGAGAGAGAGAGAGAGAGAGAGAGAGAGAGAGAGAGAGAGAGAGAGAGAGAGAGACAGACAGACAGACAGACAGACAGACAGACAGACAGAGACAGAGGGACAGAGAAGCAAACGTGTTTCCTTATCCAGCAGTAAGATGACGCACAACATGCACGTGGACATAAAAGAAGTGCGATATTTTTTTTCTGCTACGGTATATCAGACAACTGGAACTGTACCGAGCATTAATTAATTATCCCCCCCCCCCCCCCATGTTTATTTACCATCACTAATCAAATGTGCACAAACCCGCACACGTCTGCTCCGACTACAAAATAATGCACGAGAATTTTACTCAGAAGTAAAGCTGTCGATGAGTACTCTTTTCTTGCTACTCCGGAACCCTAAATCATTCAGCCCCGACACACCACAGCATGACATGGATCGAGCATGATAGTTCAAGGGTGGTGCCAGAATAGCTTGGCGCCCTTGGGCGCCAAGCTATGCTGGCACCACCCTTGAACTATGATGCTCGATTTGTCTCTAGGATTGTAAAAACACTTCACAGGGCAACTTAAAAACAGGGGAATTTTGGTCCTGTGGTAGAACAGGGTAACGGAGTGCAGTTATGGAACACCTAGCATTCCTTGAAATGTTTCACTCACGAATTACAATCTTGATGACGTCAGTCCTGAATACATAAACAAAGTAGGGAAAATGGGTCCATTTCATCATTTATAAACTAGACATTTTGCAAATGTAAATGTCGAATTATGACGGCATGCAGTCACAATGAGAATACAGGTTGGCAGCATAACACAGCAGGTCAGAGTTTAAGTGCGGTATGCATGAAAGCGGAGTAAAACGTCGGCATGGTATGTCACAGTGACAGCGACTAGGGGCCCGCGGCACTCTTCAGAATAGCTATAGATCGCCCCGCTAGCCCACAGGCAAAGAGCTTACGAAGCGCCGTGTGTCCGTCTTTATTTCTGTGTGCCGGTGAGTGTGGATCAGAGGGTGGGTTAGCTCATTCTACCCCAGACACACCACCGCAAGATATGGATCGAACATGATATGGGCGCCAAGCTATTCTGGCAACACCCTTGAACTATCATGGCCGATATCAGTCCTGAACTGCAATACAGTCTTCAGAGGACAACGGCAACATTTGGGGATTTCGGTCTTGGGGTACAATGCGTTATAGTAGAAGGAGATGGATCAGAAGGGTAAGCTTGTCAGTAAACAGGAACAACATTGGGCTGGGCATTCACCATTTATGGTCCGGATTAAGTGGTTTTCAAGTTTGTGTTTGATGATTGCCCTCTTAATTCCCAAAACTAAATGACTTTCATTTCACATTCTGACAGTCAACTGGTTAACCGGCTTGTGTAAACGTTACCGGTAGATGCATGCCCTAATGGGTTAACCTGTTCTTGCAGCTGACACTATCTCACCTTGGCGACGGGCTTCACTCGTCTCGAGCCATTGTCCATTCATTTTGTTTGTTTGTAAACTGGTGCGTGTGTGTGTGTGTGTGTGTGTGTGTGTGTGTGTGTGTGTGTGTGTGTGTGTGTGTGTGTGTGTGTGTGTGTGTGTGTGTGTGTGTGTGTGTGTGTGTGTGTGTGTGTGATTGCGAGTTGCACATGAGGTGGCGAGACGAATTTCTCTTTTAGAGATAATAAAGTACTCGTATTCTTATTCTTATTCTATTCTACCATTACAAAGTACAGATCATCATAGGACCATCGTAGGTTTGAATATCCATGGAGTGGCGCGCACTGCGTGTGGTACCAGCTAGTCGGACCCTGTAGTGACGAATCTTGCCCTGACAAAAATCATGTGGGTCAGTAGTTCGTTAATTGTGCACTGCTTAACCCTTTTACATCTTCATGCACCATTGCTTCAAATACGTTTGACTATGATGGTTCAAGGGTGGTGCCAGAACAGCTATTCTGGCACCACCCTTGAACTAAAATGGTTGATCTGTCTTTTAATCCGTAGTGTAGCCTTCATAGGACAATAAGCAACTAAAACAATAAGCCTCAGGATGTAATGGGTTAAACGTCCCGATAGCAAGAAGATTTTCTCATGACTCGCCTGCGCTACCTGTCAAAACTACAAGATAGCAGATTGAATACATGGAAAGGAAGCATATGTTTTAATAGACGATGTACTTTCCCGCTATTTTCTGACTAGTTTATCGCATGGAGGCGTCATGGAGACACTACTCTAAACCTATCATGGTCATGGTCGATCTGTCTCTTAAATTGTATTGTAGACTTAAGAAGACTAAAATTTGTGTCCTAGACCGGTCTCAGGCGACAGTCTAGATGGGAACAACGTACACCATCTTGCTGCATGTCTTAAAATTAAAAAAAAAACAAACCCGCATCATAGAACTCAAACTGTAGGGAGTACTATTATTCAACTTTCAACATTCAGCTTAAACTGTTGAGAAAAACACAAGAAGTAGAAGTAAACTCCCACATAAAAACGCCCCTTCCCATACGTCCCAAGCTGGTACAAGAATACATTCAACAGGAGCTCAACGTGCGAATAACTCAGCTAGCTCTGACGACTGGCTTCGCTCACGATTTACAATGCCACCCGGTATTGTCCGCCAATACATAAACAATGAGCTAAATTGTATACTATAAATTTTTCTTTCACATTTTTCAAAGACATTGCACCACTTTCCACAACAACCATTCACTGAAATACATGTACTTATTTTATCATATAACACTCAGTCTACACAATTCATACACTGAAAGTAAACCTTTGCAAAAACATAATTCAGATTTGTTCGCGAGCACGTTACTCTTACTGATTCTTGTTGTTATCTCCCTTTCCTTCAAACGCAAAGGGACATAAATCTTAATCACACATGCTGACAGGTGACAACACGGTGACATTTTTCAAGGTAAGCACCAACAAACCTCTCTTTACTGTGGCATTTTATTTTTCATCCCGGTTTTTTTCATTTAACCCTTTTAGCATCATGGTCCTATTTCTCAAATATTGGAGGCGTTGCCTAATGACTATGTTTCAGTTGCAGGAGATGGATTGACCATGATAATTCAAGGGTAGTGCCAAATTAGCTTAGCGCCTAAAGGCGCCAAGCTAATCTGGCACTACCCTTGAATTATCATGGTCAATCAATATCCTGCTGTAGGGACTCGGAACTAAATGGGTTAATAAGTAACACGAGTCGCTGTTCACAAGTCCACAGCTGAAATCTCCATGTAGGCTAATGCAAGTTTCACGCGCTACCTCGAACATGCTCAGCTGCTAAGCGTAAAACGTCCAAAATCCAAACATTTAACCTGTCGTCAACAGCACGTTTTTCTGGAAAGGTTTTGGTTGGTGGAGGGGAAGACTGTTGAATTTAGCTCTTTTTTGGGATGTGTGTGTGTGGGGGGGGGGGGAGGGAGGGGGGGTTGGGGGGAGAGGGGGAGGGGTGGGGGGAAGTGACAAATTACACTAAACGTATAATTGTACTCCTTAAAGTGCAAGTCAATAAGTCAAGAGTTTACATTCCTGTTCATACCAGTACAGTGTATATCAGACATAGTAAATGTACATGGCTCGTTCTGAATAAAGGGGATGTAAAGAGTAGTTGGGATTGACTTCTTTATTTCAGTCACAGAGTGTGTGATGCTTTGCGTAACAATTTGTACTGTTTTGTGCCTCTGTGATTGTGTCTTTGTTCATCGGGACGTATCAGTCTGACACAGAGCGTCATTCGTAAATTGACAGTGCGCTGGTCTGTGATTTTCAACCTTACGGCTTTAAGGTTCAAAATCACAGACCAGAGCTTACAGTATATTTTATAGATATAATTTAACTAACATTTTCGTTGTGTACAAATATGTATAATTCAAAACGGTCTGTCTCCCCGTTCCGTCATATGAACGAGCAATGGTGATGTTGACACTGGTTGGTAAGGTGGTGTCGACGTGTGAAGAAAGAAAAGGGAAGATATCTTTCATAGTTTAAATTGTTCCTGATTGATTTAGTGTGAAGAGCCGAGTCATGCACGCCATTACATTATTTTTTGACTGAAGCCCGCAACAGGACAAGGTTGGGGGTGTGTCGGGTACGACTCCGGAGTAGGATTACAGGTTGATCTGCGCAGTCAGAGCAGCACCCTAGCTACGTTCATCAGCCTTCTTTGCCTCGTCCTTCGGCATCACGAACCACCGCCTCCCGGCCTCCTGTACCACACTCCGGATATCCGGAGAGGCACGTGACAAATACTCCTCTACATCTAACTCACTCTCATCGCGATATGACCCGAACCCGACGATCAGTTTATGCGCCGGGAAAGGCTGGAGCAACCTCTTGGCGTCCTGGTAACAGTCCACAGTGAGTGACTCCCACTTGGCCGTGACTGTGGGTGAATGGCGGTCAGACAGAACCGGCACAAGCCAGATCACAGCGGTCGGCCCCGGTGAGAGGTCGGTCAGGGCCTTCTTCATGTTGCTTTTCACCGTCTGCCCGCTGGCCGGGCCACGCCTACACACTGACATTATGACCGCCTGTAGAGAGTGAAGAAGAAGGACGATGACTGGGAGAACTCGCTGAGCAAAAGTACTTCTGGCTGACGTCTGACTTTGTTAACCCGCACACTGCTGTGAACGAACCAACTTAGTCTGATGACGGCCCGAGGACCTTCTTCTCGTGTGTGTATAACTGGTGCCAAACATCGCACACCAACAACACGTTCTTTAAGCCTGTTTGTTCTGGCTTGGCCGTATACACAAGGTTTTATGACACAGGTCTAGATTTTGTTACGTCACTTCATTCCCTTAGTGTATTTCGAGCACATTTTTGCTTGCAATAAGCTAGGCACTGCTCTCATCAGCGGACCAACCTAACCACACTGGTGATGGACACCGAACTTTTCTTTTTGTTGTGACTGTTCTGTGGATTTCTATTTTTTGTTGGTGTCACTTTTTGTTTTTCGGTTCATTGCGTTGTTGGGGGGGGGGGGGGGGGGGGGGGTTGCAGGTCGCACTCTTCCGGTGTTTTTGGTTTTGCGGCATGTTTCACCGTGTTGGGTTATCAGTTAATTTGTTTCATTGCGTGTTGGTTTGTTTGCAATGGTGCAGCGCTCACTGTGATGCTGGGCGTTTAGACTGGTTCTCGCGCGTGGCAGTTTTTTTTGGTCGCGCGGTCCCCTGTGACTGTGAGTCATCAGTGGCCATTGTTGCTGGTGTTTGTTGCGTCTTGACAGATTCTTTTGGCTGTTTCCGATGTTACGGATTCTGGTCTGGGATTTTTGTTTTCCCTAGTGTTTTTCGGAGTGCGAGCTCTAGCGCGTCGTTCGTTATTTCTTTTCCGTGTTGTTTCTTAGGTCGGCTTGTTTGCCTTAGCGCCTTAGTTGTGCGCTGAAATGCTTTTCGTGCAAGTGCAAATTTGGAACGGACTAGGGCTTCCAACTTTCGTTGATTTCGCCCGGGGGGGGGGGGGGGGAGCAGGGGTGGGGGGGGGGGGGTATGTCGTTGTCTGTTTGTCGCCCCGTCGCGCGGTGGCTGGTGGTGTTGCCGGGGCCGGGCGGGTGGTGGTGGAGGAGGCGGGTGGTGTGGCCGGTTGTCCGTCGCTTTTAGTGCCAGGCTGGGAGGTGTTGATGGGCCAGCCACTCTAGCAGTTGTTGTACGAGTGGTGGTGGTGTTGGTGGTGGCCGGTGAAACCGTGGCTGGGTATGGGATGCCGGTGGGAGATGTGGTGGGGGTGGTGGTGGCCAGTGGATTCTGGGTCTGGGGGTCGGGCGCTGGGATGCGCGTGGTGGGTAGCGGTGGTGGGGTGGCAGGCGGAGGTGTGGTGGTGGCGTGGGGAGTAGCGCCGGTCGGTGCTCTCGGAAGCGCTTGGGTGGTCTGTGGCGTCGGTGTTGCCGTTGGATGGTAGTTGGCCCGTTGGCTGGCGGTGGTGGAGGCTGTTGTGGGGCCGGGTCTGTACCCGTGTTCTTGGTCTCAGTGGTCTTGATGGTCAGGGTTGGTGTGGCTTCCGTCTCTGTGCCGGTCTCCTGTGTCGTGGGCGGGGTGTTTCCGCACCCTTTGTGCTTGACGTAGGTGGGCGTGGTGCCGGTCTTTTTGTGGGCTGTTTTTGGAGCGGTGGCTGTTGTTTGACAGTCACTGTTCGTTGTGTTGGGCGTGGCCTGGCTGGCCGTGTTCTCTACCTTGGGCGGCTGGAGATCTTTTAAGGCTCCTGTGTGCACTAGCCACCGGGCGGTGACCAGTGCTCGGTAGTAGTTGTCGCCACCGATCGTTGTGATGGCGGGTACTGCGTCTTGTAGTAGCAGCACGAGGTCTTCAAAGTCCATGCTTCTTAGCCGGGTCTCCCCCTCCTCAGTCGATGCCGGCCGCTCCCGAGTGAGTGATTCGGGGAAATCGACCGGCGGTGGGGAGGGTGGGAGGTCCGGCTCTGACGACGGCTCTGACGAGTCCTCGGGCCCTTCTTCTTGCTGGGGTGGTGGCCGGGGGCTGGCGGGTGCCGTTCTTTCTTCTTGGTGTATTTGCTCAACTGCGGCGTAGTTCAACGGGCTAAAACCGCTGCGCAGGAGTTCGTCCAGTTTAGGGAACATTCCCCTAGGTGGTATCGGCATTCCAAGGTCTTGTAGGTGGCCGTAATTTGTCACCGGCCGTGGTGAGTGAACCATTTGCTGTGGGGGCAGAGGCCCCCCCGTTGATTGTTCACGTCGCTGTATCGGTGGGGACAGTGGGGGCCGATAGCTCCTTGTCTCCTTTGTGGTCTTGATCTGTTGTGGCGGCGCCTGGGGGAGGTTGGAGGTATAATCCTCACACTGTTCTTTGTTTGTTCGGCGTCTGTTCGCCCTAACAAGGGCGGGCGGCTGGGTTTTTTTTGGAGGCCATCTGTGCTGTGGCTTGGGGCGAAGTTTTTTTCTTCTCGGTTGGCTGCCCAGCGGAGCGGTGTCCGTTCTCCGTTGGAGCGTGAGGCTTGAGGCTGCTTTTCTTCTCTGTTTGGCTAGCGAGGAGCGGAGGTCCGTTCTCCTCGGCTGCTGTGAGTCGAATGATGCTTGCTTTTCGTGCGCAGCGGGTTGCCACTTTATACCCGTTGCTGGGCCTAGTCTGGGACACTGGCGCGATTGGGTTGGTTACCGCTACTTATCCGCGCCCCGCGTGGCCGGGGCCGGCTCAGCCCACCCCGGGCCCCGCACACGCAACTCCGCCGAGACAGTGCACATCACCGCCCGTGAGGCCATGCACCCGGGTCTCTGCAAAGGGAGGCATAGATGTCCAAATGTCCCTGCAGAAAACAGAAACAAGGGCACACTCCACATGCACATGTTGGTTATTTGGTATCTGTGTTACCAGTCCCAGAGTGTTTACAGATTTACGGGTTTGAGTTAGAATGTGACGGCGGGCCCGGCTATTGAGTCACTTCAGCTGTACCCTCCCTGTAATGTTGCATAATGTTTGGTCATCGGTCTTTGGGTAGCTGAGCGGCCCCCGCGCCAACTGTTAGCATGTTCACGTTGCAAGTTCAAAGCTGGGCTTGAGATAGTGCATACGTGTGCGTGCGCGTCCTCATTTTCAGCACCCGTTATTGTACCTGTTTTTTCCTTCTCGTTCAGAAGTGATGTCCAGGCTTGTTTTCAGTTTTCTTGTTTGTCACCTTTCCTTGTGATTGTTTTTCGGCTTAGTTTCAGTGGTTGCCCCCGCTTGATTGACGTGTTCTGTGCAGTGGCATTTTAGTCGGCCGCGCGTCGTTTTTTGTTTGGTGTGTTTGAATCATTGCTTATGCATGATTCATTTCGGGCCCGGGTATCCGCATTTGTTCTATGCGTGTGTAAACTGGTGCCCAACATCGCACACCAACGACACGTTCTTTTAGCCTGTTTGTTCTGGCTTGGCCGTATACACAAGGTTTTATGACCCAGGTCTAGATTTTGTTACGTCACTTCATTCCCTTTGTGTATTTCGACATAGACCATAAATAACCGGACCGCTCTCTCTCCTGCTTCCGGTCTCTGCACTCGTCGCGCAACTATTCTTGCGCATCAGTCAACTCATTATTCCGGTTCAGTACATCGGAGAGCTTTTCACGTGGATTGTTTCTATGATTTTGGTTAGTGGTGCAGTTTGTAAAGTGTCTTTTGTCTTGCATTATGCCTGGTGCAAGTTGTACGATTGTGGGCTGTGGTGCATGCAACGGAAAGCACAAGGGGCTGTCGTTTTTCTCCATTCGCCAACCAAAGGACTTGAAGTGGGAGAGAGAGCTTGTTCACGCCGTGAATCGTGCAGACAGCAATTTTAACAAAGACACTGCAAAGATTTGTTCTAGACACTTTCGACAGGAATGCGTGAAGTTGGGTAAGTATTATTTACCTAGAATATAAGCTCGTTCTAATCATATTAAGTTCAATTCACTATACAAAAGTTTTATCCTGCGACGATTTATTCGGGACTCTTGCATGATGTTAATATCGTAAGCAAAAGTAGCAGTACTCCCCAGTAGCACACGTGTGTACTTTCACTTTCAGTAAGTATTCCGAGTTCTGAGTCTTATTCGGTTTGCTACTTCATGCAGAGGAACGATAGAACGGAATAGAAATCACAGGAGTATAATTAACTGTCAATTTTGTTTATGGTTGATCACTATATAATTTGTGTCTTTGCAAATTTCTTATTTTTCTGGTATTATGTTGCTGTAGGTCCTGGTGGGAAAAAACGGTATCTTCTACCCGGGAGCCTTCCAACAGAGTGTATACTTTTCAAGTCCATTGTCACAAGGCAACCTCCTCCAAGAAAAGAACCTGTAAGTGTCTATTTATCTTATAAAATCCTGTTGACAGTGTTGTATGACATTTGATAACATCCCATGGAGCAGTAGATCCATATCCGATGAACAGTTGTGCACTTGCCCATGCAGTTATGTCGATTTTGTACTTTAGACTTGGGCATTCATTTCTCCATTGTGGCATAAATCTGGTTTTGCCTTTGGCATTGATTTCTCCAGGGTTTATGATCAAATTGCAATAAAATTAATTTATGACTATATTAAGAGGATAGTCCTGTAACTTTCCCAGGGCATGTGCAGTGCGCATAACTCTGTTTAAAGGGGTCACACAATTACATGGAAATGTCACATGTTTATATAAAATATATTTCCATTGGATTGAGGTCAAATTTAAAATTTGGTGTATAGTGACCTTATGAGGTGGTATTGTCAGTGCAATAATTCAGACTAGGCCAGTAGGGGCTAAACTGTTTAACAAAAGTGTGCTCATATCCTCAGTGCTTTTGGACCGATTTCATGGACATTTCACTTGAAGTGGCCACGACAACGTTTGTCACCCAGGTCATGGCCACAGGGTCAAGATGACTGAATTTCTTTGTACTGTCACATGAAGGCAAATTTGTTTTATTGGCAGTACACTTTTCGCAGACAGCAATTATGTCTCTTGTGCATAAAAGGATGCTATGGGGTGGGGATGTAATTTTTGTTTATTGGCAAAACCTGTTATAATAATAATAATGATATAATAGAATATTATTGTTATCTATTTGGTAACATTATGCATCATAATACAACTTCACACTTTTTAAAGGGATTACTCTGATACCTGAATTTCTTTGTGTGTATTTCAGGTAGCACGTGAACCACCTCTGGTGCCTGTCAAGGTTGTCTACAATAACTTCAGTGATGTTAGAAAAGCTGCATCAAAATTGCAAGCTCCATGGTGTGTAGTTCTGCACTCCGATGCCCAAGTTGTAGCTGTTTCACTAACGCCAACTGGTATTGGACATCTGCAAGTTAGCATCACCCCAGATCTATCCGCAGTGGTTTCTGTTTTTGGACTGCAAGCACCCCACCTGACGGCCAATATTGAATCAACTCACCTCTCTAAACATCTAACAGCTTTGATTGGTCTGCATGTATGTCCAGGTGTAGTGGACCATGCCCTGCAGAAATTTGCCGAGCTCCCAACTGGACAGGATCTATATTACAGACATGTACTCTATGTCTCAGAGACTTCTTCTATAACACATTCTTCTACTGCTCGATCAAGTACCTGTCATTTGCTGGTGAAAGAATCCTCCAAGATCTGTAACGACTGCCTTGAAGTAAAGAACTTACTACTGCGAAAACAGGCAAGAGCACATGCAAACGAAAAGACGCCAATTCTAAACAACAATCCATTGGTGTCAGTTTCACACAAAAAGCTGAAGCAAGCGTTCAAGACCATTCGCAAGCAAGCTGCTACGCTGAAACTACAACTGGAAAACTTCAAAAAATCTCTGAAGACGGACTCTGTTATAGTGAGCGACACCTTGCATGAGTCTTTGATCAGTGCCATAAGTTGAATTTGAGCAACCATGACGTTTTTTGATTTCTTATCAAACATCAAAAGAATTACTCATTTTTTTGCCATTCCAAAACAAAGGGAAGTAATGAAGTATGAATTATAAATAAAATAATAAACCGACCAACGCTTCTTATTTTTTGAGGGGGAGGGGTGGTCATGTCACCCTTAATACAATATTTTGTTTTTATTTGGCCTAACAGTGAAAGCATTTGTGTCATTTGTCGCACAGTAAGCAGACTGCTAATTATTTAGACCACAAGCACTTTTCAGTGAAAATCAGAGGTATATTATTTGCTTTTATGTTCATATAACTTATAATTTTTTTGGGTGGTAAAAGTTTCGGTTCTCTTAATTAAAATTGACTAAAGCGAACTGTTCTGGCTCTAATACTGCACGTTCATATTTAGATTCATTGTGTGTTAACAATAGTTTATGTTGTAGCTATGTTGTAAACTTGTATGTTACAGTTGGAATGGTGTTGGAAGAATACATTATATATATTTTAATTCTGTCTTTCATTTTGGTGTGTTGTTCCTCTAATGTTCTCTGCTTAACTCATTCTACCCCGGACACACCACAGCAAGATAAAGATCGACCATGATAGTTCAAGGGTGATGCCAGAATAGCTTGGCGCCTATGGGCGCCAAGCTATTCTGGCATCACCCTTGAACTATCATGGTCGATCTGTGTCCTGCGCTACGCTAGAGTCTTCAGAAGACAACAGCAAAATGTGGGGATTTCGGTGTTGGGGTAGAATGGGTTAACATGCACTAATACACCATAAAACAAGAGCACCCAATACGAGACATATTCAAACGAGTCATGCTTTCTAACACTGGTGGGACAGGTACTAGAAACATTTATTGTATAAATATCAATACATTGTAGAAATACAATACAATATAACTTTATTGTCTGATGTTCATCACATACAGAAATTTGTCTTTGGCTCGTCGTTCGCAAGAAGCATGCAATAATGCCAATAATTATATCCTTTTTATATACACAATCAGCAGAGACACATTCATTTCTAATGACACAGCAGCAACCCTAAATTCCAATCGAATACATTCATAATCTAAACCCCACATCAATAATAACTAATAATTTTACATTCATGCAGAAAAAGCACACGCACACACACCCACACACAACATAATCTAATAACAGCACAAGTTAAGTGTTGTCTTAAACTATACATATCACGGCCTATACATGATTATAATGGCAGTGCTTAAAAGGTAGAGGCATGACTAGAACATTCTACATTTACCTATACATAGACAGTCAACAAGCAATTACATAATACAGTGCAGTAACAACATTCTTAAAACATTAGTAATAAAAAACACAGCAAAGACACAACTGAGCCTTTCTCATAACTAGATTAAATTTAAGAGTACCATAACAATGGTTAGGATCATTAAAATAACAAGATACATGTTATGTGACTAGAACAAGTTCATTCAATCTACTAATTAAGAATGTCATAGCTCAGCAAATTACATCCAAGCATTCGTGACAATTATGATGTTAAGTAAAATGAATATATATATATGTCATACTGCTATACAACATTCACCCATTACCCCATCGCTTACCCCCCACTCCCACCCACACAGTCTACATTGGCACACCCTATGGATGCAGCACATACAAAAGCAACGCTGCACGTTCACGCCTATAATAATAATAAATTCATGGAAAGCATCAAAAACACTAAAACTTAGGTATGCTCAATGCAGCGCACAAAAGCAAGGCAATAATGCACTCACATGATTGAGAAAAAATTCTGTTGCGAAGATGATTGGTTGAGTAAAATTGTTAAAACACCTAAAAGCTGTTGGGGGGAAAAAAAAGGTCGGAATAATGGTTCCTGATGGATTTGGGGGAACTACATAAGCTGTTTACGGATACCCTTTGCTTTTTTTTGTTGTCTTAGTTCTTCGCCTAAACGAGTCCATGATTGTCTTGCATTTGTGATACATCCTCACCTTGAAATAGAGGTGAACAACATCTTCCAAGATCTTTTCTTTCGTACTGTCTGACACATCAGTCTTGCATAAAATATCATACAAGCAAGTAGACACAGACTCTGACTGACTGCATCTTTCAAGATATGTTTTAAATGAAGCATTCACACTTGATGCATCTCCAAACAACTCCCTGAAACACATTTCAAGACCCAGAAAAATCTGAACGCTATTTGGTTTCAGTTTGATCAAACCACCTCTGTCGAGAATGCTTGTCAGTGTCTTTCTGGTACCTGCAGTAGCATCAATTCCAGTTTTAGTAGTACTGTCACCATCACTGCATGTTAGTTTTTCCAGGCACTTGATGATCCTTGCCCCAACACCTTTATCTTGGAGTCTTCTTGCCTTTTGTCTGAGTTTTTGGATTACAAAACCACCAATGTACTCGACAATGTCATGCTCAGTGTCAAGAAGGGGCATGCTTATTTCAGAACACACTTGTTCAGGTTCATATTGAAGCTGAATTAACAGCTCAAATGTTTTCAGACACAACCATGGGGCTACAATTTCTGATGATCTTTCTGCAACAGTGGACATGTTTTCTGTGCACATTTGATGAAACTTGGTGTAGGCACGTTCCTTTGCTGTATTTTTAAATTT
Source organism: Semisulcospira habei (assembly GCA_036245525.1). Classification (NCBI taxonomy): domain Eukaryota; kingdom Metazoa; phylum Mollusca; class Gastropoda; family Semisulcospiridae; genus Semisulcospira; species Semisulcospira habei. Next base: position 338,454,155 of record BTPG01000001.1, on the reverse strand, counting down.
GTGTCGTGGTACCAAGCAGTTGTTCAGGAACTGGAGAACAGGCAGCATCACACTGCCTAAAAAAAAAACCAACAACAACATCGTATTAGAGAACAGGTTGACATTCACTTTGCAGCAACAGTAAAACCAATTTCTTGTTCCTTTTATAATGTAAGCTCTTGCTCAAATAGAAAGATATTAAAATAATGCCTGTTTCTATCAGAATCAAAATGCTTTTTGGATACCACACAGGAATCAATTGATAATTAATTAAAATAGACAGCAATAGCACTGTCACATGGCTAAAATGTAAAAAGACATCCTGATCACACACAATTCATACACCTACACCACATTTACAATAACATTTTAATAAATATATACTGCACAATATTATGTATCCACACTAATATAATTATCAAGTACTAAAACTCATTCAGACAAATTACAGCAAGCACATTCACTTCGATTTTCATTAAATAAAATAAAAAATGCAACAGTCAAAAAGGGATTATAAGAGTCATCACAGAACACATCTCACTACAGAACAATGAAAAATGGTAACAAAAATAAAAACAATGCTTGCACTACTCACACTCACATTGTGCATGTGAGTGTGAGTACTGCAAGCATTGTTTTTATTTAATGCTTTGTGAACCAGTACATCCACACCAATAGTAGATATTTAGATGTGCATTTTGTGTCATCCCACTGATTTCTGAACACTGTAGAAAGGTGAAAGGCAGGGATAATGGGGGAACATATGATGGTACGTACTGTCTAAGTTTTTGCAGATTTCACGAACGCTCTCTGGCATACAGTCATCTCTTTGCAGCTCTCCGCAAGCCTGGTTAACAATATTCACCGTCAGCTAGGAAAAAAAAAGGTTAACAGCGCCATTAATACATTAGGCAATTAAAGAGAATGCGACATGTATACCCATTGATTAAAAAACAGGCACAGACTAAGTTAAACCAAGAACAATTAAAATGTTAGCCTTCATGCTCCCTGACAATTTATTTAGTTCTTTTGTGTTGTATAGTTATTTTATTTTTTTGTTGAGGGGGAAGGGAGGAGGAACGTACGTGTTACTTTAACCAAAAGTTTGTCACTTTCCCTCAACCCTTACTGTTGTACACGTGAGAGATTAAAAATCAGTTCTTTGTAATGGTACAAATATTATTGATTAATACTTTTTGCACTAATATGTACCTTGACAACGTTGGAAGTGGCGGGTAACGCCGAACTGGCAGCATGCAGACACTCTCCAACATCTTGGTCCTGATCGAATTCCTGGTTTAGATATTATAAGAATGTTAATACAGCTCGGCAGAATTATAGTGGAAAGAATAATTACAGATCTGTCTAGATAGAAGCTACAGACTAATTTATGACAGATTTACAATACAGTCAATTATATTTCAACAGTTTCCATCTCGTGTAAACGTGAAACTAATACTAGAACACTTCACTTGATCTACTCCAGCAGCCTATCACGTGTGACACAAATAAACGATAGAATGCACAAAGGAAGACTTCAATCGAAATATAAACCGTCAAAAAACAAAAAAAGGCTACCATGTATGCCCCTATTTATTGAATAAGTGTTCAAGGTAGAAAATCTTGGGAATGTTTGCTCCTCTTTACCTGCAAAACAGTGTCGATCTCCATCTGTTGTTGTGTGTGGAAACAAAAGCGGATGCGTAGGATGACTAAATCAATTGACGCATGCGCGACGGGAGTTCGGCCTGCGGTTCGTCTGTTTCTCGGCAAAGAGATGCTTGTCCGGTTATTGTGGTCTATGATTTCGAGCACATTTTCGCTTGCAATAAGCTAGGTACTGCTCTCGTCAGCGGACCCACCTAACCACACTTGTGATTGTTCTGTGGCTTTTTTTTGTTTGTTTCATGGCGTGTTGTTGTTTTAAGGCGGGAGCTTTCCCGTTGATGTGACGCCTTCTTCTTTCGCGTGTTGTGCGTGCTTTTTTGGAGCCCGGGTTTTGTCGCGACTTTTTGCGTTGTTTTTTGGTAGGGGAGTTTTACTTTTTTTGTACTGTCCTGTTCGCTGCTATGTTCTGTGGGCACTGTGTTTCATTGCGTGTTTGGGGCCGTTCGTTTGCCTCTGTTTCCCGTTGCCGGAGTGAGTTTAGCGCGCGGCCGCGCGCCTTTTTCATATACCCGGAGCATGACCCCCGTGCATTTTGTTTTTGGTGCTCGTTGATTATATCGGTTCATTGCGTTGTTTCCTTGAGCTGGTTTGTTTGTTTGTTTTACTTGGGGTCCGTTTGTTTCATTGCGTGTTGTTGTTTTTAAAGGGAGTTTTCCCGTTGCCGTGATGCATTCGTCTTTCGCACTTTATGCGTGACTTTTTTGGAGCCCAAGTTTTGTTGCAACTATTTGCGTTATTTTTTCGCTGGGGAGATTCCCTTGAAGAACAGTTCGTTCGCTGTTATGTTCTGGGGGCCCTGTGTTTCATTGCGTATTTGGGTGCCGGAATCTAGTGTGTGTAAACTGGTGCCCAACATCGCACACCAACGACACGTTCTTTTAGCCTGTTTGTTCTGGCTTGGCCGTATACACAAGGTTTTATGACCCAGGTCTAGATTTTGTTACGTCACTTCATTCCCTTTGTGTATTTCGAGCACATTTTCGCTTGCAATAAGCTAGGTACTGCTCTCGTCAGCGGACCCACCTAACCACACTTGTGATTGTTCTGTGGCTTTTTTTTTGTTTGTTTCATGGCGTGTTGTTGTTTTAAGGCGGGAGCTTTCCCGTTGATGTGACGCCTTCTTCTTTCGCGTGTTGTGCGTGCTTTTTTGGAGCCCGGGTTTTGTCGCGACTTTTTGCGTTGTTTTTTGGTAGGGGAGTTTTACTTTTTTTGTACTGTCCTGTTCGCTGCTATGTTCTGTGGGCACTGTGTTTCATTGCGTGTTTGGGGCCGTTCGTTTGCCTCTGTTTCCCGTTGCCGGAGTGAGTTTAGCGCGCGGCCGCGCGCCTTCTTCATATACCCGGAGCATGACCCCCGTGCATTTTGTTTTTGGTGCTCGTTGATTATATCGGTTCATTGCGTTGTTTCCTTGAGCTGGTTTGTTTGTTTGTTTTACTTGGGGTCCGTTTGTTTCATTGCGTGTTGTTGTTTTTAAAGGGAGTTTTCCCGTTGCCGTGATGCATTCGTCTTTCGCACTTTATGCGTGACTTTTTTGGAGCCCAAGTTTTGTTGCAACTATTTGCGTTATTTTTTCGCTGGGGAGATTCCCTTGAAGAACAGTTCGTTCGCTGTTATGTTCTGGGGGCCCTGTGTTTCATTGCGTATTTGGGTGCCGGAATGAATTTTGCGCGCGGCCGCGCGCCTTTTGTCCCCGCCGCCCGGCCCAGTGTGAGACACCGGTGCATTTTTGTTGTTGGCGCTCGTTGCTTGGTTGATCAATCCTCCCGCGAGGCGCGCGGTGGGTTTGCTCCGTGTCGGTCTCGGTTCATTGCGTTGTTCCCTGGGGCTTGTTTTCCCCCCCCCCTGATTCTCCTATCCCCCATTTGTTGTTATGGGTGTGTTTCTGGGCCGCTTGGCTCGTTTTAGGAGGGTTCAGTTCAGGTCTTAAAAGTTTGCCTGTTGGTTTGGGTTTTGGCACCGTGAGTCGTTTATCTGGTGTGTTCCCCGTTTTGTTTCCCCCATTTTTTGTGCCGTCGTAGGTCTCGCATTACTCTGCGCGTTCTTGTTTTTAGGCAGTGTGACCATCTGTTATCAGTTTGAGTTTTGATTTGATGATCTGGTCTCCTAGATTTTTGTGGCGCTTGTATGCGACTATTGGTGGGGAACTGAAAATTTCTTTGCAGTCCTGGTCTCTCATTATTATGTGCCAGTGTTTTTTAATGGCTTTGGATAGTCCTTTAGTTCTGGGGTTGAACTTTGTTGTCATTACCAAGGGTGGGGCTTGGTTCTTCTTTTTCCTGTTTTGTGTTCTTTCTTGTAGGAGTGTTGCCCGTGGTGTGTTGGTAATGGTTTCTGTTTGCATTGTCAGTTCCGTTTGTTTGTACCCTCGTTCAACTAGTTTACGGTGGAACAGTTGTATTTGTCGGTCTCTTTCTTGGTTGTCTGAGCAGTTCCGCACGATTCTGAGGGTTTCTCCCTTGACCAGTCCGTTAAACACTGCTCGGGGGTGAGCTGATTGGTGGTGTAGGTACTGGAAGGTTTCTGTTGGTTTTCGGAAAATTTTGATGTCAAATTTGCCATCCGTTGTGAATCGTCCCCCTTTGTAGACTGTTAGGTCCAAGAAGGTTGCTTCTTTCTCGCATATTTTGTACGTGAAGTTTACCCCTTCTGTGTGGGCGTTGGCCAGTTGAAAGAATTGATGTATTTCATCCTCTTCTGCTTGGAACACCATGAATCCGTCGTCCCGGTATCTGCCGTGGTACATGATTTTGTGTCTTTGTTGGAATTGTTGGGTAACTTCGTCTAGTGTTTTTGCCATGAGTATATCACTGCATGAAGGGGATGGAACCTGCCCCATTGCGCATCCGATTACTTGTTTGTAAAAGTTTCCGTCGAACATGAAGATGTTATTTGTCAACATAAGTTCTAGCAGTGATATTATCGTTTCCCTTTTGGTTGGAGGGAGGGGGGGACGTTTAGTGTCGTTGGTAGTTTTTCCCTTGTTGCTTTGACTAGTTCGTCTTGTTGGAGGACTGTATACATGTTGGATACATCATACACACAGATTTTTACGTCCCTCGGGAAGGTGTTGTTTTCGATCCAGCGTATGAACGCCGGTGTGTCTTTGATGTGGGTTTTCAGTTTTTCCACATACGGGAGTAGGAAGAAGTCTACCAAGTGCCCGAGGTAGTATGTTGGAGTGGCTACTTGGGAGATAATTGGTCTTCCCGGTATGCGAAGGCCGTTGATGCCATTTTGTTCGGCTTCTCGTAGTTGTTGTGGTGTCAGTTTGTGTGTTTTGGGGAGGATGTACAGGTGCGCTGGGTCCCTGTTTTTCTCCGTTTGTTTGAGGAATTTGTATGTTGTAATGTCAATTTTTTGACTGGTTAGTAGTTGTTGGATGATTTTCATGACCTGTTGGTGTAGGTCACTCATGTTAGGTGCTGGAATGTTTGTGTAGTGGATTCCTCTTAGTTGGAGTTCTACTTCTTTGACATAGTCTTCTCGGTTCAGAATGACTATGGACGTGCTCTTGTCAGCCTTCTTGATCACTATATGTGGGTTGTTTTTAATTTCTTGCAGCGCACGTTTCTCGTCCATTGAGAGGTTGTTCCTCACTCTCTGTTGCTGTAGGTGTAGGAGTTCCTCGTGTGTTGTCGATATATGTTTCTAGTGCGTTGTTTCCCTTCAGTGGTACGAAGCCTGAGTTCGTCCTGAAAGGGTGAATTTCGTTGGTTTGGTTTGGTTCTGAGAATTGGTATTTGCATCTCATTTTACGGGCCATTTCAAGAAAGTCGGAGATTATTTCCCGTGGGGTGTGTTGTTTCCTTGGGGTGGGGATGAATTTTATCCCTTTGGAGAGTAGAAGGTATTGTTGGTCTGTAAGTTTTGTGTTGGATAGGTTTATTACATACTCTCTTGCTTTCCTCATTTTGAGGTCTTTGTCCTGGGATTTTTGTTTTCTCCAGTGTTTTTGGTTTCGGGCCATGGCGCGTAGTTTTTTCCTTTTTCCGTTTCTCGCCATATCGTGTGTTGTTGGGTATTCGTATCGTTTCTTAAGGCGGCGCTTGTGGTTGAGCGCTGAAAACACTAGGGAAAACAAAAATCCCAGGCCAGAATCTGTAACATCGGAAACAGCCAAAAGAGTCGGTCAAGACGCAACAAGCAACAATGGCCACTGATGACTCACAGTCACAGGGGACCGCGCGACCAAAACAACTGCCACGCGCGAGAACCAGTCTAAACGCACAGCATCACAGTGAGCGCTGCACCATTGCAAACAAACCAACACGCAATGAAACAAATTAACTGATAACCCAACACGGTGAAACATGCCGCAAAACAAAAAACAACGGAAGAGTGCGACCTGCAACCCCCCCCCCCCCCCCCCCCCCCCCCCCAACAACGCAATGAACCGAAAAACAAAAAGTGACACCAACAAAAAATAGAAATCCACAGAACAGTCACAACAAAAAGAAAAGTTCGGTGTCCATCACCAGTGTGGTTAGGTTGGTCCGCTGATGAGAGCAGTGCCTAGCTCATTGCAAGCAAAAATGTGCTCGAAATACACTAAGGGAATGAAGTGACGTAACAAAATCTAGACCTGTGTTATAAAACCTTGTGTATACGGCCAAGCCAGAACAAACAGGCTTAAAGAACGTGTTGTTGGTGTGCGATGTTTGGCACCAGTTATACACACACGATGATTGGGGACTACCCTCGCCGTGCTTATCCGCTTTCAGGTTGGCTATAGGCTGATCCACCACAACTACACAACAAAAAGACTGCCTGGCTTGGTCATACACTGTTACAGTGGCACAGGTCTAGTCATACAACAAATACTCCCTCACCAACAAATAAAAACAAACAAAACAAAGAAAACCCACTACTGCGTGACAGGGCAAAACAAGCCTTGAGTTCACTTCTGAACGGGAAGTTACAAAAAACAAGGCCCCACGAGGACCTATCAAACACAGCCGTCTTAACCAGGCAAACATAAGGCCTAGAAACAACGAAAAACATTCGTGAAACCCTGGGGAAGAAGCATCCTCATACTACAAAACGCGAGGTTTGATCATAAGACGGTGAGGACAGTGCACACACACACAACTCAAACCAAAAGCACAAAAAATAACACGGCCTAATCAAAGAGCTGTACAACAACGGCAGACACCAAAATTGGAATTGGGCGCGCGCAAACATGACTCATGCACGCCGACCGACGAGCGATTACACAACAGGGTTGACATAACCGCTGCCGCCCACAGGCCATATCAGCGCCCAGCCACAGCGCTGGACAACGGCAAACAAACCGCTCGAAGAAACAAGACGAAAAGGTACAACAAAGCCATAGCGAAGGGAAAAGGAAAAAACACTCCCAACCAGACTCGTGAAGTAATTCACACCAGACCCAAATATCGGGTCCCAGGAAAACCTACGCCCCAAATACCAGAATCGCCTCAGCTGGGTCACAGTCCACAGCGGACTGGAATACGAACGAACGTTCGGGCGCACAGCAGCTGCAATCGAAATAACCTTCAAGTCGAGGGCCAGCTTCAACGGGGACCGTAAAAGATCTGAACACGACCAAACTTGTCTGCAAAACAAGATAAAAGAGTTAAACAAACTCATCCTTGGCCACCCTGCTCGCACTTACGAAACAGAAAATCGTAAACCGGACCAACGAACTAAACATAGTTCACAAAGAGGCGGCCAGGAGACCAACAAACGAGGCGCTCAAGCAACTAGAAGAGAAAATGCGGGCGGCCAATAAAAAGACTCAAGGAATTAAAACTATCTCAAAGTAATGAGATGACAAACACACGCAACAAACTCGCCAAAAACTGGCCTAGAAAACACTCAGAACAGGAGACTCATGAAAAGAACGCAATGAATCGAAAGCGAAATGGACAGAACCTACCGCGCGGGTGGAAAAAAACAAGGAAGAAAACTACACAGTCACGAACGGACTTAACGCCACGTGTACCTCCCCACCAATAACAACGCACAAAAGTCGCAGGGAAAAAGTTGGGAATCCAAATTACCTAACGCATAGAACAAATGCGAATAACCGGGCCCGAAATGAATCATGCATAAGCAATGATTCACACAAACCAAACACAAACTACAAGAGGCCGACTAAAATGCCACTGACAGCACATGGCAGCCACAGGTCAATTACCCGTGAAATTAGCGCACCGAACCACGCTAAACCCACAGCTACCGCGCTAAACTCCAACATAAACTGGACACGCAACGCCAAGGGAAGGGTAACCTAAGCGCGCGACGAGCAATGAACAAACTGCAAACGCAACATTCTGGAACACGGGACACACCGGTAACGAGTGAAGGCGAACGCAATAGGGCTCAAACCAACAACCCGAAGGACCACTGATTACACCGCCCGAAACAAACGCGCATAACGGCGCGGGGCCCACGATAACGGCACACGCCAAGACTGAAACTGAGAGCGCGTGGACCAAGGCGTGATATGAGACTAACTCACGCTCACCAGACAAACGACGCCCAGTTTCAAGACCCAAAACTGACAGGCAAACCATTGAGGCCTGGACGGAACAACTCGCCAAAAACTGGCCTAGAAACACACTCGGAACAGGAAACTCATGAAAAGAACCTTAAGGAAATAACGCTATGAATCGAAAGCAAAAGGGGCAGAACCTACCGCGCGGGTGGAAAAAACAAGGAAGGAAACTACACAGTCACGAACGGACTTAATACAACGTGTACCTCCCCACCAATAACAACGCACAAAAGTCGCAACAAAATCTGGGAATCCAAATTACCTAACGCATAGAACAAATGCGAATACCCGGCCCCGAAATTAATCATGCATAAGCAATGAGTCAGACACATCAAACAAAAAAACGACGCGCGGCCGACCAAAATGCCACTGACAACTACTAAAACTAAGCCAATAACGATACCAGATGACCAACATATACGTCTATGGCCCTTGTGCATGTGCATGTCCCCTTTTTTTCATGTGCATGATTTGGTTCTCATTGGTCGGCTAGGACACGTTAACATCCATGCCTCCTTCCGCAGGTACCCTTGTGCATCCTGGTTTTTGACCCTTGGGCATGTATGCGTCTCTTTTTTTTTTCTCTCTGCAGGAATGCATGAGCAAGAGGCCACTTCATCCATGTTTCTTGTCTCTGCAGGGCCACATGTACATTAATGTTTATTCAGTTGTCTCTGCAGGGATGCGCGTGCAGGGCCCGGTTTGGGCGGGGCTGGCCCTGGCCACGCGATGCCCACGGCCCAGGCCGCACGGGACGCGGAAAAAGTGACGGCAACCAACTAAATCGCGCCAGTGTCCTAGACTGGGCCCAGCAAGTGGCAACCCGCTACGAACGAGAAACTTTTCAGCGCACAACTAAGGCGCTACGGCAAACAATCCGACCTAAGAAACAACACGGAAAAGAAATAACGAACGACGCACTAGAGCTCATACTCAGAAAACACTAGGGAAGACAAAAATCCCAGGCCAGAATCCGTAACATCGGAAAAAGCCAAAGATACCCCCCGACAAAGAGCTGTACAACAACGGCAGACACCAGAATTGGAACTGGGCGTGCGCAAACATGACTCATGCACGCCGACCGACGAGCGATTACACAACGGGGCTGACATAACCGCTGCCGCCCACAGGCCATATCAGCGCTGAACAACGGCAAACAAACCGCCCGAAGAAACAATACGAAAAGGTACAACAAAGCCATAGCAAAGGTAAAAAAGAAAAAAAACACTCTTAACCAGATTCGTGAAATGATTCACACCAGACCCAAATATCGGGTTCCGGAACCACCTACGCCCCAAGTACCACAACCGCCTCAGCTGGGTCACAGTCTACAGCGGACTGGAATACGAACGAACGTTCGGGCGCCCAGCAGCTGCATTTGAAATAACCTTCAAGTCGAGGGCCAGCTTCAACGGGGACCGTAAAAGATCTGAACAAGATCAAACTTGTCTGCAGAACAAGATAAAAGAGGTAAACAAACTCATCCTTGGCCACCCTGCTCGCACCTACGAAACAGAAAATCGTAAACTGGACCAACGAACTAAACGTAGTTCACAAAGAGGCGGGCAAGGACACTAACAAACGAGGCGCTCAAGCGGCTAGGGGATAAAATCAGTGAGAGCGGCCAATAAAAAGACGCAAGGATTTAAAACTATCTCAAAGTAATGAGATGACAAACACACGCAATGAACCAAACCGGACCAACTCGCCAAAAACTGGCCTAGAAACACACTCGGAACAGGAGACTCATGAAAAGAACCTTAATGAAATAACGCAATGAATCGAAAGCGAAATGGACAGAACCTAACGCGCTGGTGGAAAAACAAGGAAGGAAACTACACAGTCACGAACGGACTTAACACAACGTGTACCTCCCCACCAATAACACCGCACAAAAGTCCCAAAAAAAAAAAAAAAAAAAATTGGGAATCCAAATTACCTAACGCGTAGAGAAAATCTCAAGGCAATGAGGTAACAAACACACGCAATGAACCAAATCCCAACGAACCAACTACAACCGAAACAACTGGGAAAAAGAACAACGGCACGCTCGGGGGAAAAAAACAAGTTTAATAAAAAATAAAAACTCCCAAGAGCACTTGCCAAACATGAAATAGGGTTAAAAAGAACCCACTAACACAGGACATTGGGGGGAATGGACTCTAACTCTCCTGCTCTATGAGCCACCGAACAAAAACGCCGAACGCACACAACAAACAGGCTAAAAGAACGTGTCGTTGGTGTGCGATGTTTGGCACCATTTTATATAAACTCACTCGGAACAGGAGACTCATGAAAAGAACCTTAAGGAAATAACGCAATGAATCGAAAGCGAAATGGACAGAACCTACCGCGCGGGTGGAAAAAACAAGGAAGGAAACTACACAGTCACGAACGGACGGTAATACAACGTGTACCTCCCCACCAATAACAACGCACAAAAGTCGCAACAAAATTTGGGAATCCAAATTACCTAACGCATAGAACAAATGCGGATACCCGGGTCCGAAATGAATCATGCATAAGCAATGATTCAAACACACCAAACAAAAAACGACGCGCGGCCGACTAAAATGCCACTGACAGAACACGTCAATCAAGCGGGGGCAACCACTGAAACTAAGCCGAAAAACAATCACAAGGAAACGTGACAAACAAGAAAACAGAACACAAGGGCAAAACAAGCCTGGACATCACTTCTGAACGAGAAGGGAAAAAAACAGGTACAATGACGGGTGCTGAAAATGAGGACGCGCACGCACACGTATGCACTATCTCAAGCCCAGCTTTGAACTTGCAACGTGAACATGCTAACAGTTGGCGCGGGGGCCGCTCAGCTACCCAAAGACCGATGACCAAACATTATGCAACATTACAGGGAGGGTACAGCCTTGGAAGTGACTCAATAGCCGGGCCCGCCGCCACACTCTAACTCAAACCCGTAAATCTGTAAACACTCTGGGACTGGTAACACAGATACCAAATAACCAACATGTGCATGTGGAGTGTGCCCTTGTTTCTGTTTTCTGCAGGGACACTTGGACATCTATGCCTCCCTCTGCAGAGACCCGTGTGCATGGCCTCATGGGCAGTGAGGTGCACTGTCTCGGCGGAGTTGCGTGTGCGGGGCCCGGGGTGGGCTGAGCCGGCCCCGGCCACGCGGGGCGCGGATAAGTAGCGGTAACCAACCCAATCGCGCCAGTGTCCCAGACTAGGCCCAGCAACGGGTATAAAGTAGCAACCCGCTGCGCACGAGAAGCATTGGAAAAAAAAAAAAAAAAAAAAAAAAAAAAAAAAAAAGCCCATCATTCGACTCACAGCAGCCGAGGAGAACGGTCCTCCGCTCCTCGCCTAGCCAGAGAGAAAACAGAGACCCAACGGAGAACGGACACCGCTCCGCGGGGTAGCCAACCGAGACCAAGCCTCGCCTCAAGCAAAGCCAAGTAACAGCACAGATGGCCTCCAAGAAAAACAAGCCGCCCGCCCTTGTTAGGGCGAACAGACGCCGAACCAACAAAGACCAGGTGGAAGACTATACCGCCAGTCTCCCTCAGGCGCCACAACAGCAAACAAAGGTGACAAGAAGCCAACGGCCTCCATTGTCCCCACCATTTCAGCGAAGAGATCAGCCAGCGCAGCCGTACTGGGAACAGGTGGGGGATTCACCCCCTCCCCCCCAGGCGCCGCAACCAATTCAGCCAAGGGAACAACCAACGTGGGGGCTCCCGCCCCCGCAGCAAACAGCCCACCCACCACGACAGGTGACACCTTTCGAACGCCTGGCACTTCAAGGAATGCCGATACCGCCGAGGGGGCTGTTTCCCAAGTTCGACGAGCTCATGCGGAGAAGCTTGAGCCAGTTGAACCATGCCGCAGCCCCCGAAGAAGAAACACCACCGCCGGAATTAAGACAACTCTTCCAAAATGAACTCAACTCACTCAGCATGCAACAATACCAACACGAAGAAGAAGAGGAGACAGCCCCCGCCAAAGAGCCCCCAACACAAGAGCTCAACCAGCAGCCAGCCGCACAAGAGACTGCCTGCCCCCTACCAGAGACCCTACCGCCACCAGACTCCGAAGACACGACGAATTCCACAGAGTCTGTCTCCCCACCCTCCCCAGGGTCAGTCCACATCCCTGAACACCTACTAAAGAAACGGGCATGGACCAAGAGAGAGAAGAAGATTCGTCTGAAGAAAATGGACGTCATCGACCTGGTACTGTTGTTACAGTCAGCAATACCAGTCATCGACGCAGTGAAGGGGGACGAATACCACCGAGCACTCGTCGCCACACGATGGCTAATAGACACTGGAGAACTCGCCGATCTCTGTCCACCCAAAACTACGAACAGCGGAAGCCAAGCAGTCAAAACACAACAAGACAGCAACTGCCAAGCGACAGTAACCACAGCAAACAAAGATACCGAAACCGCAACCACCACAGCGACCAACGACCGAGAGCGCCTCACGACACCACCAGCAACCCATGAGAGGGGATGCAACACTGACCTACCAAGGCAACAGAAGGCCAGGGCAGACGCCCCACCGACTGACACCACCAACACGGCCACCACGACCACCCAGACCCCCGATGAAGCGAACAAGAATCACAACCCTCAACCACCGGCCAAGAGACAACAAACTACAACCCACCAACGCCACCGCCCACCAAAGAGATTCAGGACACAGCAACGCCCGGCACTACTTCCCACACCACCACCCCACCTCCGTCTACCACCACCACATCGCCACCCAGCCCGCCCATTCCAACGCCAAGCACCAAGACCCAGAATCCACTGGCCACCACCTCCACCACCCCGAATCCCCGCACCCTGCCTCCACCAGCCACGGTTTCGCCGGCCACCACCACCCCCGCCACCACTCGTACAAGAACTTTTAGAGTGGCTGGCCTGTCAACACCCTCCAGCCTGGCACTAAAGCAACGGTCCCCCGGCCTCACCACCCGTCTCCTCCACCACCAACCACCCGGCCCTGGCAACACCATCAGCCACTGCGCGACGGGGCGACAGACAGTCAGCAAGACAGGCCCCCTCCCCCCCCCCTCCCCTGGCCCATCCCCCCTCAGACGAAATCAGCGATAGCTGGAAGTCTTAGTCCCTGTAAAAAATTGCACTTGCAATTGCACGAGAAGCATTTCAGCGCACAACTAACGCGCTAAGGCAAACAAGCCGACCTAAGAAACAACACGGAAAAGAAATAACGAACGACGCGCTAGAGCTCGCACTCCGAAAACACTAGGGAAAACAAAAATCCCAGGCCAGAATCTGTAACATCGGAAACAGCCAAAAGAGTCGGTCAAGACGCAACAAGCAACAATGGCCACTGATGACTCACAGTCACAGGGGACCGCGCGACCAAAACAACTGCCACGCGCGAGAACCAGTCTAAACGCCCAGCATCACAGTGAGCGCTGCACCATTGCAAACAAACCAACACGCAATGAAACAAATTAACTGATAACCCAACACGGTGATACATGCCGCAAAACAAAAAACAACGGAAGAGTGCGACCTGCAACCCCCCCCCCCCCCCCCTCCCAACAACGCAATGAACCGAAAAACAAAAAGTGACACCAACAAAAAATAGAAATCCACAGAACAGTCACAACAAAAAGAAAAGTTCGGTGTCCATCACCAGTGTGGTTAGGTTGGTCCGCTGATGAGAGCAAGCAAAAATGTGCTCGAAATACACTAAGGGAATGAAGTGACGTAACAAAATCTAGACCTGTGTCATAAAACCTTGTGTATACGGCCAAGCCAGAACAAACAGGCTTAAAGAACGTGTTGTTGGTGTGCGATGTTTGGCACCAGTTATACACACACTCGTTAATTGTGCACTGCTTAACCCTTTTACATCTTCATGCACCATTGCTTCAAATACGTTTGACTATGATGGTTCAAGGGTGGTGCCAGAACAGCTATTCTGGCACCACCCTTGAACTAAAATGGTTGATCTGTCTTTTAATCCGTAGTGTAGCCTTCATAGGACAATAAGCAACTAAAACAATAAGCCTCAGGATGTAATGGGTTAAACGTCCCGATAGCAAGAAGATTTTCTCATGACTCGCCTGCGCTACATGTCAAAACTACAAGATAGCAGATTGAATACATGGAAAGGAAGCATATGTTTTAATAGACGATGTACTTTCCCGCTATTTTCTGACTAGTTTATCGCATGGAGGCGTCATGGAGACACTACTCTAAACCTATCATGGTCATGGTCGATCTGTCTCTTAAATTGTATTGTAGACTTAAGAAGACTAAAATTTGTGTCCAAGACCGGTCTCAGGCGACAGTCTAGATGGGAACAACGTACACCATCTTGCTGCATGTCTTAAAATTAAAAAAAAAAACAAACCCGCATCATAGAACTCAAACTGTAGGGAGTACTATTATTCAACTTTCAACATTCAGCTTAAACTGTTGAGAAAAACACAAGAAGTAGAAGTAAACTCCCACATAAAAACGCCCCTTCCCATACGTCCCAAGCTGGTACAAGAATACATTCAACAGGAGCTCAACGTGCGAATAACTCAGCTAGCTCTGACGACTGGCTTCGCTCACGATTTACAATGCCACCCGGTATTGTCCGCCAAGACATAAACAATGAGCTAAATTGTATACTATAAATTTTTCTTTCACATTTTTCAAAGACATTGCACCACTTTCCACAACAACCATTCACTGAAATACATGTACTTATTTTATCATATAACACTCAGTCTACACAATTCATACACTGAAAGTAAACCTTTGCAAAAACATAATTCAGATTTGTTCGCGAGCACGTTACTCTTACTGATTCTTGTTGTTATCTCCCTTTCCTTCAAACGCAAAGGGACATAAATCTTAATCACACATGCTGACAGGTGACAACACGGTGACATTTTTCAAGGTAAGCACCAACAAACCTCTCTTTACTGTGGCATTTTATTTTTCATCCCGGTTTTTTTCATTTAACCCTTTTAGCATCATGGTCCTATTTCTCAAATATTGGAGGCGTTGCCTAATGACTATGTTTCAGTTGCAGGAGATGGATTGACCATGATAATTCAAGGGTAGTGCCAGATTAGCTTAGCGCCTAAAGGCGCCAAGCTAATCTGGCACTACCCTTGAATTATCATGGTCAATCAATATCCTGCTGTAGGGACTCGGAACTAAATGGGTTAATAAGTAACACGAGTCGCTGTTCACAAGTCCACAGCTGAAATCTCCATGTAGGCTAATGCAAGTTTCACGCGCTACCTCGAACATGCTCAGCTGCTAAGCGTAAAACGTCCAAAATCCAAACATTTAACCTGTCGTCAACAGCACGTTTTTCTGGAAAGGTTTTGGTTGGTGGAGGGGAAGACTGTTGAATTTAGCTCTTTTTTGGGATGTGTGTGTGTGGGGGGGGGGGAGGGAGGGGGGTTGGGGGGAGAGGGGGAGGGGTGGGGGGAAGTGACAAATTACACTAAACGTATAATTGTACTCCTTAAAGTGCAAGTCAATAAGTCAAGAGTTTACATTCCTGTTCATACCAGTACAGTGTATATCAGACATAGTAAATGTACATGGCTCGTTCTGAATAAAGGGGATGTAAAGAGTAGTTGGGATTGACTTCTTTATTTCAGTCACAGAGTGTGTGATGCTTTGCGTAACAATTTGTACTGTTTTGTGCCTCTGTGATTGTGTCTTTGTTCATCGGGACGTATCAGTCTGACACAGAGCCTCATTCGTAAATTGACAGTGCGCTGGTCTGTGATTTTCAACCTTACGGCTTTAAGGTTCAAAATCACAGACCAGAGCTTACAGTATATTTTATAGATATAATTTAACTAACATTTTCGTTGTGTACAAATATGTATAATTCAAAACGGTCTGTCTCCCCGTTCCGTCATATGAACGAGCAATGGTGATGTTGACACTGGTTGGTAAGGTGGTGTCGACGTGTGAAGAAAGAAAAGGGAAGATATCTTTCATAGTTTAAATTGTTCCTGATTGATTTGGTGTGAAGAGCCGAGTCATGCACGCCATTACATTATTTTTTGACTGAAGCCCGCAACAGGACAAGGTTGGGGGTGTGTCGGGTACGACTCCGGAGTAGGATTACAGGTTGATCTGCGCAGTCAGAGCAGCACCCTAGCTACGTTCATCAGCCTTCTTTGCCTCGTCCTTCGGCATCACGAACCACCGCCTCCCGGCCTCCTGTACCACACTCCGGATATCCGGAGAGGCACGTGACAAATACTCCTCTACATCTAACTCACTCTCATCGCGATATGACCCGAACCCGACGATCAGTTTATGCGCCGGGAAAGGCTGGAGCAACCTCTTGGCGTCCTGGTAACAGTCCACAGTGAGTGACTCCCACTTGGCCGTGACTGTGGGTGAATGGCGGTCAGACAGAACCGGCACAAGCCAGATCACAGCGGTCGGCCCCGGTGAGAGGTCGGTCAGGGCCTTCTTCATGTTGCTTTTCACCGTCTGCCCGCTGGCCGGGCCACGCCTACACACTGACATTATGACCGCCTGTAGAGAGTGAAGAAGAAGGACGATGACTGGGAGAACTCGCTGAGCAAAAGTACTTCTGGCTGACGTCTGACTTTGTTAACCCGCACACTGCTGTGAACGAACCAACTTAGTCTGATGACGGCCCGAGGACCTTCTTCTCAACTTGTCAAAAGCAATTATGATCCATTTCTGAGAAGAGCGAAATTTTAAATAGAATACAACGACAATCTCGATTTTCAAACTAAAAAATGTACATGCTGACTGTGCCAAATCAGGGCAGAATTAACTCCTTCACTGCCGTGAAAAAGGGACCACGACGATCCAAAATGCAAGAATCATAGATCTTAATGAGCCCCGCGACTGCTGGGGCTCATGAGGATCTATGCCTTTTGCAAAGGTCAATGTGTATCCATGCTTCTAGGATTTTTGTGGCTTCTGGTCGCTGAATTAACAAAGACTATAGAAACAAAATATACGTCCAGTGGCAGAGAAGGGGTTAATCTACTACAGTTAATACGCTGCTTTGTGATTGTCTGCAATACAGCACACTCGGTTTACCTTGCTGTCCGGGGACTGCTTTAGCTCGTAGTCAGGTTCACTGTCCACAACGTCCTCATTACGACAGGACTGGTTCGAGTCGCGCGTGTCGGTGCCAGTGCTGGTCTGTGTTTTGATCGCAGGGGAAAGAAAGAGAGTTCGGTCCTTTTCCTGTTGTGGGAACGCTTTGTCTGAAAGTGGTACACGGCATGGTTCAGTTCTCATATATAAAAGGATTGTCGGAGGGATGAAGGCACGGACAGACGGACGGGTGGCTGAATGGATGGGTGGATGGATGGATAGATTGATGGACAGATGGATGGGTGGCTGGATTGACGTACTGATGTTCGGACGGACGGACGGACGGACGGATGGATGGATGGATGGATGGATGGATGGATGGATGGATGGATGGATGGATGGATGGTAAATGAATAAACGAACTAACGAACAACCGAACAAAGGAAGGAACGAACGAACAAACAAACGGACCCACGGACGGATGAATGGAGAGATAAACGAACGAACGAGAAACGTTAAACGTTTAGGGCTCACCTTTTTGTGTATGTCCACATTAAAGGTCATTTCGGAGACGGGCCACCGAAAAGGGTCTGAACAAATTATGACCCCAGCTGGGTTGGAACCCGCGACATTCAGGACTAGAGTCGAAATTTCTACCTTCTGAGCTCCCACGCTCCCCACGAACAAACGAACGAATGGATGAATGAAATCCAGACCCAAGCGTGTGACATGCAAAGAAGAACCCTAAAGGAGACAAAAACACGCTTAGCTGCCACTTTCTTTCTTAACTGATAAAATAAGTAGCGACTAAATTCTATACTTGTTTGTTTTTGAAATATTAACTCATTCGAGACGTGCCGCCTACGGATACGAATGAGTTAATAAATTGTATTGTCAGTGTCTTTTCAAAGCGTGTGTCTTTATCCGTTGCGTTCTTCTCTGAATGAAATGAAATGAAAGGAAATCAAATCAAATCAAATCAACCAACCAACCAACCAACCAACCAACCATTCAATCAATCAATCAATCAAGCAAGCAAGCAAGCAAGCAATCAGATAGGCAGGCAATGGGTAAATTGCTAATACACTGTACTAATATTTAAGTGGTGAGTAAATGGTAGTAAAAGTATGATTTGAGTGATGTCAGTCTCTGCGACACCCATTCAGCCCCGACACACCAAAGCAAGACACTGATCGAGCATGATAGTTCAAGGGTGGTGCCAGAATAGCTTGGCGCTTATGGGCGCCAAGCTATTCTGGCACCACCCTTGAACTGTTATGCTCGATCTGTCTCTAGAATTGTAATACAGTCCTAAGATGGCAACTTGAAAATTTGGGGATTTCGGTCCTGGGGCACAATATGTTACGTGTATGGACATGCTGCCAGTGATCACCAGTTGCACGTCTGAAACCACTGCGCGTAGGCTTACCGACATCAACGCCTGAAGAACGCAGGCAGAAGTTGGAAGAAATTAGGCGTAAGAAACATCGAAATAGCAAGAGACATAGATCCTCATGAGCCCCCGCAGTCGCAATATCTTACCGAAGTCGCGGGGGCTCATGAGGATTTATGTCTCTTGCAGCTTGGTGGAATTGCTCTCGCCCCGGCAGTTAGACTTACCATTGTACACGAAATGTAAACCGTGTAACCACAACTGCATCAATAATATATTGATCAGTATAAAGTTTGCAGTCTGGAGTTTTGCATGCAAATTAGCGTGCACTGCCGGCATCAGGCAAACTCATCCCAACAGCACGCGACACAGATCATCGTCAAGATGCAGCCGCAATGTCCAAAATCACAGACCATCACATTTCTACGCTTTGATTGTAGAATTAGTGTATAGTCAGTAGCATGTTCGTTCTTCGCTTCTGCCGTGCAAATAGCCAGTACAATTTTTAAATTATGCCCCTTGCAGAAACCGGTTTTTTATGGTGAGTGCGAGCTTTGGACCTGATCATGAAGCCTTCATCAGCCTGAGTGTTGTTAGTCACGGGGCTGAACCTCAAGCACTCACAGCAGTCAGCCCCGACAAACCACAGCATGACATGGATCGAGCATGATAGTTCAAGGGTTATGCCAGTATAGCTTGGCGCCCTTGGGCGCCAAGCTATGGTGGCACCACCCCTGAACTATCACGCTTGATTTGTCTCTAGAATCGTAAATACAGTCTTTCGAAGGGCAACTTAAAAATATTGGGGAATTTCTGTACTGGGGTAGAATAGGGTAACCCGAAGTGCAGTTATGGAACACCTAGTTTTCCTTGTGATGTCTCTCCCACGATTTGCAATCTTGATGATGTCAGTCCTGAATATCTACAAAACAAAGTAGGGAAAATGGGTCCATTCAATCATTTCTAAACTAGACATTTTGCAAATGTAAATGTTGAATTATGACCGCATACAGTCACCATATGAATACAGGTTGGCAGCATAACACAGCAGGTCAGAGTTCAATTGCGGTATGCGTGAAAGCGGAGTAAAACGTCGGCATGGTACGTGACAGCGACTAGGGGCCCGCGGCATTCTTCAGAATAGCTATTGCCCCGCCAGCCCACAGGCAAAGAGCTTACGAATGGCGGCAAGCGCCGTGTGTCCGTCTTCATTTGTGTGTGCCGGTGAGTGTGGATCAGAGAGTGGGTTAACTCAATCTACTCTAGACACACTACCGCAAGATATGGATCGACCATGATAGTTCAAGGGAGATGCCAGAATAGCTTGGCGCCTATGGGCGCCAAGCTATTCTGGCAACACCCTTGAACTATCATGGTCGATCTGTGTTCTGCGCTACAATGCAGTCTTCAGAGGACAACGGCAACATTTGGGGATTTCCGTCTTGGGGTACAATGAGTTATAGTAGAAGGAGATGGTTCAGAAGGCCGTTAAGCTTGTCAGTAAACAGGAACAACATTGGGCTGGGTATTCACCATTTATGGTCCGGATCAAGTAGTTTTCAAGTTTGTGTTTAATGATTACCTTCTTAATTCCCAAAACTAAATGACTTTCAGTCCACATTCTGAGAGTCAAGTGGTTAACCGCCTTGTGTAAACGTTACCGGTAGATGCATGCCCTAATGGGTTAACCTGTTCTTGCAGCTGACACTATCTCGCCTTGGCGACAGGCTTCACTCGTCCCGAGCCATTGTCCATTCATTTTGTTTGTTTGTAAACTGCTGTGTGTGTGTGTGTGTGTGTGTGTGTGTGTGTGTGTGTGTGTGTGTGTGTGTGTGTGTGCGAGTGTGTGTGTGTGTGTGTGTGTGTGTGTGTGTGTGTGTGTGTGTGTGTGTGTGTGTGTGTGTGTGTGTGTGTGTGATTGCGATTTGCACCTGAGGTGGCGAGACGAATTTCTCTTTTAGAGATAATAAAGTACTCTTATTCTTATTCTATTCTACCGTTACAAAGTACAGATCATCATAGGACCATCGTAGGTTTGAATATCCATGGAGTGGCGCGCACTGCGTGTGGTACCAGCGAGTCGGACCCTGTAGTCACGAATCTTGCCCTGACAATAATCATGTGGGTCAGTAGTTCGTTAATTGTTCATTGCTGAACCCTTTTACGTCTTCATACAGCATTGCTTCAAATACGTTTGACTATGATGGTTCAAGGGTGGTGCCAGAATAGCTTGGCGCCTGAGTCGCCAAGCTATTCTGGCACCGCCCTTGAACTAAAATGGTTGATTTGTCTTGTAATCCGTAGTGTAGCCTTCATAGGACAATAAGCAACTAAAACAATAAGCCTCAGGATGTATTGGGTTAAACGTTCCGACAGCAAGAAGACTTTCTCATGACTCGTCTGTGCTACCTGTCAAAATACAAGATAGCATATTGAATACATGGAAAGGAAGCATATGTTTTTGTTACGTGGTTAGGTCGTAGTCGTAGTATGATAAACACACCAGACGCACGCACGTAAGGTTCTTTTAAATAAACTTCATTCAGCTGCAACCCGTCACACGTGGCTTAAGGATGTAGACAATACTGGAGTAACAGTTCCAACAATATTATAATTCAGCGATGCGATCTCCACACAATGCACTTCCAACTGCACCAACACTGATACAATGTCTCTTCTGCAAATGTCCACACTGGCGACACAAAGTTCCTCATACAACGTACACCTCAGTTACGCTGCGTCTCTCACAATGTACACTCTATGCGGGCCACGTACCCACGATAAACTGTGTGTCTCTACAACTGACAATGCAGAACAATGTACATATGTGTTTTCCTAGCGCCCTCTTTATATATACAACCACTTTCCAGAATAATCCAAGAAAATCACACAACGCAACCAATCAGAACGGAACAGGTAACTGAAACTCATAAATATTAATAAACGAAGGAACTTTCTAGACTAAACTACACTGGTCTACAAAATTCGACGGCTCATTTCAGCCCCAAAACCTTATATGTAAAAACGTCACATAAAAGTATGGCAGCCCGTTTGCGAGACCTTGCCTACGCTTTCTGGAAGATTCACAATCTTTCACAAAACACAAAGAACGGCTGCTAAATTCACACACACAGTAAACAACTATGACTAAAATTACTACAGTGTAGCAAACTGTTGCTTACACTTCGACGTCACATGTACGAGGTCACAAGACAGCGCGACTCTGCTAGAACGTTCTGGTTTAATCTCAGCTAATCTACGCAAAACAAGAATCCACTGCTCTTCTCCGTGCGACTTTACTAGAAGCTTCCGGACTAAAATTATCGTATCATAACGAAGCGAAATCCGCTATCATGCACGAACGATAAAGAATCTTACTAAAAAGGTACGTGATACGTAACCATGAAAGCTCAAATAAATATCGGATCGTTTCCTACGATTAACACATGCATGCTCTCACAGGACAAGACAACCACAATCGTAACAGTTTTAATAGGCGATGTAGTTTCCCGCTATTTTCAGGATAGTTTATCCCATGGAGGCGTCATGGAGACACTACTCTAAAACTATCATGGTCATGGTCGATCTGTCTCCTAAATTGTATTGTAGACTTAAGAAGACTTAAATTTGTGTCCTAGGCCGGTCTCAGGCGACAGTCTTGATGGGACCAACAATTCTACTCCTTCAAGTGCAAAAGAGGGCTAGCTTACATTCCTTTACATCCCCGTGCAGTGTCTATCAGACCTAGTGAATGTACATGGGTCTTTCTGGGGCTGGGTGTACACAGCTAAATAAAGGGGATATAAAGAGTAGTTGGGATTGACTTCTTTATATCAGTCACAGAGTGTGTGATGCTTTGCGTAACAATTTGTACTGTTTTGTTCTTCTATCATTGTGTCTTTGTTCATCTGGACGTATCAGTCTGAATCAATGAGCGTCATTCTAAATTGACAGTGCGCTGGTCTGTGATTTTGGACCTTACGGCTTCAAGCCGTAAGGTCCAAAACCACAGACCAGCGCTTACAGTATATTTTATATTTATAATTTAACTAACATGTTCGTTATGCACAAATATGAAACTATGTAGCATTCAAAACTGTCTGTCTCCACGTTGCGTCATATGAACGAGCAATGGTGATGTTGACACTGATTGGTAAGTTGGTGTCGACGTGTGAAGAAAGAGAAGGGAAGATATCTTTCATAGTTTCACTTTTTCCTGATTGATGTGATGTGAAGAGCCGAGTCCTGAACGCCATTACATTATTTTTGTCTGAAGCCCTCAACAGAACGAGGCTGGCGGTGTGTCGAGTACGACTCCGGGGTAGGATTACAGGTTGCTCTGCGCACTCAGAGCAGCACCCCAGCTAAATTCATCAGCCTTCTTTGCCTTGTCCTTCAGCACCACGTACCACCGCCCACCGGCCTCCTGTACCACACTCCTGATATCAGGAGAGGCATGTGACAAATACTCCTCTACATCTAACTCACTCTCATCGCGATATGACGTGAACCTGACGATCAGTTTATGCGCCGGGAAAGGCTGCAGCAACCTCTTGGCTTCCTGGTAACAGTCCACAGTGAGTGACTCCCACTTGGCCTCGACTGTGGGTGAATGGCGGTCAGACAGAACCGGCACATTCCAGATCACAGCGGTCGGCCCCGGTGAGAGGTCGGTCAGGGCCTTCTCCATGTTGCTTTTCACCGTCTGCCCGCTGTCCAGGCCACGCCTACACACTGACATTATGACCGCCTGTAGAGAGCGAAGAAGAAGGACGATGACTGGGAGAACTCGGTGAGCAAAAGAACTTCTGGCTGATGTCAGACTTTGTTGACCCGCACACTGCCGTGAACGAACCAACTGAGTGTGATGACGGCCCGAGGACCTTCTTCTCAACTTGTCAAAAGCAATTATGATCCATTTCTGAGAAGAGCGAAATTTTAAATAGAATACAATGAAAATCTCGCTTTTCAATAAATGGACAGGCTGACTGTGCCAAATCAGGGCAGAATTAACCCCTTCACTGCCGAGAAAAGGGGACCACGATCCAAAATTAGAGAGGCATAGATCTTCATGAGCCCCCGCGACTGCTGGGGCTCATGAAGATCTATGCCTCTTGCAGAGGTCAATGTGTATCCATGTTCCTAGGATTTTTGTGGCTTCTGGTCGCTGAATTAACAGACTATAGAAACAAAATATACGTCCAGTGGCAGAGATGGGGTTAATCTAATACAGTAAATACGCTGCTTTGTGATTGTCTGCAATACAGCACACTCGGTTTACCTTGCCTCCCGAGAGCTGCATCAGCTGGTATGCCGGTTCACAGTCCACAACGTCCTCATTAGGACAGGAACGGTCCGAGTCGCGCGTGTCGGTGCCAGTGCTGGTCTGTGTCGTGATCGCAGGGTAAAGAACGAGAGTTCGGCGCTTTTCCTGTTGTGGGATCGCTTTGTCTGAAAGTGGTACACGTCATAGTTCAGTAATCATTATATGAAAGGATGGATTGACGGAGAGATGAAGGCACGGACAGACGGACGGGTGGCTGAATGGATGGGTGGATAGATGGTTAGATTGATGGTCAGAAGGACAAATGGCTGGGTGACTGGATTGACGTATCGATGGTTGGACGGACGGACGGACGGACGGATGGATAGATGGATGGATGGATAGATGGACGGATAGATGGATGGATGGACGGATGGTAAATGAACGAACGAACAAAGAAACAAACGGACCCACGGACGGATGAATGGAGAGATGAACGAACGAACGAGAAACGTTAAACGTTTAGGGCTCAGCTTTGTTTGTGTGTCCACATTAAAGGTAATTTCGGAGACGGGCCACCGAAAAGGGTCTGAACAAATTATGACCCCAGCTGGGTTGGAACCCGCGACTTTCCGGACTAGAGTCGAAATTTCTCAGCTCCCACGCTGCCCACGAACAAACGAACGGATGGATGAATGAAATCCAGACCCAAGCGTGTGACATGCAAAGAAGAACCCTAAAGGAGACAAAAACACGCTTAGTTGCCACTTTCTTTCTTAATTGACAAGATAAGTAGCGACTAAATTCTATATTTTTTGTTTTTGAAATATTAACTCATTAGCCTATGCATACGAATGAGTTAATAAATTGAATTGTCACTGTCTTTTCAAAGCGCATGTCTTTCTCCGTTGCGTTCTTCTCTGAATGAAATGAAAGGAATTCAAATCAAATCAAATCAATCAATCAATCAATCAATCAATCAATCAATCAATCAATCAATCAATCATCAATCAAATATCGGCTAAACGATTGTATACAAAACAAAGGACTGAAGGCTGGACCAACATGTAGACAAAGGAATAGGTCTCTAAACCCCTTCATTATTGCGCCCAATGGCCAGCTCACGACAAGAACAAGGTCTACAGTTCACGACTAACACCTTGCCATTGCTTACCACACAGTTCATGAAACGTCAACTGGTGTATGAACCCCATCTCACTCAGCTCCTTTTCCAGACGACTGACGTGGGCCTCAGCAATCATGGCCACGCAGTATTTTCGTGATGCATCATCGCCGCTGACTTCATCGTCCAAGGTAAGGGACGCGACTCTGTCCAAAAGTGAGGTTCCCATGGTGACGAGATCACAGTCGGCCGCCATTTCCTCTTCCTCTTCGAGCAACTTCCTGCAAGTAACAACAGCGAGGGATACAACTTAGTTTTAATCTATCCAGACCAAAAAGGTGACTGCCAAGCGTGTAATATGCAAAGAAGTACCCAACGGAGAAAGAAACACGCTTAGAAAAGACGGGTACAACACAATTTATTAATATTTCGGGTAAATACCCTTTGTCAAAATAGACAAACAAACAAACATAGAGATTAGCCGCTACTTATCTTCAATGGCAGAAGGAATGTGGCAACTGAAGGAGGTCCTTCAGTTGCCACATTCCTTCTGCCATTGAAGATAAGTAGCGGCTAATCTCTATGTTTGTTTGTTTGTCTATTTTGACAAAGGGTATTTACCCGAAATATTAATAAATTGTGTTGTACCCGTCTTTTCTAAGCGTGTTTCTTTCTCCGTTGGGTACTTCTTAGTTTTAATCTGGTTGTAAAGGTGGGTTTTAGGGGACATAACATGCTTTGTAGATCAAGCTGGTCTGTGAGTTTTGGACCTTACGGTTAAAAGGCACAGATTTTTAATCAAAAGATCTAAAATCACATACCAGCACCTAATGAACATTAACTCTCACATTTGGTTCCCAAGGTAACCCAGCTGATCAGAGAGTTCATCAATGCGGAACTGGATCTCCTGATGTTCCCTGGATGCAGCTCTGTTGATGTCAGTCATCATCTTGTCAATGCCCGCGTCCAAAGCCATCAACAGACGCTGGCGAACAGCAGTCACTATCTGTATTTCTCGCTCGAACCAGACGTCAGTTCGCGATTTCTGACGCATCAGGGCCCTCCGTGTTTGGTTGTAAGTGTCGGCCATTTTATGTAGCTCTGTCAGTTTGTCTCTGACAGCCTGACGCTTTCGGCCGCCTTCAGACTTCACCTGCAAAGGTTGTCCTTCATGTATTGAGGGAAAAACCAGAGGCACCTTGTCACAACAAGGGAAACTCTCATAGCTTGTGGGGAATTTTTCTTTTCATTTTTTGGGGAGAGAGAGAGAGAGAGAGAGAGAGAGAGAGAGAGAGAGAGAGAGAGAGAGAGGGTTGGAGGGTGAGAGGGAGAGAGAAGGGGTGGGGGTCACCTCTCTCTCTCTCTCTCTTTCTCTCTCTCTCTCTCTCTCTCTCTCTCTCTCTCTCATTCCCGAAGCCGCCGTGAGATGACCTTAGTCGCCTGCTCTGCGTTAAACCCAAATAACTAGCTAACTAACTCATTCCCAAAGAGGGAGAGAGAGAGAGAGAGAGAGAGAGAGAGAGAGAGAGAGAGAGAGAGAGAGAGAGAGAGAGAGAGAGAGAGAAAGAGAGAGAGAGAGAGAGAGAGAGAGAGAGAGAGAACCTCAATGATGTCGTCACATTTCCGGTGTGACGTACTGGAACACGTGACACAAATGGCGACTTGGTGATTGGCGCAGAAGAGGTCCGCCTGGTTACTGGGGTGTATTTCACACATGCGGCGTCTGCTGGCCATCAGGTCTTGAGGCGTGAGTGCAGACAAAGCGCTGATAGTGTGGTTTCGTCCCAGCGCCATGTTGGTATGGAGTTTGCTGCACGAAGGGCAGTACTTCTCCCAGCACTGGAGGCAGAAATCAGATGCAGCAATATGGCCACATCCAGCGCAGTTGTTAGGGCCCTCCAGGGCCTTCGTGCACTTGACAAGAGCGGTCATTGTTTCGTCAGAAGGCAGCTGGTCAGCCAAGCTCTCAGCAGATGTACCTGCTGTGACAAGAAAAGGCATGTTTATTTGCTGAAAAGTCTGAAGAATTTACTGAAGCATTATTAGCTCATTGTGCCGAGGTACGAAATACCCATATCTTGGATTTATCCTCTGAGGACTGCATTACAACTCAGAAGGCAGATCGACCACGATAGTTCAAGGGTGGTGGCAGAATAGCTTGGCGCCTATAGGCGCCAAGCTAATCTGCCACTACCCTTGAACTATCACTGTCAAGCCATGTCTTGTTGTGGTGTGTCACGGGCAGAATGAGTTAGTTAATACACTGGTCCATTTTACAATTACATTTCTTTGGACAAAGTACCTGGTGTACGTCACATTAGGCGTGCATGACTGTGGAAGTAAACACACAACAAACCCGAAACTGTTGTGATGTGTCGTCTGCACAGAGGGCACGTGGGGTGGCCGGAATCCGGATGTTGCCGCAGCCATGAAACCACGCACCGTCTACAAAGGCGGTGTGCACAGGGCAGCAGTTTGGGGTCCGCGTAGTGCTCGCTACACACCGGGCACTCGGTCAGGGCAGGCTGGGCTGTCGCCATTACTGGATCTGAGTGACGTCACCTATACTTACCAGCAACAGTCTGCAACAAAGTCCATGAAGCAACAGCAAGCACGAACTAACAGCAACGTCCATAAACCCAATGCGTGCTGAGAAAACTGAACACCAACCAACTGCAAGAGGTATAGATCCTCTATAGATCGCGATTGCGGGGGCTCATGAGGATCTATGCCTCTTGCTGACACTACATTGTACATTTGTATCCGCCACGTTTCTCGGACGGCTTGGGATCTTCGACGCTAAATTAAGAATGATTTTTTTAAAAATGCAATCGGTCCGCTGTCAGTGAAGGAGTTACGTAACAATCTAGCCACTGAATAATGAACAAAAATGTTCGTAATCTAACAACCACGTTCATGAACTAAGGACGAAGACCGCGACTAACAACAAGGTCCATGAAATAATTACAAAGACTACAGAAACCACTGATGGAGACGGACCGCGGACTGACACACTGACGAAGGCCATCCTGTAATCTGTCAATTCTCAAATGATATCATCTCATTATGTATATTACCCGAACTGAAATATCCGAGCATTTACTATTTGCAGGAGTAAGACCGCCGCATGCTTGCTAACAACAGTTGAATCGATCTGTACTTTAATTTCTGGCGAACAAGATGTACATCAGCAGTGTCGAATCTGGGGTGGAGGGGGAGTCCTAGGGGTTCCCCCCCCCCCCCCCCCGACCCAAATTTTTTAAAGTAAACGCTATTTTAAAAAAGTCCATTTGGGGGTAATCCAGACCAAAAAGGTGACTGACAAGCGTGTATACATGTTGGGGGTGTTTGGACACCGCCTCCCCCCCCCCCCCCCCCTTCCTACTTGATTTTTGAGCCACACAAACACGATATCACCTCCCCCCCAGCCAACTGTTTGATATTTTGGCGGGTGGAGAGAGTGTTGACACACACGCGCCTTCTTCCTCTAATCCCCCCCCCCCCCAACACACACACACACACCCTTCCCCACCCACTCCGCCCTGTTGTTTGATTTTTCGGCCACTGGAAAAATGTCTAGCGTCGGGGACGGAGGCCTGATGTGTTAGGTTGAAGGTCCCCCCAAAACAGAGTTGGAACCCCCCCCCCCCCCACCCCACACCTCGAGGTAGCTGATCCGCCCCTGATCAGTTAATATCTGTTAACTGCGTTTTATTATTACTGCTCTCCTACTTGCCGCAATCTGAACAACAGACGTGTTTGTTCTGTGCCGCCTGGAGACAATGGCGTATCAGCTGAGCCGAGTCTATACATTACATTGAACAACGGCACTCTTCCGAAAGGTCCCGCTCAGTGGTCGAAATTTGTTCAGACCTTATTCCGTGCCCCGTCTTTGAAATCACGTTCGGGGTGGGCAAAAGACGTTAATCTCTAAACGTGTAATGTGTGTGTATAATGACAGTTGTTCTACTGTGACACCATCTAGGCTATCAGAACCTTAACACATTCTACTCCAGGACCGAAATCCACAAATTGTGAAGTTGCTCTCTAAAAGACTGTGTTACAATTCTGAGACAGGTCGAGCATGATAGTTGAAGGCAAGCTATTCTGGCACCACGCTTCAGCTGTCATGATAGATCCATGTCTTGCTGGGGTGTGTCGGGATTGAATGAGCAATTACGCACATGAATATGTGAAATCTCCAAGGCGTTTACTGTGTCACGCTTACGCCTTGACGCACGGAACACCCACAGGCATGCAGGGACTCATGCAAAACACACACACACACACACACACAGACACGCACACACACACATACACACACACACACAGTCACATGCTTTGACACAGCTGTCAAACACCCGTGACCCTTGACCTTTATGATATCATAGAGTTGACTGAACTAGTATAATATACATTATTACTTAGGAAGGTCTTATCATCAGCTACCTTTGTGCCAAATTTGATTGAAAATTTTGCAAAACTGTTGATGATACATGCAACTACAATTCTTTCCACAAGAAAGGCCAAGCCATTATGGCTCACGTGGACAACCGATATATACTTTTGTGTGACCTTTGTGACCATAAGTAAAGGACTGGCTTTCGCACCAGCAAAGTCTATGTTTTCTCAAAATGTAAGTTTTTTTCACACATATGTACACCCCCACCCTTGACATTTGCAACATGAGTTAAGTAAATTAGTATGCACATGATGGTCTTACTCTTATCATCAGCAACCTTTGTGCCAAATTTAATTGAACATTTTTGTGAAAATGTTGATACCTACAATGTTATCAAAAATCGGCATTTTACACACATTTGCAAGCCTATGACCCTATCCGAAGGGTTATCCAATTCCAAATCAGTATGCATAGATAGATTTTACCATCAGGTATCTCTGTACTGTAGCAAGTTTGGGTTTGAAGACTTTGTGAGCAGTATTTGAGAAAAAAAACCCTCCTCCTTTCCCAACCAGGCTTGGGACTGGCTATGGCGGAGTTGTATTCCTTTGCAGATATTATAATCCAAACGCACATAAGACTGAAATTTAACCCTTTCGCCGCCACAGGTGTTAAAATGTTGCATTTCCCAGTTCATTACTTCATTTAAAAAACAACATGGAGATGAGAAAACAAAATTTGTACACTGACACCTTTTTTTCTTCATATGACTCACTCAATCAAAGTTTTATATCTGGCCTGATGCAAGAAGAATAGACAAAATCTGTGTTCTCAACACACACAACAGACAGTTTACACACAAGGCAGTCACCAACACAGTAACAAACACATGATAACATGTCAAGAAATATATTAAGAAAATGTTCAACTCACAACTGAAGCATAGTCGGTTGTTCAGAGCTCTACAGATAATCCACTGCCGGGCGAACACACTAACTCACAAGCATAGTCGTCCATGAAGAATACACAACACTCTTCTACATGAAATCTGCTTGCGAGAGTGCTCGCACTAGGATCGTTATCAGAGCTATCTTGCAAATTTCCACACACAAAAAAACTCATGGTCAACTTTGGAGGCTCCTCGTTCGAATCAACATCAGTTTGTGATCGTAGGAGGTTCAAACGATGCAAAACTTCCTCCGTAGAATAGTCTCTTGTGCCGCTCACTTTGCCCTATCGAAGTTTCAGCCATCACGAAAAAGCACCGCTCCAAAAAAGTCAGAAAAACTCGCAATTTCTTCGCTCAAAAGCACTCAAAGTTGGCGCTGGAATCTATGTAAGAGGGGATTTCCCTGTCCCATGATGCACTCTTATTGACCAAACCTACCTCATACATTAGAGTCACGATCAAGTGCAGGCCACGGAACACAGTGCCGTTTTTGTACTGCCCAGTCTCTTAGCCATAGTCAGTCCCAGGCATCCCCTAATATTTCAAACCCCTAAAGAGCAGCGCCCACCAGCTGCACATTTGCCATGCACAAAATAACCAAAAGAACAGCACATTGACAGTCTCATTTCTTGGCTCTGAACCTGATTCCTTACCAACCCCACACCCAATCACCGCTGAAATCAGCGTGCCCCTCAAATCACTACGTCAACGGCAACTCAACATAGGCCCACAATTATCCACTGTATAAGCTCAGGATGGTATGAATCAAAGCACCGAACATGTCTCCTCTCAGCTAACCAGAAATTTCCAGCAAATTCCAACATTCAGCCCTACTACAAATTTTCAAACAAGACAAAAATTATTTTTAAAAACACCGGTCCTCTTACTGCCTGACCTGAAAGACAGACTCTCCCACCTGAACACCATTCAATCTGCCATCAGTGCAACCCTTAGACACTAGCTAAGTCAAACCCAAAGCGACACCATTGAATGTTGCTGCATCTTTATGTTATGGCCCATTATGTGAAGCGCGTTCTTGTGGCGTTCACAATGCTGTTGATGCCATGAAAAACAGACTAT
Organism: Semisulcospira habei; assembly: GCA_036245525.1. Lineage (NCBI taxonomy): Eukaryota > Metazoa > Mollusca > Gastropoda > Semisulcospiridae > Semisulcospira > Semisulcospira habei. The sequence continues at coordinate 338,422,702 of BTPG01000001.1, read as the reverse complement.
ATATGGTCAGAATGCCTCCAAAATTGGCATGTACATCAAGTAATATATCTGATCTTCAGAAATGTTGGATTTGAGACACAGACACATGAAAGGGTTTTTTTTTTCCATATTTTTCCACTACCCCCCCCCCCCTACCCCCCTACTTTTTCTGTTTTTCCAAGTTTACACACACATGCAATAGAATCAAACTGACTTCTGGTGGGCTGGACAACTGAAAAAGGTTACCATGACACTGACATTGATGAAAAATGAGCTTTCAGACCCAAGGCCATTTCCTTGTGTATCTCAGGGCAGCCAAAAAGACAATGCTCAGGCATCCTCGTTGACCCTGTTGTCAACAAGCAGGAAGAGGCCTGTAACCAGCTGCCATGCCCTATATGCTGCTTGCAATCTTTTCCACAGTCAACAGGGGTCATGAAACAGCTGTGGCAATTTAAACATTAAGTCTACTGAACTAACCCACAGACAAAAGACTACACAAAACAGCCAAAACTATGCTACGCGGGACACACTGCATACCCAAACAAGTGTCTGGAGTGCTTATTTAGGAGGTAGCAGGGAAAAATGGTTATGTACAGTTCATTTTTATATAAAACACACGTGTCAGAGTCTCAGAAGACCTCAACTCATGTTGCAAATGCAGCAGGCATGTGTGTGCCAAACCTGTCAACACTCCTATCTGGTTTGTGAGTATCATGTATAACTCGAGGCAAAATTTGTATCGTTACATTGTTGTGTAATGTTCTGTGCATCTACTGTGGGAAATCAGGGTATTTACCCGACCACATATAGTAGCGCACCTTCATGTTTGTGTATGTATGTTTCTCCTGCCTACTTCCTAAGTTCCGGAGAAAGACATGGGTTATATAAGAGACCTGATCCATTCTTATTAGGAATGGAAATGATTGTCTTATTCTATACCTGCGTATTTCTCTGTGGGCTGGCGATTGGGTGCCTGATAGGCGGGGGCAGGGGATCTAACTGTTGTCTGTCCAGCGCTGTGATTCCCCTTGGTTTGAGTACTCCTGTAAAAGCCTGTACTGGTAGCCACGACTGCCGGTCCCATTACAATGCACTCAAATGAGCTTTACGCAGTGTAAAAGTGGTTGTGTTTGGCTCAGAATAGACACCAGAGACATCCTTAATGACAATTACAGCAGAATGCCACCTCAGATGCAGCCAGTGTAGCTGGATCATGCAAAATAACACTGAAGGCACCAAGCTAATCTGACAGTACCCTTGAATTATCATGGTCAATCCATTTCCTGCTTCAGGGACCCGGGCGAAATGGGTTAAGACACAATCAGAAATACTGCCGAAATGTTCTAAGAACACATCACAGGGTCGGATCACACCTTACTCCAGGGGAGGGGGGGGGGGGGGCAAACTTCTTGTTTGGGAACATGAATTGCTTCCAGGGTTTAGGAAAACGGGTGGTAGGCATCAGGCTCTTGCTTCCAGGGGCTGATAGATCAGACAACAGGGGGGTGGGTGGTACTAGTGGTCGTCAGACCTTGATTCCATTGGCCGCAAAATCAAATGGGGTGGGGTGGGGTGGGTGGGGGTGTTGTCAGACATTGTAATCAAACAATAATGTGGGGGGCGTCACACCTTGCTTCCAGGGGCAGAAGAATCAAACAAAGGGGAGGAGGGGGGGGGGGGTTATTTGACCATCCTTGCTTCCAGGGACCGCAAAATTCAAACAACCCGATAAGGGGGGGGGGGGGGGGGGGGCGGGGACAGACCTTACTTCCAGAGGCCAAATAATATAACAACGGAGAGGGGGGGGGGGGGGGGGGGGGGGGGGGGCAGACAGACCTTACTTCCAGAGGTCAAATAATATAACAACAGGGAGAGGGGGGGGGGGGGGGGCGGTAGTCGACAGACCTTGCTTCCAGGGGGCCGCAAAATTCAAATCTGGGGCAGGGGCTGGGGGGGGGGGGGGGAGGAAAGAGGGGGGGAGCGACAGACCTTGCTTTCTGGGGTTGAAAAATCAAACAGCGGGGAGTGCAGGGGTGAGGGGGGGGGGGGAGGGGCAATGCGATAGACCTTGTTTCCAGGGGCCGAATGAAGAAAATAAATGTCAAAATATAGCTATTTTGGACCTATTTCCTGAGCCCCTGTGATCTTGACCTTTGTGAGAGGTCACTCAAATTGGTATATTTAGAAAGGCCTCGCCACAAGGTATCTTTGGGCCAAGTTTGAAGAATATGGCTTGAAAAGTCTCCGAGAAAATGCCAACGTTAAAGTTTACGACGGACGGACGGACGACCACTGGCCTAAAACATAGACTCACTTTTGCTTCACACGTGAGCCAAAAATGTACTTTTACATACGTACGTACCCACACACACACAAACACACCACACCACACCACACCACACCACACCACACCACACAGACACGCACACACACATACATACACACACATGAACACAAAACCCTCAGACTGGGTGACCTACCATTTTATGTGAAAATGGGTTCCCATATTTCTATTTATTCTAGGGCTCTGGAGTTGATGCCAATGTTTAGAACTCACCTTATAACTAAGCTCTACAACTTAAAATAAAATAGACATTTTCTAGAAACAGAGCCACTGGATGGAAAAAAAATGGGTGTTTACCCCAAAAGTGGGTGCCTCTCACACAAAACTGGGATTACAGTGAAAATACCTCACTAAAGATACCTTTGGTTGATTTTACTATTATGATTGTTTGAGTGGGGTTGTAAGGGGGTTGGGGGGGGGGGGGAGAAGTGTGTGTGTGTGGGGGGCGGGGCGGGGGGGGAGGGGAGGGTGGGGGGGGTGGGGGAGAGGGGGTCATCACTTTTGGTTTATAGAGCTGCTCAATGCACTCTTATGAATGAAAGAGTTTCATTATCAGTGGAATCAGTAGGTCATTTCAGAGGCGCACACTGAGTTGCACGTCAAACCACTCACAAATACTCATTTGGAGTGCACCAGATGGATCCAGTTGGCAAAGTCCCACATTCCACACTATAGGACAGCTAAGACTGAAAAGCAATCGTGGCGTTTATGGCGCGGGTACAAGGTTTAAAACTAAGAAAATGTTGTTTTTAGAAGCGTGTCGGGCAAAAGTTTTTATGAAAACTGTTTTAAAAACCTCTTTTAACTCAACTTTTCTTAATGTTAAAAGTGTTTTATTGTACATTACTTAACGTCCCGACAGCAACAAGGCTTTCTCAGGACGTGCCTGCACTGCTTGTGAAAAAACAACAACTAAACAGAACATTGAATGTATATCGCCAGCCGGTCAAATACATTAAATAAACCTAACACATGGGGCCTACATAAAGCTAAGACCATTTAGCAACACACATCCAATATCAAGAGCTACAGGCAGTGCAGACAGTAGGGAGAGTTTTAAAAAGTCAAATACAGGTGAATGGACAAAGGGCCGACAGAGACACATGCCCCAGAATAGAGAGAAAAACCCACCCTGTGGGGCTGACCAGGGTGCCCCTGGGAAATAAAAAGTAGTTAACCCCACCCAAGTCCCCCAGGGCAGACCCGGGTGGGGTTAAAAGTGTTTTAATTTACAAGCATGTCGTAACTGATATGCATCTATTCCAACGTATAGTGCTGGATATTTTTCCCATCCTCGCCTTCTCTCGGGCTTCGCTCAACACTCGACTTTCCAGTCCTTCCCTGAAACACCCCCAACCGGTCTGCCCTCAACACTCGACTTTCCAGTCCTTCCTTCAAACACCCCCAACCGGGTCTGCCCTGGGGGACTTTTTAGTTCCCAGGGGCACCCTGGTCAGCCCCACAGGGTGGGTTTTTTCTCTATATTCCGGGGGCATGTGTTTCTGTCTACCCTTGGTCCATTCACCTGCATTTTCCTTTTTTAAACTCTCCCTACTGTCTGCGCTGCCTGTGGCTCTTGATATTCGATGTGTGTTGCTAAATGGTCTTAGCTTTATTTAGGCCCCATGTCGTAGGTTTTATTTAACGTATTGGACCGGCTGGCGACATACATTCAATATTCTGTTGAGTTTTTGTCACTAGCAGTGCAGGCACGTCCTGAGAAAGTCTTGTTGCTGTCGGGACGTTAAGCTATGTACAATCAATCAACCTTCCTTCAAACGGACAGCATTCACACAAATAATACTTCAGAAAATGGCCCATCCAAGCCTGCACTCTTTTAACTGCACTAAACGACTGACTGGTGCAGACGACGCATGAAACGACGCTGACTCTGTGACGTCATTTCCATTCAATCAATTTGTGCATACAATCCAAAAGGAGATGCGGCATTGATAACATCGACAAACCTACAAAATAAAGCAACAGGTTCAACCAAAAGGTCGGGCAGGACAAAAGACAACAGCAGCCTCACCCAAAGTCTAAACGTCCTCTCTTACAATGCGCACTCATACAATCACTTCACTTCTTAGCAACCGGCGCACGAATATAATTATAGGCTAAGTCAAACTAAAACAGAAGATAGTGGCGAAAAACCCTTTAAAATAGAAACAAAGAACGACGTTTCAGATCAAATATTCTTCATCTGACATGGAAACAAACGTAGAAAACGTATAGGCTAAGTCCCTGGTGAACGTATACATGAATCTCAAATCTGCCACTAGACATGACCTTTCTCCACATCACCCCGGAAGTACATTACAACTCAACACTTTTTTTTAACAAAACAACCACACCCTCAAATAACAAACCTAATTCTGTAGAAACATAAACAATTTACTCCCTAAAACAACAAAATATCCCCCCTGACCCATATCAGCTATGAAGTTATTTATAGCTAGCTGAGAAGGGTGATGTAATACATACACGCTCATTTTCAGGGTTCTGTGTCACAACACACACACACACACATTGCTGGGAGGGACAAGTTTTCAAACACACTACCGGCGTGTCTGTTAAACACAAAAGTGCATGTGTTAACGCCAAAATGAGAAAAACGGATTTTTTTACTTTTTATGAATCTTTACCGCAAGACAATGCAGAAACAACCCTCAGAAAAAATGGGTGTCTGACTTGGAAACCCAGAATTATACACATACCCAGTTTCCATAAGGATGGTAAAGACAGTCACCCGTTTTAGGTCTTTCGTCTACACACACACACACACACACACACACACACACACACACACACACACACACACCCCTCTACACACATGACGTAGGCTGCCTGTGTTTCAATGAACTCTATTTTTGGTGTGCATGTTCCACAGAAATCGCTGTCAGAGGTTTTGCCCTGTCATAACACGCAGCTAGTGTGTACCCAATGCGCAAAAGGACATCTGGCCGATGTCGGCCGCCGTCATGCGCGGGCCGAAGGCAGCCGTACAAAGTGCTGAAAATAGACTTGACAAATGAGCAGCACTAAAGCAATACATTTGAAAGGCTGTGCTGATCTAGATCTTGTAGGCACACACTGACACGCAGGACTCGATAAACTCGATTTAGCCACGGTACACTACAGAGGGTGACGAATCGACTGATAGTTCGCGGGTGGTGCCAGAATATCTTGGTGCAGGTAACAGGTAATTCTGGCAATACCGGTGAAACATCATGGTCGATCTATCTTCTAGATTGGTATTCAGTCTTAAGAAGATAGCTCTCAAATGTGGGAACTTGGACCTTAAAGGCTCAATGTGTGAAGGTTACCGATGTACACAGACCGTGTATCTAACCCTTTTGGCTGTCGCCGCATCGACAGCCAACGGATTAAGTGTTCGCGTCCTCGTGTGGAGAACATCTAACTTAGGTAACAAACGTAATGTCTGCGAAAACACGTAGCTCATTAACTCATTCTCAGACACACCACAGCAAGATATGGATCGACCATGATAGTTCAAGGGTGATGCCAGAATAGCTTGGCGCCTATGGGCGTCAAGCTATTCTGTCATCACCCTTGAACTATCATGGTCGATCTGTCCTGCACTGCACTGCAGTCTTCAGAGTACAACGGCAAGATTTGGGGATTTGGGTCTTGGGATACAATGAGTTACGTGCCCTCGCCAAACTACAATATTAGTGGAAAACATAAACATAGTGTTGTATTCGCAAATGCTGCATTTGAACAAGAACGTATCATAGAGTCGGATAGTCAACACCGGCAAACATTTATCTCTCGTATTATTAAATGTGTGTGACAGCCCCTTACCTGTTATGGCGTGCCTGAGATGGCCGTGTTCACAATCAGACGTACCACAAACCAGGCGTATCCTGTATCACACACACTGTACTTAGGCCTGTGAGTTTTACTGTTCCTCAGAAATTTCTTTTTCCAACCACACCACGCTAGGATAGATATCTTCGCGTCATATGGGCCCCAGTGTTTCCCCGGCCGATGGCGTAAGTGCTCGCACTTGAGACCGTAATGCCAGCTGCTCCGCGGGCAGTCGAAAACCACGCTTTCTCTATTTATCTGTTGTAGATGGATAGTCAGTCAGTGCGGGCATTCAGAGCATGGACCGGATCTGGTTACTGGTTACTCAACATAGCAGATCTGGAGTGGGTTGCATGTAGCGTGCTTAAATATAGTGTGTTAAGCTCGCTGACTTAAGGTCTTTCTTGCTTAGTAAAGCTCTTGCTTAGTGCGCGAGTGTTTTCTGTTGCATGGAGCGACTTAGCAATGTGCGTAGCTCCGAACGAGTTCTTAGCGAGCGGGGATAGGTTATTTATAGCTTATGGTGGGGTTCTCCCCTACGTCATCATAGATTGTAGAAATCGGCCAATAAAAACGCACGGTTTTCGCTTCTTCTGACCTAACGGAAACGAAGTAGACAAAACGCCTGTGAAATGGCGGCGATGGAAAACAAGAAGTCAAGAGAGAAAGAATGGCAAATTTTTCGTGCAGGCAACCCTGCTTGTCAGTCTAATGTAGACGTACATTAGTTAAGGAGTACCGTGTAGGCCCCATAGTATGAGGATCTATGTCTCAAGTCTAATGTAGATGTACATTAGAGTTAAGGACTACCGTGTAGTAGGCTCCCATTGTATGAGGATCTATGTTTCTCTTACAACGGCTGGTGTTGGGTTATACCCATCGGTGTGCAGGGTCAGTTGAATCAGTTATGCAGACTCCTCACCGATAATTCCCAGATGTCCGTGAGACGAGGCTGGGTGGGGGGGTCCGTGCGTTCCCATGTACATTTCGTGTTCCTCCTTCTCTATCCTAGATGGAAGGCTGTTTCTGCCACAAGGTTTAAGAGAGTGAATTCACATTTCCGTTCTCGCGTTAACACGGCAGCTAAGAACACTTCCTCAGCTAAGCACGCCGCTACGCACGGGGGGGGGGGGGGGGACCGTCCTTAGAATTAAGCACACCACTAAGCTCGCTCCAGCAGATAAGCACGCTCATGCAACGCACATTTTCAGCTAAGCTTGTGAACTTAGCGCTAAGCAAGAAATTTGCGCGCTAAGCAAGCATATGCAACCCACCCCCACGAAAACGCTTAAGAAGAAACCCGGGCCCATATGTGGTAAGATCTCCCGCCGCAGAGGAGCGTGAACTCAGTGTATTGTATTACAGTATACGTGTGCCGAACCACACTCTGCGGTGGTGATCGTACTCACTGCCCACTGGTGGATTTGATTTGGAGACAGTGCTGTACTGTTGTTTTGACTTCACATCCAGTTCTAAAAGTTGCTGTAATTTAACACCACAAAACAAGGCACTCTGAGATCAATGCATTTGAAAGCGCTGTGCCGCTTCCGGCACAGCTTGAATCTGGCTTACTGTCCATATTTCCTATTTCAGGGACTAGCTAGTTTGACTTTCTTTTTTTTTTTTTTTTTTTTTTTGGGGGGGGGGGGGCGGGGGGGGGGGATTTTGGGGGATGGGACCAGGGTTAAAAATAGCTAAGAGGGACGGTGGACAAAGCCACACGGCCAATAAAATTAGATCTCTCACTCTTTCTATATGTCCAATAAGTATGGCTGTAGGTCTGGTATCGGTGGCCAAGGGCCAGCCCGTACTCTATTTCCACAAACAACGGTCCTTTTCTTCAAGTGGACGAAGTAAAAAACTTTATTTCAAGCTACAGGTAAAAAAAGTTATAAGAGAGACGGCCTGCTCAATATTTACAATGCGACCGATTACTATATACATATAAAAATTATCTAACACTGGTTTAAGACGACTGATTAAGAGAATAGTCTTTACGCGCTGAATTGATAAAGTTCGGTATGTGATGGTTTATAATGCGTATTGATTATTACTGCCAGTAAGTAGCCTTGGATGACGTTTCCAAATGCACTCAGGGCATTTTTGGTGTCATTCATGCCCTTTTTATGCAAGGCCTTCTCCAGGGAATCCAAGCACTTTTTCATGTCATTTAGCATTTTGGCTCTGTTCTCGTGAAGTTTAGGAAAACTGTCCTCCTCCATTGCCACTCCACCCCCGGGATGGTTAGTGGCCGAAGGAGGAGGAGGATTATCAGTTTGTTGACCAGTATCTTTAGTAGTTTTGGTCTGCAGTATTGTCTGTTTAGGTACAGTTTCTTTAGCCTGAGGAATATCCGTTTGTTGACCAATATCTTTAGTAGTTTTGGTCTGCAGTACTGTCTGTCTAGAGACAGTTTCTTTGACCTGAGTTATTTCTGACTTGAAAGCATCTGCAGCTATCTTAGGTTCTGAATTTTAAACGAGGCTATTTGAAAATGTGTTTGAAGTCGAAGGAGTTTGGGACCGACTGGGCAGGGTGAAAGGCTTAGCCCAGGCGGTCTTGTCTAAGCTAGGAGAGACAGGCCTGTGGAGATTGCTTTCCTTGGCTGCTGCTCGTTGATTGATGCTTGATTGAGCTCTGTAGAGCGCTGCTTTATATGGAATATAGTTTTGGTTCCTAATTTTGTTTGCCTCACGAAAAAGAATTATTTTCGGACATTTTTGATAGGCGGCACTGTGTGGGCCGCCACAGTTGATACACTTTGCCACCGCCGTGTCGGGACAGTCCGCACGACGGTGTTTTTTGCTTCCGCAGCGAACACAGGTCGCGTGCTTTGCTCTGCACACCTTTGCCGTGTGACCCAATCGGCAACAGTTGGCACAGTGTGCCGCCGTGGGTGCATACGGCTCCAGTGGGCAGAGAAGGGCTCCAATTTTAATTTTAGGTGGTAAGCTGGTTAAGCCAAGAAATTCTATTTTGACGGCCCTGGAGGCCGTGCCATCTCGGTTTTTAAGACGAACAGTGGTGGCATTGAAGCCCTGCTGTTTAAGCGTGTGGGCGATCTCCACGGAGTCCTCCGCATCGTGGACAACGCCCACCACTCTAGGATTGGGGATGACACACTCAACGTGCGCCCCACCTATATTGGTTTTCACACTAAGCTTTTGTTGTGCCCGTGAGTTCGGACAAGAAATTATCCATAGGTTATGGTCTATAGGTCTCAGGGAGATTTCTGACGGAGATGTCCCGGCAGCCTCACAGATCTGTGGCTGCTGCGTTCCGTGGTTGCGGATGAGACTGGTGCCAGTCCCCAAGTCCCAAGTCGGACCGGGAACCTACACCACTCCTCCGCAACGGGTTCGGCTGTAGTCCCGTCAGTCCTCTCTCTGTTTTGTTAACTTTTTATGTTTTTACGACGTCGGTCTCCAGAGACTGTTTGAAATTGACGGTCGTCCCCCTCCTTCTCCCCCGGCCCGCCACTATCCATTCCATGGATAGGCGTGCCGGCATGGGATCCGGTGGGGGCGTCCTCCTGACTGATATTCACAGAAACTGATTGAGTTGAATTATTGCTAGATATGGATTCTGGTAATGAGGTGTGTACACAGGACAGCGTATCTGCCTGTGGGCTAACACCCTCAAAGTTAGTTATGTTCTGAACAGAAGGTGCCGTAGAGGCGGGGAGGGGGGGGGGGGGGGGGGGGGGGGGGGGAGAAAACACCCTATGCTCCCCACGCCGTAGTTGGCGGGGTGATTTTGGTGGAACAGAGTTCTGTTTTTTGTTCCTTGGTTTGATTTTTGGTTTTTTTCTTCCTGGGGGGTTTTTCCTCATCAGAGGACGACAGTGATCCAAAGAGATCATCCATCATGCCAATGTGCTATGTCCAGGTCAGCGTGACCGAAAATTGGGCGCGCTGCCGGGCAATATCCTACAATTGGCTAGGCCACAAGCAGTTTTCCTGGTTAGTATCTGAGTATCGCCGCGGTCTAGTAAGCTAGGCCGCGCGTTTTGACCTTTGTTTGTACAGCGCCAAAGCTTTTCTATCAAAAGTATAAGCGCCTTAAAAATATACATTATTATTATTATTATTATTATTATTATTATTATAGATATACTTTGAAAGTAGCATGAGAGGTTATTTGTTAAGAGACAAAAAAGACAGCCGAACATTCATTGGACTGTTAACTGATTTTTGTTTTTGTTGCATACATTTAATTTCAAATCTGCAGTAAAGTTCTAATTTAATATGTTTACACAGATTATAAGTTTCAACAATGTTAAATTTGGGCGCAGATCTTGCCATAGTGTGCGAGAGGGTGCAGATTTTGCAATAAAATTACAATTATTTAATCTTTAATTGACCTCTGTGACCTTGACCTTCACACAAGGTCATCGAAAAATACTTGTGTTCAGTCACACTACAGCTGACTACTCTTTGCCAAGTATGTGTTAAAGACGTGTATAGTTTCTAAGAAATTCTATTTTTGTTGTATTTACTATAACTACTTAGCGGAATGACAAGGAGTGACAGACAATTGGAGGGACAGACAGACAAAGAGACAGACAGACAAAAACACATGGTGTTCTAGGTATCTATACAGTGTTTACATATATCAGACCCCAAAACATCAAAATAAAAGCAAAAGGGTATGCTCAGTAATGAAAGTAATGTCACATTTTGTGGCGAGTTTCAGCATTTTCGGGGGTGGGGGAGGGGTGCGGAAGTTCACTGACAGGATATGAAACTAAACAAAGACTTAAACATATTTTTAGATTCAGCAATACTTGTGCATGTTATTTCAATAATACATGTGTCATATTCATATTTTTGTCTTTGATAAAAGATGACGCAGGACTTGAAAACGATGTCTGTACAGCGGAGGGTTAAGGATCACTTGTAAAAAGACAAAAAGCTACTCGATCCAGAAGACTCACGTGATTTTTCTGTCCCTATGGACATTGCGCATACCAAAAATCTATATGACAATTTGCCCGCCTGAATGGTACCAGTTTCAAGCTTGGCTCACGGACTAATACAGAAAATATAGCATACGTATACACATGTGTTTTGCAGTTGTTATATTCGTCCCTGTATAAGTGCACTCGTCCCCGTCACCCCCCCCCCCCTACCCCCTTCCCTCCCACCTCTCCCACCCCCAAACACCCGAGTATGTTGATTCAGGTAGTTTTGTCAATTTTAATTCCCAGCGAGTGCCCCCACGACAGGTGCCCCAATGAAAAATAATTTGAAAAGGGAGTGTTTCTCTGTCCTTTCCTGAGTCAACCACTTCGTTGACGGAGTACTCACAACACTTAAGCAAAAGGTATTACTTTCATTATACACATGGTTGCAGACGCACGGAGGTAGCCTACAAATGGCATAGATCCTCATGAGCCCCCGCGACTGAGAGGGCTCATGAGGATTTATGCCTTTTGTAGGCTACCTCCGTGTCAGCTCTAGGCATATGTATTATGAAAGTACCTCACGCGGACGGCTTTATGAACAGGATTCGGAAGCCGGTTAGGTAACCTATTGAAAGTTTCGAGTGCTGCCCTATGCAGGCAATCGACGGTAAGTTTATTGTTGTGAGAAGCGAGAATTTCACTGTAATGTAGTGACAATCTTGCTTTTCTTGAAAATGGAATTACTGCTTTTTGCCTACAATGGAAATTTAGCTTTTCACAAAAATAGACTTACTGGCCTACAACGAAAATGTTGCTTTTTCATAAATGGAACTACTGGTCTACGTTCATATTTATTTTATTTGTTTAATTGATTTTTTTATTTTATTTTGACATTTTATTTTATTTATTTTGTTTTATTTTATTATATTTTATTATTATTATTATTATTATTATTATTATTATTATTATTATTATTATTATTATTATTATTATTATTATTATTATTATTATTATATGTACCCACTCCATAAAGGTTTCCCTTCTTTGACACATGTATTCATACATTGTAGAACAAGCAAATTAATATTCATGAGCTTGCTTGATATACTTTCCTTCCCCAAATCCCTTGCGTACCAAGAAGAATCGATCTTGGATTTTCAAAACGGAAACGCGAATATGCTCACACTGAAACATTAACAAGCTTCTTATGTGTAGTAGTAATGAAATACTTCTTAGTGTGTATGAACGCTCGTCATTTATATCCTATATACACACACACGAACGAAGAAAAGACGCCAGGAAACGTGCGAGTCGCAGGACTGACAAGTGAAATTGACGAGATGTCAGTTGCGATATCGACAACCTGAAAAAAAAACCAACTAAATAAACAAATCTGCTGGCATTTTCCGCAAGTATGCGTGATCTAGTTACAAGTAGAATTTACTCAGTAGGCCCCCTAACACGCACGGTTATACAGTGCATTGATGTCTTCATAGATAAAATCTGCGCGCTGAGTCGACGGCGACATGCAGTCGTCTGCCATTCGTGTGTTTTGTCTGAACACCGCAATCAGCTGCAAAATGAATGAAGCGAGGCATAGCTTTGTTTTGGACTGGGTACATGCATTATATTGAACAACAGTTTTGTTTGATATAGTGCCGATAAACAGACAGATGTGATTTACTCGACTCGAATAAAAATGTCCTCGTCGTACGACTCGGACATTTTAATTCGGGTCTCGTAATCACATACAGTGGGCAGATGTTCACATCTGCACGGGACATAGACGACCCCGCCCTCCACGAGTCGCCTGCTGCCTTGCAGGCCTGGCCGCTTGGCTGCGGAAAGGCTAAGGGAGGAAACCCCTGACATCAAAGCCCCCGTGTCTCCGGGGAAGGCTTTTGAGCCAGAGACTAGGACAAGGACAGTCTGATATAAAACCTACGACCCGAGGACCTCGATGCCATCGTCCCAGCTTGCTAGGCCATGGCAGATGAACCAAGGGTTTAAAGGGTGGGGCCAGTACTGCGCACACTGCACTGCACCAAAAAGCTCCACCGCGCAGGCTTTAGGAAACGTCCACGGACCATGACACTGACCATTCCAAGTCCTGTAGCGACGGGCGAGGGGCGAAACGACAGGTGAAAGATGTCACTGGAAGCCGCAGTCTCAAACCTGCATGCAGGCGGTTCAGGATATTGGTCGCCTGATGTTGACCTGGGGATGACAACATCACTCGGCACACCCTGAACGACCAAGCAGCCTTCTCTAGGGACAGCACTGCTTGCTCCACATGGAGAGGGCCTAGAAAAGGTGGCCTAACCAAAGCTCGTCCCCTCGCAACCCCAGTTGGCTAGCCGCGGTCAACGGGCATCTTCTCCTGCGGTCAAAAAAAAGAAAGAATAACGGATCCACTCTCATGACGACCACGACCGGACTCAACGTAGCATGCTGGAACGTACGAACCATGCTCGACAAAGCAGACAGCGGACGCCCTGAACGTCGCTCCGCCCTCATTGCCCATGAATTACGGAGGTTAAACATCGACATCGCCGCGCTCGGCGAAGTACGCCTTCCGCACGAAGGCAGCCTCCAAGAACTTGGTGCTGGGTACACCCTCTACTGGTCAGGCAGGCCTGCATCAGAAAGACGGCTCTCAGGCGTGGGTTTCATGGTCAAGACATCCATTGCTACTAAGCTGAAAAACCTACCAAAGGGCCGCTCAGACCGCATCATGTCCATGCGCCTCCCACTGAGACACCAGCAACACGTCACCCTTCTCAGTGTGTACTCCCTAACCCTCCTGGAAGAGCCTGCTGAAAAGGACAAGTTTTACACTGACCTGCGCAGCCTCCTACAGAGTACCCCTTCAGACGACAAAGTCATCATTCTTGGCGATTTCAACGCCAGAGTGGGCCAGGACTCTGAAGCCTGGAAAGGAGTCCTTGGCAAGCATGGCGTGGGGAACTGCAATGACAATGGCCGCCTACTGTTGGAGTTCTGTGCGGAGCACACTACTTTTCAGCAAAAGGACAGACCACCTGGATGCATCCTCGCTCCAAACACTGGCACCTTATCGACTATGTCCTAGTGCGTCAGAGGGACCGCAGTGACGTCCTCCTCATCAGAGTGATGCCCAGCGCAGAGTGCCACACTGACCACCGCCTTGTCCGCTGCAAACTCAGGCTCCACTTCAAGCCAAAACCCAAGAAATGGGGGCCCCCCAAGAAAAAGCTTGATGTTGCCAGCCTTCAGCGTGACGATGTGAAAGCTGCCTTTCAGACAGATTTACAGCGCAGGCTCAAAGACACAGCGGACCCAGTAGACTCCTCCCCTGAAACACTTTGGGAACAACTGAAAACTGCTATTGCAAAATCCTCTGCAGAAGTCTTGGGTTTCGCCAGAAAGAAGAACAAAGACTGGTTTGACGAAAACGATGTAGAGATCCAGGAACACCTAGCAAAAAAAAAAAAAAAAGAGCCGCCCATCAGGCCCACCTAGCCCAGCCTTCCTGCCCTGTGAAGAAGTCTGCCTTCCGCCTCGTCTGCAGCAGTCTCCAGCGCAAGCTCAGAGATCTCCAGAATGAGTGGTGGAGCAGACTTGCACAGAGGACCCAGCTTTGCGCTGACAATGGTGACTACAGGGGCTTCTACGAAGCACTGAAAGCAGTGTATGGCCCCGGGCACCTGGTACAAAGTCCCCTGCGAAGCGCGAATGGCCAGGCACTCCTCACAGATAATACCTCCATCTTGAACCGCTGGTCGGAATACTTTCAGAGCCTCTTCAGCGCTGAGCGCACTATTCAAGAAGCAGTCGTCCTACAAATCCCACACCTCCCAGTAAAGGTTTAATTGGACGAACCGCCCACCGCTGAAGAGACCCTCACAGCCATCCACCAGCTCAAGAGTGGCAAAGCAGCAGGCATTGATGGAATACCGCCAGAGATCTGGAAACATGGAGGCACAGCACTGCACAACAAGCTCCATGACCTCTTTCTCTGCTGCTGGGAGGAAGGAACACTAACAAAAGATCTCCGTGATGGAGTCGTTATCACCCTGTACAAGAACAAAGGCGAGAAGTCTGACTGTTCCAACTATCGGGGAATTACCCTGCTGTCCATTGCTGGGAAAATCCTTGCAAGGCTGCTCCTGAATCGGCTGGTACCTGCCATCGCTGAAGACCAACTCCAGAGGGCCAGTGTGGCTTCAGAGCAAACAGGAGCACCACCGATATGGTCTTTGTGCTGAGACAGCTACAGGAGAAGTGCCGCGAGCAGAACAAAGGGCTGTACGTAACATTTGTCGACCTAACAAAAGCGTTCGACACTGTGAGCAGGCAAGGCATGTGGCAGATTCTGGAGCGACTTGGCTGTCCCCCAAAGTTCCTCAACATGATTGTCCAGCTACACGAGGACCAGCAAGGCCAGGTCAGACTCAACAATGACCTCTCAGAACCATTCCCTATTCTCAACGGCGTAAAGCAGGGCTGCGTGCTGGCACCGGCCCTCTTCACCATCTTTTTTAGCATGATGTTGAAGCAGGCCACAGTGGACCTCGATGATGACGATGCAGTGTACATCAGGTATCGTCTCGATGGCAGCCTGTTCAACCTTAGACGACTGCAGGCCCACACGAAAACCCTAGACCAACTGATTCGTGAGCTGCTTTTTGCTGGTGATGCTGCCCTCGTTGCACACAGAGAGAGAGAGAGAGAGCCCTGCAGCGCATCGCGTCTTGCTTCGCAGATGCTGCCCAGCTCTTTGGACTCGAGGTCAGTCTGAAAAAGACAGAGGTCCTCCATCAGCCGGCACCTAAGACAGTGTATCGCCCTCCTCACATCACCATTGGTGAGTCTGAACTAAAGTCAGTGCACCAGTTTACCTACCTTGGCTGCATTATTACGTCGGACGCCAAGCTGGACAAGGAGCTTGACAGCAGGCTAGCAAAAGCGAAGAGCGCTTTCGGGCGACTTTTCAAGCGGGTGTGGCACAATCAACAGCTGAAAACAGGCACCAAGATCAGCGTGTACAGAGCTGTGGTCCTCACCACCCTCCTGTATGGTTCCGAGTCCTGGGCCCTCTACCGCAGCCAACTACGACTCCTCGAACGCTTCCACCAACGCTGCCTGCGTACCATCCTGGGCATTCACTGGAGTGACTATGTCACCAACGTCGAGGTCCTTGAACAGGCCGAAACTGTGAGCATCGAGGCTTTGCTGCTGCGGACACAGCTCCGCTGGGCTGGGCATGTCTCCAGGATGGAGGATCATCGCCTACCAAAGATCACCCTGTTCGGCGAGCTTGCTACTGGACACCGAGACAGAGGGGCACCAAAGAAGAGATACAAAGACTGTCTCAAGAAGTCACTTAGTGCCTGCCAAATCGACCACCACCAGTGGTCTTCGCTTGCTGCGGACCGTGACACTGGCGCTCCACCATTTACAAGGCAGCTGTCTCCTTTGAGGACTTTCACAGAGCTAGCCTTAAGGACAAGCGGCTCAGGAGAAAAAACAGAGATGCCGCAGCTCAGAACCCTGGCCATACTTCCCCTGCAGCCACTGCGGTCGAACCTGCCTGTCTCGGATTGGCCTCCGCAGCCACGAACAAGCCTGCAGACGTCGTGGGCAACTCCTATAAAATCTTCGTTTGCGAAGTCAAGCCAAGAGAGAGAGAAGGAGAGAGAGAGATGAAGCAAAATGTTGCTCAATAAAAATGTTTCAAAGAAAAAATATATATATATATTTTATTATATATATATTTTTTTAATGAAAAAAGACTTTCTGGCCTTGATTTTTTTATTTTTTAGAAATGGACGTGAATGAACGGTATTTGGACGGGGCTGGCGAGGAAGCCCGAAGGTGGGGAGGGGGGTGAGGAGGGGGGTGGAAGGGCAGGGGTATTGGCTTTCTAAGAAGGCTCTTTGTCATTTGTTTGATTGAATACATATCTTGCGTGACCGTAACGCTAGTACCATTACCAGAATATACATATATATTTTTAATCCACAACAGACGTGCAGAGCCAGATCGACAAGTTATAGACTTAATTGACTGATACATTCCTGATCCAAAGTTTGAAATATCGATAACTCATACCACGAGAGGTACAGATTCTCATGAGCCCCTGCAGTCGCATGTGAATCTATGCCACTCGTACTGGCTTACACGAAAAGAGCTTGGTGAAGGACTGTTCAGAACTACAGGCAGACAAACAGTGTTCAGTAAAGCGACTCCGAGTGTAGAAGACGCAAATCTCGCTGTTTCATGCCCAAGATGCACAGATAGTCATGAGGCCCTGCGGCAGGAGGAGCGCATGTGAATGTATGCCTCTTGCATTGAGAATGAGCTTGCTGACGGATTGTTGATGTATGCAAACTAATTTTGGACTTAAAGCGATTCTCCCCAGGTTTAATCATCTCAACACAGTCGGAAAACTGTCTGCAACAGATACTGCTGACAGTATTATGTATGGGTCCTTTGTGTACTAACTTAGAGCTTTATGATGTAAATACAATGCCAGATGTCGAAATTCATCGTTTGATCATGGGTGTGTTGTTTTTGTACCCCGAGAGTGCAAATTATCGTCTGCATCGGCCTCGTTTTGAATTGTGCATATTAACTAGCCTACGTCACAAGGCAGAACCCGATCAATCGATACTGCAGACGACGGAGGCGGTCATCGTTGTCGTCACACGCGTCAGTGTAGACATGTACTGATGTTCTCCGGCATCCCTTTGACATAATTTTTCACGAGAATGTATAATAAATTTCCACTTATTCGCTATGCTGTCAAAATCAATGCGGGTTCCGCTTGACCTGCTACCCCGAGAAACGGGCAATCGTGCTGTGGGCGTGGCTTCAAGTTCTTCGACTCGGGTCTCCGCGCCAAGCCGGCGACTGAGCCAGTGTCACGAACCTCTGTGAATCGAGTGAATGAGAGCCCGCACAGACAAAAACGTGTCACGACCATCGATGTCGGCAGCCGGTGCCGCAATTTTGACACACAGGCCGTAGTTGTCTGATCCTTGCAGCATAAAATCTGATGAACTAGCCCGTAACTTCATGATAAAACAGGTTTAAAATCTTGCAAAATCAGTAAGAGATAAAGTCTACTGAAGATCATGAATTCTCAGTCTCTAGCGCTCGTGAAACTATAGGAAGATCGACAAAGATCGTAACCGGATTACTTACTGTTTCACATAGCAAGAAAGCGACAAATTCCGGATGGGCGGTCAAGCCAAGCTCTATATTCCCTTGTCCGATGTCAGTTCTACTTAGGGGTATCTTGTCACTCTTTCTCTTTCTTCTCTTCAATTACGAGTCTGTCATTGTCGGCGAAACAACGCTATACATACGGCTCATTAAAGGCCTGAAAATCATCACCAAAAGCCAGCGGTGTGGTAAACACTATGCCAGGCAAGGGGAATGTTCCCCGCGCACACACATTGATAAACTGTGTAGTTTTATGAACTGCAAACATATTCGTGAATGATTCCGTCCAATTTGGACATTGCAGCATAGCGCTGCTCGGACGGCCACCTTTCGTTGCCTAGTGGACTTCAAGGCGGTATCGCCAGACACAATCAACACAGGAAAACTGAGAGAAAGTACGCGACAACAACGCTTCTCTCCCGTTTCTTTTGGCGGGGGGAAACAGGAAGGGTGCACGTGCCGGAATGAGAGCATCTAGACTAATTGGCGGCGAAAGTAGGTCACCTCAGCCTTGCGACTGGTGACTCTTTTCGAACAAGAGGAAATGATTACGTGCGAAAATGAAGGCACTCTTAACCTATTTAGCGAAAGAACAGCAACAACGAAGTGAACCCCACTACCTTCCTACAAATAAGGAAACAGACCTACTGGTCCTTATGATGGAAAGACAAAACAAGATACAGGCTGACCACAGAATGCGAGAAGTACAGCAACAACGGAGTGAACCCCACTACCTTCCTACACATAAGGAAACATACCTACTGGCCCTTATGATTGAAAGACAAAACAAGACACTGGCTGACCACAGAATGCGAGAAGTACAGCAACAACGGAGTGAACCCCACTACCTTCCTACAAATAAGGAAACAGACCTACTGGTCCTTATGATGAAAAGACAAAAACAAGATACAGGCTGACAAAGAATGCAAGAAGTACAGCAACAACGGAGTGAACCCCACCACCTTCCTACAAATAAGGAAACAGACCTACTGATCCTATTGAGGGAAAGACAAAACAAGATACAGGCTGACCACAGAATGCAAGAAGTACAGCAACAACGGAGTGAACCCCATTACCTTCCAACAAATAAGGAAACAGACCTACTGGTCTTTATGATGGAAAGACAAAACAAGATACAGGCTAACCACAGAATGCGAGATGTACAGCAACAACGGAGTGAACCCCACTACCTTCCTACAAATAAGGAAACAGACCTACTGGTCCTTATGATGGAAAGACAAAACAAGATACAGGCTGACCACAAAATACGAGAAGTACAGCAACAACGGAGTGAACCCCACTACCTTCCTACAAATAAGGAAACAGACCTACTGGTCCTTATGATGGAAAGACAAAACAAGATACAGGCTGACCACAGAATGCGTGAAGTACAGCAACAACGGAGTGAACCCCACCACCTTCCTACGAATAAGGAAACAGACCTACTGCTCCTTATGATGGAAAGACAAAACAAGATACGGGCTGACCACAGAATGCGAGAAGTACAGCAACAACGGAGTGAACCCCACTACCTTCATACAAATAAGGAAACAGACCTACTGGTCCTTCTGATGGAAAGACAAAACAAGATACGGGCTGACCACAAAATGCGAGAAGTACAGCAACAACGGAGTGAACCCCACTACCTTCCTACAAATAAGGAAACAGACCTACTGGTCCTTATGATGGAAAGACAAAACAAGATACAGGCTGACCACAAAATACGAGAAGTACAGCAACAATGGAGTGAACCCCACTACCTTCCTACAAATAAGGAAACAGACCTACTGGTCCTTATGATGGAAAGACAAAACAAGATACAGGCTGACCACAGAATGCGTGAAGTACAGCAACAACGGAGTGAACCCCACCACCTTCCTACAAATAAGGAAACAGATCTACTGGTCCTGATGATGGAAAGACAAAACAAGATACGGGCTGACCACAGAATACGAGAAGTACAGCAACAATGGAGTGAACCCCACTACCTTCCTACAAATAAGGAAACAGACCTACTGGTCCTATTGATGGAAAGACAAAAACCAGATACAGGCTGACCACAGAATGTAAGAAGAATAGCAACAACGGAGTGAACCCCTCCACCTTCCTACAAATAAGGAAACAGACCTACTGGTCCTATTGATGGAAAGACAAA
This sequence comes from Semisulcospira habei, assembly GCA_036245525.1. Classification (NCBI taxonomy): domain Eukaryota; kingdom Metazoa; phylum Mollusca; class Gastropoda; family Semisulcospiridae; genus Semisulcospira; species Semisulcospira habei. The sequence goes on along the minus strand of BTPG01000001.1, from coordinate 338,402,275 downwards.
ACAAGATACAGGCTGACCACAAAAATGCAAGAAGTACAGCAACAACGGAGTGAACCCCATTACCTTCTTACAAATAAGAAAACAGACCTACTGGTCTTTATGATGGAAAGACAGAACAAGATACAGGCTGACCACAGAATGGGAGATGTACAGCAACAACGAACCCCACTACCTTCCTACAAATAAGGAAACAGACCTACTGGTCCTTATGATGGAAAGACAAAACAAAATACAGACTGACCACAGAATGCGAGAAGTACAGCAACAACGGAGTGAACCCCACCACCTTCCTACAAATAAGCAAACAGACCTACTGGCCCTTATGATGGAAAGACAAAAGAAGATACAGGCAGACCACAGAATGCGAGAAGTACAGCAACAACGGAGTGAACCCCACTACCTTCATACAAATAAGGAAAGAGACCTACTGGTCCTTTTGATGGAAAGACAAAACAAGATACGGGCTGACCACAGAATGCAAGAAGTACAGCAACAACGGAGAGAACCCCATTACCTTCCTACAAATAAGGAAACAGACCTACTGGTCTTTATGATGGAAAGACAAAACAAGATACAGGCTGACCACAGAATGGGAGATGTACAGCAACAACGGAGTGAACCCCACTACCTTCCTACAAATAAGGAAAAAGACCTACTGGTCTTTATGATGGAAAGACAAAACAAGATACAGACTGACCACAAATACGAGAAGTACAGCAACAACGGAGTGAACCCCACCACCTTCCTACAAATAAGGAAACAGACCTACTGGTCCTTATGATGGAAAGACAAAAGAAGATACAGGCAGACCACAGAATGCGAGAAGTACAGCAACAACTGAGTGAACCCCACTACCTTCATACAAATAAGGAAACAGACCTACTGGTCCTTATGATGGGCTGACCACAGAATGCGAGAAGGACAGCAACAACGGAGTGAACCCCACCACCTTCACATGATACAAATAAGGAAACAGACCTACTGGTCCGTATGATGGAAAGATAAAACAAGATACGGGCTGACCACAGAATGCGAGAAGTACAGCAACAACGGAGTGAACCCCACTACCTTCCTACAAATAAGGAAACAGACCTACTGGTCCTTATGATGGAAAGACAAAAACAAGATACAGGCTGACCACAGAATGCAAGAAGTACAGCAACAACGGAGTGAACCCCACCACCTTCCTACAAATAAGGAAACAGACCTACTGGTCCTATTGATGGAAAGACAAAACAAGATACAGGCTGACCACAGAATGCAAGAAGTACAGAAACAACGGAGTGAACCCCACCACCTTCCGACAAATAAGGAAACAGACCTACTGATCTTTATGATGGAAAGACACAAGATACAGGCTGACCACAGAATGCGAGAAGTACAGCAACAACGGAGTAAACCCCACTGCCTTCTAAATAAGGAATCAGACCTACTGGTCCTTATGATGGAAAGACAAAACAAGATACTGGCTGACCACAGGATGCAAGAAGTACAGCAACAACGGAGTGACCCCCCCCCCCCCCCCCCCCTACAATTAAGGATACAGACCTACTGATCCTTATGATGGAAAGACAAAACAAGATACAGGCTGACCACAGAATGCGAGAAGTACAGCAACAACGGAGTGAACCCCACTACCTTCCTACACATAAGGAAGGCAGACCTACGTGTCCTTATGCGGCACCACATAAGACAGTATACGGCGGGATTGCTGCACATAACGCCACCTCTGGACCAAACCGGCCGGCGCGCTCAGAGCGAGAAGACGCATCCCAGGTTACAACCAACCACGAATCGACTGAACTAGAGAAAACATAAGTCACGTGACGAACCCGCATTCAGCTAATACAGTTGACGGCACCAGCTTTCAAAACTGAACCGGCAGACCATGTTCGAGCAGCGTCCACCAGCACTGCGGGAAGAGAAAGAACCAAAACGCAACAACCGCACTCAGTCTCCACTAGCTCTCACTATTAGCAGTGGAAGCGCCACTACAGAACAGCCCTTCTACTCCCCACTAGCCCTACCAATTGGCAGTGGTGGAAACAAAACTGAACTACACTGAACCAAGAAGCCATCTACGCTCCACTAGCTCATACAATTAGCAGTGGTTGAGCCCCTACTGGCGACACTAAATGTCTTCTACTCGCCACTAGCCCTTTCAATCGGCAGTGACGGTAGCGAGAATACACCAACTACTTGAACAAGACAGAATGAACCAAAAACAAACCGTACCATAAAAACCTAACAAAGGGTTACACAACAAAAACAAAAGGGTCAGCACGCTGATGAAGGCAGCCCTTAGCCAATAATGGCTTAAACATGCCCGAAATACACCTCAGACAACAAACACAAAACGTGACTGATTTGTGAAATGTCATAAGGGTATACGGCTGGTCACATCAAGACATCACATAGTGGTGTGCGATGTACAGACACCTTTTTACCAAAACTGCATTGTTGGGGTCTAGCCCCGCCTGTGTCTCCGCGAGATCAGACTTGTTCTGATCCGCTACTCATGCGATTGATTGTGTGACCAGTCAAACCCAATAAACACAAATCAGTCACTCTCCAACGAAGCGAAACAACGCTATACATACGGCTCATTAAAGGCCTGAGAATCATCACCAAAAGCCAGCGGTGTGGTAAACACTATGCCAGGCAAGGGGAATGTTCCCCGCGCACACACATTGATAAACTGTGTAGTTTTATGAACTGCAAACATATTCGTGAATGATTCCGTCCAATTTGGACATTGCAGCATAGCGCTGCTCGGACGGCCACCTTTCGTTGCCTAGTGGACTTCAAGGCGGTATCGCCAGACACAATCAACACAGGAAAACTGAGAGAAAGTACGCGACAACAACGCTTCTCTCCCGTTTCTTTTGGCGGGGGGAAACAGGAAGGGTGCACGTGCCGGAATGAGAGCATCTAGACTAATTGGCGGCGAAAGTAGGTCACCTCAGCCTTGCGACTGGTGACTCTTTTCGAACAAGAGGAAATGATTACGTGCGAAAATGAAGGCACTCTTAACCTATTTAGCGAAAGAACAGCAACAACGAAGTGAACCCCACTACCTTCCTACAAATAAGGAAACAGACCTACTGGTCCTTATGATGGAAAGACAAAACAAGATACAGGCTGACCACAGAATGCGAGAAGTACAGCAACAACGGAGTGAACCCCACTACCTTCCTACACATAAGGAAACATACCTACTGGCCCTTATGATTGAAAGACAAAACAAGACACTGGCTGACCACAGAATGCGAGAAGTACAGCAACAACGGAGTGAACCCCACTACCTTCCTACAAATAAGGAAACAGACCTACTGGTCCTTATGATGAAAAGACAAAAACAAGATACAGGCTGACAAAGAATGCAAGAAGTACAGCAACAACGGAGTGAACCCCACCACCTTCCTACAAATAAGGAAACAGACCTACTGATCCTATTGAGGGAAAGACAAAACAAGATACAGGCTGACCACAGAATGCAAGAAGTACAGCAACAACGGAGTGAACCCCATTACCTTCCAACAAATAAGGAAACAGACCTACTGGTCTTTATGATGGAAAGACAAAACAAGATACAGGCTAACCACAGAATGCGAGATGTACAGCAACAACGGAGTGAACCCCACTACCTTCCTACAAATAAGGAAACAGACCTACTGGTCCTTATGATGGAAAGACAAAACAAGATACAGGCTGACCACAAAATACGAGAAGTACAGCAACAACGGAGTGAACCCCACTACCTTCCTACAAATAAGGAAACAGACCTACTGGTCCTTATGATGGAAAGACAAAACAAGATACAGGCTGACCACAGAATGCGTGAAGTACAGCAACAACGGAGTGAACCCCACCACCTTCCTACGAATAAGGAAACAGACCTACTGCTCCTTATGATGGAAAGACAAAACAAGATACGGGCTGACCACAGAATGCGAGAAGTACAGCAACAACGGAGTGAACCCCACTACCTTCATACAAATAAGGAAACAGACCTACTGGTCCTTCTGATGGAAAGACAAAACAAGATACGGGCTGACCACAAAATGCGAGAAGTACAGCAACAACGGAGTGAACCCCACTACCTTCCTACAAATAAGGAAACAGACCTACTGGTCCTTATGATGGAAAGACAAAACAAGATACAGGCTGACCACAAAATACGAGAAGTACAGCAACAATGGAGTGAACCCCACTACCTTCCTACAAATAAGGAAACAGACCTACTGGTCCTTATGATGGAAAGACAAAACAAGATACAGGCTGACCACAGAATGCGTGAAGTACAGCAACAACGAAGTGAACCCCACCACCTTCCTACAAATAAGGAAACAGATCTACTGGTCCTGATGATGGAAAGACAAAACAAGATACGGGCTGACCACAGAATACGAGAAGTACAGCAACAATGGAGTGAACCCCACTACCTTCCTACAAATAAGGAAACAGACCTACTGGTCCTATTGATGGAAAGACAAAAAACAGATACAGGCTGACCACAGAATGTAAGAAGAATAGCAACAACGGAGTGAACCCCTCCACCTTCCTACAAATAAGGAAACAGACCTACTGGTCCTATTGATGGAAAGACAAAACAAGATACAGGCTGACCACAAAAATGCAAGAAGTACAGCAACAACGGAGTGAACCCCATTACCTTCTTACAAATAAGAAAACAGACCTACTGGTCTTTATGATGGAAAGACAGAACAAGATACAGGCTGACCACAGAATGGGAGATGTACAGCAACAACGAACCCCACTACCTTCCTACAAATAAGGAAACAGACCTACTGGTCCTTATGATGGAAAGACAAAACAAAATACAGACTGACCACAGAATGCGAGAAGTACAGCAACAACGGAGTGAACCCCACCACCTTCCTACAAATAAGCAAACAGACCTACTGGCCCTTATGATGGAAAGACAAAAGAAGATACAGGCAGACCACAGAATGCGAGAAGTACAGCAACAACGGAGTGAACCCCACTACCTTCATACAAATAAGGAAAGAGACCTACTGGTCCTTTTGATGGAAAGACAAAACAAGATACGGGCTGACCACAGAATGCAAGAAGTACAGCAACAACGGAGAGAACCCCATTACCTTCCTACAAATAAGGAAACAGACCTACTGGTCTTTATGATGGAAAGACAAAACAAGATACAGGCTGACCACAGAATGGGAGATGTACAGCAACAACGGAGTGAACCCCACTACCTTCCTACAAATAAGGAAACAGACCTACTGGTCTTTATGATGGAAAGACAAAACAAGATACAGACTGACCACAAAATACGAGAAGTACAGCAACAACGGAGTGAACCCCACCACCTTCCTACAAATAAGGAAACAGACCTACTGGTCCTTATGATGGAAAGACAAAAGAAGATACAGGCAGACCACAGAATGCGAGAAGTACAGCAACAACTGAGTGAACCCCACTACCTTCATACAAATAAGGAAACAGACCTACTGGTCCTTATGATGGGCTCACCACAGAATGCGAGAAGGACAGCAACAACGGAGTGCACCCCACCACCTTCATACAAATAAGAAAACAGACCTACTGGTCCGTATGATGGAAAGACAAAACAAGATACGGGCTGACCACAGAATGCGAGAAGTACAGCAACAACGGAGTGAACCCCACTACCTTCCTACAAATAAGGAAACAGACCTACTGGTCCTTATGATGGAAAGACAAAAACAAGATACAGGCTGACCACAGAATGCAAGAAGTACAGCAACAACGGAGTGAACCCCACCACCTTCCTACAAATAAGGAAACAGACCTACTGGTCCTATTGATGGAAAGACAAAACAAGATACAGGCTGACCACAGAATGCAAGAAGTACAGAAACAACGGAGTGAACCCCACCACCTTCCGACAAATAAGGAAACAGACCTACTGATCTTTATGATGGAAAGACACAAGATACAGGCTGACCACAGAATGCGAGAAGTACAGCAACAACGGAGTAAACCCCACTGCCTTCCTAAATAAGGAATCAGACCTACTGGTCCTTATGATGGAAAGACAAAACAAGATACTGGCTGACCACAGGATGCAAGAAGTACAGCAACAACGGAGTGACCCCCCCCCCCCCCCCCCCTACAATTAAGGATACAGACCTACTGATCCTTATGATGGAAAGACAAAACAAGATACAGGCTGACCACAGAATGCGAGAAGTACAGCAACAACGGAGTGAACCCCACTACCTTCCTACACATAAGGAAGGCAGACCTACGTGTCCTTATGCGGCACCACATAAGACAGTATACGGCGGGATTGCTGCACATAACGCCACCTCTGGACCAAACCGGCCGGCGCGCTCAGAGCGAGAAGACGCATCCCAGGTTACAACCAACCACGAATCGACTGAACTAGAGAAAACAGAAGTCACGTGACGAACCCGCATTCAGCTAATACAGTTGACGGCACCAGCTTTCAAAACTGAACCGGCAGACCATGTTCGAGCAGCGTCCACCAGCACTGCGGGAAGAGAAAGAACCAAAACGCAACAACCGCACTCAGTCTCCACTAGCTCTCACTATTAGCAGTGGAAGCGCCACGACAGAACAGCCCTTCTACTCCCCACTAGCCCTACCAATTGGCAGTGGTGGAAACAAAACTGAACTACACTGAACCAAGAAGCCATCTACGCTCCACTAGCTCATACAATTAGCAGTGGTTGAGCCCCTACTGGCGACACTAAATGTCTTCTACTCGCCACTAGCCCTTTCAATCGGCAGTGACGGTAGCGAGAATACACCAACTACTTGAACAAGACAGAATGAACCAAAAACAAACCGTACCATAAAAACCTAACAAAGGGTTACACAACAAAAACAAAAGGGTCAGCACGCTGATGAAGGCAGCCCTTAGCCAATAATGGCTTAAACATGCCCGAAATACACCCACCCAACCCGGGTCTGCCCTGGGGGACTTGGGTGGGGTTAGGTACTTTTTAGTTCCCAGGGTCACCCTGGTCAGCCCCACCGGGTGGGTTTTTCTCTCTATTCTGGGGCATGTGTTTCTGTCTACCCGAGGTCCATTCACCTGTATTTGCCTTTTTAAAACTCTCCCTACTGTCTGCACTGCCTGTAGCTCTTGATATTGGATGTGTGTTGCTAAATGGTCTTAGCTTTATTTAGCCCCATGTGTTAGGTTTATTTAACGTATTGGACCGGCTGGCGACATACATTCAATGTTCTGTTTAGTGTTTTTTTTCACAAGCAGTGCAGGCACGTCCTGAGAAAGCCTTGTTGCTGTCGGGACGTTAAGCAATGTACAATCAATCAATCAATCAGACAACAAACACAAAACGTGACTGATTTGTGAAATGTCATAAGGGTATACGGCTGGTCACATCAAGACATCACATAGTGGTGTGCGATGTACAGACACCTTTTTACCAAAACTGCATTGTTGGGGTCTAGCCCCGCCTGTGTCTCCGCGAGATCAGACTTGTTCTGATCCGCTACTCATGCGATTGATTGTGTGACCAGTCAAACCCAATAAACACAAATCAGTCACTCTCCAACGAAGCGAAACAACGCTATACATACGGCTCATTAAAGGCCTGAGAATCATCACCAAAAGCCAGCGGTGTGGTAAACACTATGCCAGGCAAGGGGAATGTTCCCCGCGCACACACATTGATAAACTGTGTAGTTTTATGAACTGCAAACATATTCGTGAATGATTCCGTCCAATTTGGACATTGCAGCATAGCGCTGCTCGGACGGCCACCTTTCGTTGCCTAGTGGACTTCAAGGCGGTATCGCCAGACACAATCAACACAGAACAACTGAGAGAAAGTACGCGACAACAACACTTCTCTCCCGTTTCTTTTGGCGGGGGGAAACAGGAAGGGTGCACGTGCCGGAATGAGAGCATCTAGACTAATTGGCGGCGAAAGTAGGTCACCTCAGCCTTGCGACTGGTGACTCTTTTCGAACAAGAGGAAATGATTACGTGCGAAAATGAAGGCACTCTTAACCTATTTAGCGAAAGAACAGCAACAACGAAGTGAACCCCACTACCTTCCTACAAATAAGGAAACAGACCTACTGGTCCTTATGATGGAAAGACAAAACAAGATACAGGCTGACCACAGAATGCGAGAAGTACAGCAACAACGGAGTGAACCCCACTACCTTCCTACACATAAGGAAACATACATACTGGCCCTTATGATTGAAAGACAAAACAAGACACTGGCTGACCACAGAATGCGAGAAGTACAGCAACAACGGAGTGAACCCCACTACCTTCCTACAAATAAGTAAACAGACCTACTGGTCCTTATGATGAAAAGACAAAAACAAGATACAGGCTGACAAAGAATGCAAGAAGTACAGCAACAACGGAGTGAACCCCACCACCTTCCTACAAATAAGGAAACAGACCTACTGATCCTATTGAGGGAAAGACAAAACAAGATACAGGCTGACCACAGAATGCAAGAAGTACAGCAACAACGGAGTGAACCCCATTACCTTCCAACAAATAAGGAAACAGACCTACTGGTCTTTATGATGGAAAGACAAAACAAGATACAGGCTGACCACAGAATGCGAGATGTACAGCAACAACGGAGTGAACCCCACTACCTTCCTACAAATAAGGAAACAGACCTACTGGTCCTTATGATGGAAAGACAAAACAAGGTACAGGCTGACCACAAAATACGAGAAGTACAGCAACAACGGAGTGAACCCCACTACCTTCCTACAAATAAGGAAACAGACCTACTGGTCCTTATGATGGAAAGACAAAACAAGATACAGGCTGACCACAGAATGCGTGAAGTACAGCAACAACGGAGTGAACCCCACCACCTTCCTACGAATAAGGAAACAGACCTACTGCTCCTTATGATGGAAAGACAAAACAAGATACGGGCTGACCACAGAATGCGAGAAGTACAGCAACAACGGAGTGAACCCCACTACCTTCATACAAATAAGGAAACAGACCTACTGGTCCTTCTGATGGAAAGACAAAACAAGATACGGGCTGACCACAAAATGCGAGAAGTACAGCAACAACGGAGTGAACCCCACTACCTTCCTACAAATAAGGAAACAGACCTACTGGTCCTTATGATGGAAAGACAAAACAAGATACAGGCTGACCACAAAATACGAGAAGTACAGCAACAATGGAGTGAACCCCACTACCTTCCTACAAATAAGGAAACAGACCTACTGGTCCTTATGATGGAAAGACAAAACAAGATACAGGCTGACCACAGAATGCGTGAAGTACAGCAACAACGGAGTGAACCCCACCACCTTCCTACAAATAAGGAAATAGATCTACTGGTCCTTATGATGGAAAGACAAAACAAGATACGGGCTGACCACAGAATGCGAGAAGTACAGCAACAATGGAGTGAACCCCACTACCTTCCTACAAATAAGGAAACAGACCTACTGGTCCTATTGATGGAAAGACAAAAACCAGATACAGGCTGACCACAGAATGTAAGAAGAATAGCAACAACGGAGTGAACCCCTCCACCTTCCTACAAATAAGGAAACAGACCTACTGGTCCTATTGATGGAAAGACAAAACAAGATACAGGCTGACCACAAAAATGCAAGAAGTACAGCAACAACGGAGTGAACCCCATTACCTTCTTACAAATAAGGAAACAGACCTACTGGTCTTTATGATGGAAAGACAGAACAAGATACAGGCTGACCACAGAATGGGAGATGTACAGCAACAACGAACCCCACTACCTTCCTACAAATAAGGAAACAGACCTACTGGTCCTTATGATGGAAAGACAAAACAAAATACAGACTGACCACAGAATGCGAGAAGTACAGCAACAACGGAGTGAACCCCACCACCTTCCTACAAATAAGCAAACAGACCTACTGGCCCTTATGATGGAAAGACAAAAGAAGATACAGGCAGACCACAGAATGCGAGAAGTACAGCAACAACGGAGTGAACCCCACTACCTTCATACAAATAAGGAAAGAGACCTACTGGTCCTTTTGATGGAAGGACAAAACAAGATACGGGCTGACCACAGAATGCAAGAAGTACAGCAACAACGGAGAGAACCCCATTACCTTCCTACAAATAAGGAAACAGACCTACTGGTCTTTATGATGGAAAGACAAAACAAGATACAGGCTGACCACAGAATGGGAGATGTACAGCAACAACGGAGTGAACCCCACTACCTTCCTACAAATAAGGAAACAGACCTACTGGTCTTTATGATGGAAAGACAAAACAAGATACAGACTGACCACAAAATACGAGAAGTACAGCAACAACGGAGTGAACCCCACCACCTTCCTACAAATAAGGAAACAGACCTACTGGTCCTTATGATGGAAAGACAAAAGAAGATACAGGCAGACCACAGAATGCGAGAAGTACAGCAACAACTGAGTGAACCCCACTACCTTCATACAAATAAGGAAACAGACCTACTGGTCCTTATGATGGGCTGACCACAGAATGCGAGAAGGACAGCAACAACGGAGTGAACCCCACCACCTTCATACAAATAAGGAAACAGACCTACTGGTCCGTATGATGGAAAGACAAAACAAGATACGGGCTGACCACAGAATGCGAGAAGTACAGCAACAACGGAGTGAACCCCACTACCTTCCTACAAATAAGGAAACAGACCTACTGGTCCTTATGATGGAAAGACAAAAACAAGATACAGGCTGACCACAGAATGCAAGAAGTACAGCAACAACGGAGTGAACCCCACCACCTTCCTACAAATAAGGAAACAGACCTACTGGTCCTATTGATGGAAAGACAAAACAAGATACAGGCTGACCACAGAATGCAAGAAGTACAGAAACAACGGAGTGAACCCCACCACCTTCCGACAAATAAGGAAACAGACCTACTGATCTTTATGATGGAAAGACACAAGATACAGGCTGACCACAGAATGCGAGAAGTACAGCAACAACGGAGTAAACCCCACTGCCTTCCTAAATAAGGAATCAGACCTACTGGTCCTTATGATGGAAAGACAAAACAAGATACTGGCTGACCACAGGATGCAAGAAGTACAGCAACAACGGAGTGACCCCCCCCCCCCCTACAATTAAGGATACAGACCTACTGATCCTTATGATGGACAGACAAAACAAGATACAGGCTGACCACAGAATGCGAGAAGTACAGCAACAACGGAGTGAACCCCACTACCTTCCTACACATAAGGAAGGCAGACCTACGTGTCCTTATGCGGCACCACATAAGACAGTATACGGCGGGATTGCTGCACATAACGCCACCTCTGGACCAAACCGGCCTGCGCGCTCAGAGCGAGAAGACGCATCCCAGGTTACAACCAACCACGAATCGACTGAACTAGAGAAAACAGAAGTCACGTGACGAACCCGCATTCAGCTAATACAGTTGACGGCACCAGCTTTCAAAACTGAACCGGCAGACCATGTTCGAGCAGCGTCCACCAGCACTGCGGGAAGAGAAAGAACCAAAACGCAACAACCGCACTCAGTCTCCACTGACTAGCTCTCACTATTAGCAGTGGAAGCGCCACTACAGAACAGCCCTTCTACTCCCCACTAGCCCTACCAATTGGCAGTGGTGGAAACAAAACTGAACTACACTGAACCAAGAAGCCATCTACGCTCCACTAGCTCATACAATTAGCAGTGGTTGAGCCCCTACTGGCGACACTAAATGTCTTCTACTCGCCACTAGCCCTTTCAATCGGCAGTGACGGTAGCGAGAATACACCAACTACTTGAACAAGACAGAATGAACCAAAAACAAACCGTACCATAAAAACCTAACAAAGGGTTACACAACAAAAACAAAAGGGTCAGCACGCTGATGAAGGCAGCCCTTAGCCAATAATGGCTTAAACATGCCCGAAATACACCTCAGACAACAAACACAAAACGTGACTGATTTGTGAAATGTCATAAGGGTATACGGCTGGTCACATCAAGACATCGCATAGTGGTGTGCGATGTACAGACACCTTTTTACCAAAACTATTTTGTCTCGTAGTTTTGTAGCAACGGCAGGTTTGAAAAATGGCTATGTCTATGACGATGTCAATGCCTCAACCGTTGATAAATAAAGCTTCATTGAATCATTGAATCATTGAATCATCTCTCTCTCTCTCTCTCTCTCTCTCTCTCTCTCTCTCTCTCTCTCTCTCTCTCTCTCTCTCTCTCTCATTCCCAAAAAAATGAAAAGAAAAATTCCCGACCAGCTATGAGAGTCTCCATTGTTGTGACAAGGTGCCTCTGGTTTTTCCCTCAATACATGAAGGACAACCTTTGCAGGTGAAGTCTGAAGGCGGCCGAAAGCGTCAGGCTGTGAGAGACAAACTGACAGAGCTACAGAAAGTGGCCGACACTTACAACCAAACACGGAGGGCCTTGAAGCGTCAGAAATCGCGAACTGATGTCTGGTGCGAGAGAGAAACACAGAGAGTGACTGCTGTTCGTCAGCGTCTGTTGATGGCTTTGGACGCGAGCATTGACAAGATGATGACTGACATCAACAGAGCTGCGTCCAGGGAACATCAGGAGATCCAGTTCCGCATTGATGCACTCTCTGATCAGCTGGGTTACCTTGGGAACCAAATGTGAGTGTTGATGTCCATTATGTGCTGGTATGTGATTTTAGATCTTACGAATAAAAATCTGTGCCTTTTAGCCGTAAGGTCCAAAAATCACAGACCAGCTTGATCTACAAAGCATGTTATATCCACTAAAACCCACCTTTACAACCAGATTAAAATTAAGTTGTATCCCTCGCTGTTGTTACTCGCAGGAAGTTGCTCGAAGAGGAAGAGGCAATGGCGGCCGACTGTGATCTCGTCACCATGGGAACCTCGCTTTTGGACAGAGTCGCATCCCTTACCTTGGACGATGCAGTCACCGGCGATGATGCGTCACGAAAATACTGCGTGGCTATGTTTGATGAGGCCCACATCAGTCGTCTGGAAAAGGAGCTCAGGGAGATGGGGTCCATACACCAGTTGCCCCTTCATGAACTGTGGGGTAAGCAATGTCAAGGTGTTAGTCGTGTACTGTAGACCTTGTCCTTGTCGTCAGCTGGCCATTGGGTGAAAGAAGAAATGGGCTTAGAGAACTATTCCTATTTCTACATGTTGGTCCAGCCTTCAGTCCCTTGTTTTGAATACAGTCGTTTAGCCGATATTTGATTGATTGATTGATTGATTGATTGATTGATTAATTGATTGATTGATTGATTGACTGATTGATTGATTGATTGATTGTTTGATTAAATGATTGATTGGTTTGATTTGATTTCATTTTCTTTCATTTCATTTCTTTCAGAGAAGAACGCAACGGATAAAGACACACGCTTTGAAAAGACACTGACAATACAATTTATTAACTCATTCGTATGCGTAGGCGGCACGTCTCTAATGACTTAATATTTCAAAAACAGAAAAGTATACCTATCTTGTCAATGAATAAAGAAAGGGGCAACTATGCGTGGTTTTTTTTTGTTGTTGTCTTTTTTGGGTTCTTCTCTGCATGTTTGACGCTTGGTCGTCACCTTTTGGGTCTGGATTTCATTCATCCATCCGTTCGTTTGTTCGTGGTGCAGCGTGGGAGCTCAGAAGGTAGAAATTTCCACTATAGACCGGAATGTCGCGGGTTCCAACCCAGCTGGGGTCATAATTTGTTCAGACCCTTTTCGGTGGCCCGTCTCTGAAATCACCTTTAATGTGGACACACACTAAAAAGCTGAGCCCTAAACGTTTAAAGTTTCTCGTTCGTTCGTTCATCTCTCCATTCATCCGTCCGTGGGTCCGTTTGTTTATTTCTTCTTTCCTTCCTTCCTTCGTTCGGTTGTTGGTTAGTTCGTTCATTCATTTACCATCCATCCATCCATCCATCCATCCATCCATCCATCCATCCATTCTATTTCATCCATCCATCCATCCATCCATCTATCCATTCATTCCATCTATCCATCCATCAATCCATCCATCCATCCATCCATCCATCCATCCATAGAACCATCCATTCATCCATCCATCCATCCATCCATCCATTCCATCTATCCATCCATCCATCCATCTATCCATTCATTCCATCTATCCATCCATCAATCCATCCATCCATCCATCCGTCCGTCCGTCCGTCCGTCCGACCATCAGTACGTCAATCCAGCCACCCAGCCATCTGTCCGTTTGACCATCAATCTATCCATCCATCCACCAATCCATTCAGCCACCCGTCCGTCTGTCCATGCCTTCATCTCTCCGTCAATCCATCCTTTATATATGAGAACTGAACCATGTCGTGTACCACTTTCAGACAAAGCGTTCCCACAACAGGAAAATGACCGAGCTCTCTGTCTTTTCCCTGCCATCACGACACAGACCAGCACTGGCACCGACACGCGCGACTCGGACCGGTCCTGTCCTAATGAGGACGTTGTGGACAGTGAACCCTACTACGGGCTGGTGCCGTTCCCGGACAGCAAGGTAAACCGAGTGTGCTGTATTGCAGACAATCACAAAGCAGCGTATTTACGGTATTAGATTAACCCCTTCTCTGCCACTGCACGCATAGTTTGTTTCTATTGTCTTTGTTGATTCAGCGACCAGACGCCACAACCGTCCTAGGAACATGGATACACATTGACCTCTGCCACTGCACGCATAGTTTGTTTCTATAGTCTTTGTTAATTCAGCGACCAGAAGCCACAAAAATCCTAGGAACATGGATACACATTGACCTCTTCAAAAGGCATAGATCCTCATAAGCCCCCGCAGTCGCGGGGGCTCATGAAGATCTAGGCCTCTTGCATTTTGGATCGAGGTCCCTTTTTCTCGGCAGTGAAGGGGTTAATTCTGCCCTGATTTGGCACAGTCAGTCTGTCCATTTATTGAAAAGCGAGATTTTTATTGTATTCTATTTAAAATTTCGCTCTTCTCAGAAATGAATCATAATTGCTTTTGACAAGTTGAGAAGAAGGTCCTCGACCCGTCATCAGACCAAGTTGGTTCGTTCACGGCAGTGTGCGGGTCAACAAAGGCTGACGTCAGCCAGAAGTTCTTTTGCTCAGCGAGTTCTCCCGGTCATCGTCCATCTTCTTTGCTCTCTACAGACGGTCAGAATGTCAGTCTGTAGACGTGGCCTAGCCAGCGGGCAGACGGTGAAAAGCAACATGAAGAAAGCCCTGACCGACCTCTCGCCGGGGCCGAACGCTGTGATCTGGGATGTGCCGGTTCTGTCTGACCGCCATTCACCCACAGTCAAGGCCAAGTGGGAGTCACTCACCGTGGACTGTTACCAGGCCGCAAAGAGGTTGCTCCAGCCTTTCCCGGCGCATAAACTGATCGTCAGGTTCACGTCATATCGCGATGAGAGTGAGTTAGATGTAGAGGAGTATTTGTCACGTGCCTCTCCTGATATCCGGAGTGTGGTACAGGAGGCCGGGGGGCGGTGGTTCGTGGTGCTGCAGGACGAGACAAAGGAGGCTGATGAACTTATCTGGGGTTATGCACTAACTGCGCAGATCAACCTGTAATCCTTCTCCGGAGTCGTACCTGACACACCGCCAGCCTTGTCCTGTTGTGGGCTTCAGACAAAAATAATGTAATGGCGTGCAGGACTCGGCTCTTCATACCAAATCAATCAGGAACAATTTAAACTATGAAAGATATCTTCCCTTCTCTTTCTTCAGACATCGACACCACCTTACCAACCAGTGTCAACATCACCATTGCTCGTGCATGTGACGCAACGGGGAGACAGACCGTTTTGAATGATACATAGTTTCAGATTTGTGCATAACGAACATGTTAGTTAAATTATAAATGTAGAATATACTGTAAGCGCTGGTCTGTGATTTTGGACCTTACGGCTTGAAACCGTAAGTTCCAAAATCACAGACCAACACACTGTCAATTTAGAATGACGCTCTGTGATTCAGACTGATAGGTCCAGATGAACAAATATACAATGACAGAAGAGCAAAACAGTACACATTTTTACGCAAAGCATCACACACTCTGTGACTAATATAAAGAAGTCAATCCCAACTACTCTTTATATCCCCTTTATTCAGCTGTGTACACCCAGCCCCAGACAGTCCCATGTGCATTCACTATGTCTGGTAGACACTGCACGGGGATGTAAAGGAGTGTAAGCCAGCCCTCTTTTGCACTTGAAGTAGTACATTTGTTGGTCCCATCGAGACTGTCGCCTGACACCGGCCTTGGACACAAATTTTAGTCTTCGTAAGTCTACAATACAATTTAGGAGACAGATCGACCATGACCATGATAGTTTTAGAGTAGTGTCTCCTGACGCCTCCATGCGATAAACTAGTCAGAAAATAGCGGGAAACTACATCGCCTATTAAAACATATGCTTCCATTCTATGTATTCAATATGCTATCGTGTATTTTGACAGGTAGCGCAGACGAGTCATGAGAAAGTCTTCTTGCTGTCGGGACGTTTAAACCTTTACATCCTGAGGCTTATTGTTTTAGTTGCTTATTGTCCTATGAAGGCTACACTACGGATTACAAGCCAGATCAACCATTTTAATTCAAGGGCGGTGCCAGAATAGCTTGGCGCCTCAGGCGCCAAGCTATTCTGGCACCAACCTTGAACCATCACAGTCAAACGTATTTCAAGCAATGGTGTATGAAGACGTAAAAGGGTTCAGCAATGAACAATTAACGAACTACTGACCCACATGATTATTGTCAGGGCAAGATTCGTGACTACAGAGTCCGACTCGCTGGTACCACACGCAGTGCGCGCCACTCCATGGATATTCAAACCAACGACGGTCCTTTGATGATCTGTACTCTGTAATGGTAGAATAGAATAAGAATAGGAATAAGAGTACTTTATTATCTGTAAAAGAGAAATACGTCTCGCCACCTCAGGTGCAACTCGCAATCACACACACACACACACACACACACACACACACACACACACACACACACACACACACACACACACACACACACACACACACACACACACACACACACACATAAGTTTACAAACAAACAAAATGAATGGACAATGGCTCGGGACGAGTGAAGCCCGTCGCCAAGGCGAGATAGTGTCAGCTGCAAGAACAGGTTAACCCATTAGGGCGTGCATCTACCGGTAACGTTTACACAAGCCGGTTAACCACTTGACTCTCAGAATGTGGAATGAAAGTCGTTTAGTTTGGGGAATTAAGAGGGTAATCATCAAACATAAACTGACTTGAAAATCACTTGATTCGGACCATAAATGGCGGATGCCCAGCCCAATGTTGTTCCTGTTTACTGACAAGCTTACCCTTCTGAACCATCTCCTTTTACTATAACTGATTGTACCCCAAGACCGAAATCCCCAGATGTTGCCGTTGTCCTCTGAAGACTGTATTGCAGTGCAGGACAGAGATCGGCCAAGATAGTTCTAGGGTTTTGCCAGAAGGTTGGCGCTCATAGCGCCAAGATTCTGGCATCCCCCTTCAACTATCATGGTCGATCCATATCTTGCGGTGTGTCTGGGGTAGAATGAGCTAACCCACTCTCTGATCCACACTCACCGGCACACACAAATGAAAACGGACACACGGCGCTTCCCGCCATTCGTAAGCTATTTGCCTGTGGGCTAGAGGGGCAATAGCTATTCTGAAGAATGCCGCGGGCCCCTAGTCGCTGTCACAGACCATGCCGTTTTACTCCGCTTTCATGCATACCGCACTTGATCTCTGACCTGCTGTGTTATGTTGCCAACTGTTAGTCATATGGTGACTGCATACGGTCATAATTTAACATTTACTTTTGCAAAATGTCTAGTTTAGAAATGATTCAATGGACCCATTTTACCTGCTTTGTTTTAGATATTCAGGACTGACATCATCAAGATTGTAAATCGTGTGAGAAACATCTCAAGGAATGCTAGGTGTTCCATAACAAGGAATGCGAGGTGTTCCATAACTGCACTCCGTTACCTTATTCTACCCCAGGACCGAAATTCTCATTTTTAAGTTGCCCTTCGATGGACTGTATTTACAATTCTAGAGACAAATCAAGCATGATAGTTCAGGGGTGGAGCCAGCATAGCTTGGGGCCCAAGGGCGCTAAGCTATACTGGCACCACCCTTGAACTATCTTGCTCGATCCATGTCATGCTGTGGTGTGTCGGGGCTGTGGTGGAAAGAACCAGTGTGGGCCAGCTGTCGATCCGATCAGCAAGCGTTTATCAGGCTGACTGCTGTGAGTGCTTGAGGTTCAGCCCCGTGACTAACAGCACTCAGGCTGATGAAGGCTTGATGATCATGTCCAAAGCTTGCACTCACCATAAAAAACCGGTTCCCTTGATGTACTGGCTATCTGCACGGCAAAAGCGAAGAACGAACATGCTACTGACTATACACTAATTCTACTATCAAAGCGTAGGAATGTGATGGTCTGTGATTTTGGACATTGAGGCTGCTTGCTGACGATGATCTGTGTCTATTGCTGTTGGGCTATGTTTGCCAGATGCCGGCAGTGCACGTAAATTTGTATGCAAAACTCCAGAATACAAACGATTTTGTTGAGAAATATAATATTTCAATAATATTATTATTGATGCAGTTGTGGTTACAAGTTTCGTGTACAATGGCAACCTGATTGGTAAATAGGTTTTCTAATTGCCGGGGGGGGGGGGGGGGGGGGGGGCGGGGGGGGGGGGGGGGGGGGGGGGGAGGGGGGGAGACGAATTCTACCAAGCTGCAAGAGACATAAATCCTCATGACCCCCCCCCCCCCCCCCGCAGTCGCGGCGGCTCATGAGGATTTATGTCTCTTGCCATTTTTATGTTTCTTACGCCTAATTTCTGCCTGCGTTCTTCACGTTTGATGTCGGTAAGCCTACGCGCAGTGGTTTCAGAAGTGCAACTAGTGATCACTGGCAGCATGTCCATACACGTGACATATTCTGCCCCAGGACCGAAATCCCTAAATTTTAAAGTTGCCAACTTAGGACTGTATTACAATTCTAGAGACAGATCGAGCATCTGGAGGGCAAGATGGCGGCCATGCACCACGTTTTGGCCGGCCGCTCAGAATCCGCCAACTGTGCTTTGAAGCGACTCCTGTTATTATTATTATTTTCCAGGCAGTGTTGTGCCAACAAGTTTTGAGGAAACAATGATGTAAACTTTTTTGTGGACAACTTTAGCTAAAGAGCATTATAGTAGTGTGTTCAGGAGACATAGGGCTGTCTTAGCATTCTGTGTTTGCCAGGGAGGGTCGGGTCGGGAAGAGGCCACTGGCGCCGGCCATTAGATGCCTTGGCAACGGACTTCACCCGTCCCGAGTCATTGTCCATTGTGTAGTACTGTTATTGTAATTTGTGGAATGAGCGAGTGAGTGAATGTGAGCAGCACCTGAGGTGGCAAGACACGTTTTGCTGTGTATGATTATTTTCTATCACAACAATAAAGTCATCTTGAATGACAGTTCATGGGTGGTGCCAGAATAGCTTGGCGCCCATAGGCGCCAAGCTATTCTGGCACCACCCTTGAACTATCATGGTCGATCAGTGTCTTGCTGTGGTGCATCGGGGCTAAATAAGTGTCACAGAGACATCACTCTAATCATACTATTACATAACTCAAATCATACTATCAGTCAAATCATACTATTACATCACTCAAATCATACTTTTACATCACTCAAATCATACTATTACATCACTCAAATCTTACTATTACATCACTCAAATCTTACTATTACATCACTCAAATCATACTTTTATATCACTCAAATCATACTATTACACCACTCAAATCTTACTATTACATCACTCAAATCTTACTATTCCATCACTCAAATCTTACTATTCCATCACTCAAATCATACTATTACATCACTCAAATCATACTATTCCATCACTCAAATCATACTATTCCATCACTCAAATCTTACTATTCCATCACTCAAATCATACTATTACATCACTCGAATCATACTATTATATCACTCAAATCATACTATTACATCACTCAAATCATACTATTACATCACTCAAATCTTACTATTACACCACTCAAATCATACTATTACATCACTCGAATCATACTATTATATCACTCAAATCATACTATTACATCACTCAAATCTTACTATTATATCATTCAAATCTTACTATTACATCACTCAAATCATACTATTACATCACTCAAATCTTACTATTATATCACTCAAATCATACTATTACATCACTCAAATCATACTATTACATCACTCAAATCATACTATAACTACCATTTACGACACCACTTAAATAATAGTATTAGCAATTTACCCATTGCCTACCTACCTGATTGATTGATCGATTGATTGATTGATTGATTGATTGATTGATTGATCCATTGATTGATTGATCCATTGATTCCTTGGTCGATCGATCTTATTGCAACGAAATCGAGTAAAACTTTCCGCGCTGAGAATCACACGCTCGATATGAAAACGCAACACTGAAAACAGAACTTGACGTTATACAGAGTCTAGTCACAGCCGACACATGACAGTGCGGCCCGGGAGGTGTCAGTGGGAGTGAAAACAGAACTTGACGTTACACACAGTCTAGTCACAGCCGACACATGACAGTGCGGCCCGGGAGGTGTCAGTGGGAGTGAAAACAGAACTTGACGTTACACAGAGTCTAGTCACAGCCGATACATGACAGTGCGGCCCGGGAGGTGTCAGTGGGAGTGAAAACAGAACTTGACGTTACACACAGTCTAGTCACCGCCGATACATGACAGTGCGGCCCGGGAGGTGTCAGTGGGAGTGAAAACAGAACTTGACGTTACACACAGTCTAGTCACCGCCGATACATGACAGTGCGGCCCGGGAGGTGTCAGTGGGAGTGAAAACAGAACTTGACGTTACACACAGTCTAGTCACCGCCGATACATGACAGTGCGGCCCGGGAGGTGTCAGTGGGAGTGAAAACAGAACTTGACGTTACACACAGTCAGATCACAGCCGATACATGACAGTGCGGCCCGGGAGGTGTCAATGGGAGTGAAAACAGAACTTGACGTTACACACAGTCAGATCACAGCCGATACATGACAGTGCGGCCCGGGAGGTGTCAGTGGGAGTGAAAACAGAACTTGACGTTACACACAGTCAGATCACAGCCGATACATGACAGTGCGGCCCGGGAGGTGTCAATGGGAGTGAAAACAGAACTTGACGTTACACACAGTCTAGTCACCGCCGATACATGACAGTGCGGCCCGGGAGGTGTCAGTGGGAGTGAAAACAGAGCTTGACGTTACACACAGTCTAGTCACAGCCGACACATGACAGTGCGGCCCGGGAGGTGTCAGTGGGAGTGTTCATTTCTACAATTTCAGCCTTGTCGGAGACGCCGATTCAGGTCAGTAGGGGGCTGTTACACACAGGTTTAGCTTGTCGTTCACACATTGAGCCCCAGGACCGAAATCCCCATTCTTTTCAGGTTGCCTTCTGAAGGACTGTATTACAAGTCGTGACTTGTCGGACAGATCGAGCATGATAATTCAAGGGTGGTCGCCAGAACAGCTTGGCGCCTATGGGCTCCAAGCCGCGATTCTGGCACCACCCTTGAACTGTCATGCTCGATCCATGTCCTGCTGTGGTGTTTCGGGGAGTGAAATTGATGGGTGTGTGGGTTGGGTGTGGGGGGAAGGGGGGGGGGAATGGGCGGGGATTGCGAGGAGGGGGAGGTGGATCGTTAATTCGTGATGCGTGTTTGACTTGATTTCGGTAATCGTGTAATCGTAATCGTGTTTTTGATTGAATTTTCTCGAAATTTCGTGTTGAAAACGTTATCATCCATAATCCATTCATCCCTGAAGAGCTGCGGCAGGAGATGGGTCGACCATGATAATTCAAGGGTAGTGCCAGATTAGCTTGGCGCCGACAGGCGCCGCCAAGCTAATCTGGCAACACCCTTGAATTATCATGGTCGATCCATCTCTTGCACTAGGTGCGTAGTCGTTAGATGACGCCTCCAAAATTTGGGAAATATGGCCGTCGGGCTGAATGAGTTAACGCGTTCAGAAATGTGAACACCACCGTACCCCCCTCACCCCCTTCCCACCCCCCCTCCCCGTGTGGTGTTCCGCCTGTGTAAGTACGCTGTGAAAGCGATCCATAATCTCCCTTGTCTCCCCACTGTCCAGTCCTGTCACCCGCATAATGACAAAATAATACATAGTATTATATGGGCCATTTCTCATATTTATAATATAACTTAATGCGCAAGGCATAGCCGCGAACTGAACCCAACAACCACACTCATCACGCGCATTCCCTCACACACTGTACATAAACACAGAACATTTACGTAGTGCTAAGGGCAAGCTCAAGCGAGCTATTCAAATTTTGGAAATTTAAATCGTCTTTTATATTTTTGAAATTTGATTAATACCGAATTCGTGGGGTGGGAAAGAGCCGGTGTGCCCGGAGAAAGAACCCCCGACGGTCCGCCCGAATTAATGGTGACACTTACTAGAGTAGAAAAGTCCGACCCCAGAACCCGGGATCGAACCTCGAACCTCTTGCATTGGTGGCAGGCGCTTTTACCGCTGTGCCACGGACTGCCCCGAATGCAACGTGCTCACAGTTAGTCTAGCATCACCCGTGAGCTATCACGATCGCTCCATCTATGGATGTAGTGTCAAGGGTTAAATAGATTAACCCCTTTCACTTGCTTAGAAAAGTGGACGCAATCCAACTGGAAAAGACATAGACCCTCGCGAGCACCCAGCGACTGCGGGGGCTCATGATGATTCAGCCCGACGGCCGTATTTCCCAAATTTTAGAGGCGTCGTCTAATGACTATGCACCAGTTGCAGGAGATGGATCGACCATGATAATTCAAGGGTAGTGCCAGATTAGCACTACCCTTGATCTATCATGGTCGACCCCTCTGCTGCTGTAGTGCATCAGGACTGAATGGGTTAACAGAGATGGCAGAAGCACAGTCTGTGGCCACTGGCAGTGAAGGGGTTAATTAGTGGCGTGTGTCAGTGTGCAGGTAAATGTTCTACCCACGGCACAACGCTTTCACGTGCATTGATCTCAGAGTGCCTTGTTTGTGGTGTTTATTTACAGCAGCTTTTAGAACTGGATGTGAAGTCAAAACAACTGTACAGCGCTGTTTCCAAATCAAATCCACCAGCGGTGGGCAGTGTGCGCGATCACCACCGCAGTGTGTAGTTCGCCACATGCATACTGTACTACAATAATACAGCGTTTTGACTCTCCTCTGCGGCGGGAGATCTTACCACGCGAAGATATCTATCCTAGCGTGGTGTGGTTGGAAAAAAAGAAATTTCTGAGGAACACTAAAACCGAAAGCAGGGTTGACGCACAGGCCTAAGTACAGTGTGTGTGATACAGGATACGCCTGGTGTGTGGTACGTCTGATTGTGAACGCAGCCGTCTCAGGCACGCCATAACAGGTAAGGGGCTGTCACACACATTTAATAATTATTACGAGAGATAAATGTGTGCCGGTGTTGACTATCCGACTCTATGATACGTTATTGTTCAAAAGCAGGATTTGCGAATACAACATTATGTTTATGTTTACACTAATATTGTAGTTTGGCGAGTGCACGTAACTGCTTGTACCACAGGACCGAAATCCGCAAATGTTGCCGTTGTCCTCTGAAGACTGCAGTGCAGTGCAGGACACAGATCGACCATGATAGTTTAAGGGTGATGCCAGAATAGCTTGGCGCCCATACAAGCTATTCTGGCATCACCCTTGAACTATCATGGTCGATCCATATCTTGCTGTGGTGTGTCTGACAATGAGTTAATGAGCTACGTGTTTTCGCAGACATTACGTTTCTTACCTAAGTTAGATGTTCTCCACACGAGGACACGAACACTTAATCCGTTGGCTGTCGATGCGACGACAGCCAAAAGGGTTAGATACACCGTATGAGTACATCGGTAACCTTCACACATTGAGCCTTTAAGTTCCAAATTCCCACATTTGAGAGCTATCTTCTTAAGACTGAATACCAATCTAGAAGATAGATCGACCATGATATTTCACCGGTATTGCCAGAATTACCTGTTACCTGCGCCAAGATATTCTGGCCCCACCCGCGAACTATCAGTCGATTCGTAACCTGCTGTATTGTGCCGTGGCTAAATCGAGTTTATCGAGTCCTGCGTGTCAGTGTGTGCCTAGAACATTAAGATCAGCACAGCCATTCAAATGTATTGCTATAGTGCAGCTCATTTGTCAAGTCTATTTTCAGCACTTTGTACGGCCGACATCGGCCAGATGTCCTTTTGCGCATTGGGTTCACACTAGCTGCGTGTTAAGACAGGACACAACCTCTGACAGCGATTCCTGAGGAACGTGCACACCAAAAATAGAGTGCATTGAGGCAGCCTACGTCATGTGTGTAGAGGTGTGTGTGTGTGTGTGTGTGTGTGTGTGTGTGTGTGTGTGTGTGTGTGTGTGTGTGTGTGTGTGTGTGTGTGTGTGTGTGTGTGTGTTTTGCATGCGTTCCGGCCTGCGTGCGTGTGGGTGTTCCGTGCGTCAAGGCGTGAGTGTGACACAGTAAACGCCTTGGAGTTTATTTATTTGCTCATATTTGCTCATTCAATCCCGACACACCACAGCAAGACATGGATCGATCAGCCCAGCTGAAGCGTGGTGCCAGAACAGCTTGCCTTCAACTATCATGCTCGACCTGTCTCAGAATTGTAACACAGTCCTTCAGACAGCAACTTCACAATTTGTGGATTTCGGTCCTGGAGTAGAATGTGTTAAGGTTCTGATAGCCTAGATGGTGTCACAGTAGAACAGCTGTCATTATACACACACATTACACGGTAAGGTTCTGATAGCCTAGATGGTGTCACAGTAGAACAACTGTCATCATACACACACATTACACGTTTACAGTTTAACGTCATTTGTCCACCCAGAACGTGATTTCAAAGACGGGGCACGGAATGAGGTCTGAACAAATTTCTGAGCTGGATTCAAACCCGGGACCTTTCGGACGAGTGTCGTTGTTCAATGTAATGTATAGAGCTCAGCTGATACGCCATTGTCTCCAGGCGGTACAGAACAAATACGTGTACATGTGAGATTGCGTCAAGTAGGATAGCAGTAATAATAAAACGCAGTTAACAGAGATTAACTGATCAGGGGCGGATCAGTTATCTCGAGGGGGGGGGGGTCCAACTCTGTTTTTTTGGGGGGGCCTGAAACCTAACACCTCAGGCCTCCGTCTCCGTTCCAGTTGCCGAAAAATTAAGAAAAAAAAAACGGGGCGGAGGAGGTGGGGTGGGGTGTGGGGTTCGGGGAAAGGAGGGGGGGGGGGGGTTAGAGGAAGAAGGCGCGTGTGTGTCGACACTCTCTCTACCCGACAAAATATCAAACAATCGGGGGGGGGGGGGGGGGGATAGCGTGTTTGTGTGGCTCAAAAATCAAGTCGAAAGTGGGGGAGGCGGTGTCCAAACACCCCAAAATGGACTTTTCTTTAAAAATAGCGTTTACTTAAACAAATTTGGGGGGGGGGGGGTGTTGAGGCGGAGCCCCTAGGACCCCCCTCCACCCCAGATCCCCTCCTACTGATGGACGTCTTGTTCACCGGAAATTAAAGTACAGATCGATTCAACTATTGTAATCAAGCATGCGGCGGTCTTAATCCTGCAAATAGTAAATGCTCGGATATTTCAGTTCGGGTAATATATATAATGAGATGATATCATTTGAGAGTTGACACATTACAGGATGGCCTTCTTCAGTGTGTCAGCCGGCGGTCCGTCTCCATCAGTGGATCTGACGGTTCATAGTCCTTGTAGTTAGTTCATGGATCTGGTTGTTAGTCGCAGACTTCGTTCTTAGTTCATGAACATGGTTGTTAGGTTACGAACATTTTTGTTCATTCTTCATTGGCTAGATTGTTACGTAACCCCTTCACTGACAGCGGACCTAGATTGTATTTATTTTAAAATCATTCTTAATTTAGCGTCGAACATCCCAAGCTGTCCGAGAAACGTTGATATAAATATACAATGTAGTGTCCGCAATAAGTATAGATCCTCATGAGCCCCCGCAATCGCGGGGGCTCATGAGGATCTATACCTCTTGCAGTAAGTTGGTGTAAACTTTTTCTCGGCAGTGGGGCGCTGGAATCTCAAGAAAGCTAACTGGCCTCTGTTCGCCTCCCTCTGTCAGTCTCGTATTAAAGAGGAGGTGGTCATGTCAGCTGAAGAACCTGTTTCTTGTTTTACTTCTATTTTGTTGGACGCAGCAGGTGAAACCATCCCTAGAACTTCCACATCACTCCCTCGGAAGCCGAGAGTACCATGGTTCAATGAAGAATGCCGCAAGGCCCAAAAAACGCGCAAATCTGCTCAGCGACGTGCTTTTCGAAATCCGTCGCAAGCAAATATTTTAATATTTAAAAGACAGAGGGCGAAAGCCCGTTACATTTTTAAACGTGAACGCCGGCTTCCTGGAGACGCTTTGTCTCCTCTTTATCTTCGCCCATAGGCGCCAAGCGATTCTGGCATCACCCTTGAACTATCATGGTCGATCCATATCTTGCTATGGCGTGTTTGAGAATGAGTTAATGAGCTACGTGTTTTCTCAGACATTACGTTTGTTATCTAAGTTAGATGTTCTCGACACGATGACACGAACACTTAATCCGTTGGCTGTCGATGCTGCGACAGCCTAAAGCGTTAGATATACGGTCTGTGTACAGCGGTAACCTTCACACATTGAGCCTTTAAGGTCCAAGTTCCCACATTTGAGAGCTATCTTCTTAAGACTGAATACCAATCTAGAAGATAGATCGACCATGATATTTCACCGGTATTGCCAGAATTACCTGTTTCCTGCGCCCAGATATTCTGGCACCACCCGCGAACTATCAGTCGATTCGTCACCCTCTGTAGTGTACCCGGTGGCTAAATCGAGCTTATCGAGTACTGCGTGTCAGTGTGTGCCTACAACATCTAGATGAGCACAGCCTTTCAAATGTATTGCTTTAGTGCAGCTCATTTGTCAAGTCTATTTTCAGCACTTTGTACGGCCGCCTTCGGCCCGCGCATGACGGCGGCCGACATCGGCCAGATGTACTTTAGCGCATTGGGTTCACACTAGCTGCGTGTTATGACAGGGCAAAACCTCTGACAGCGATTTCTGAGGAACAGGCACACCCAAAATAGAGTGCATTGAGGCAGCCTACGTCATGTGTGTAGAGGTGTGTGTGTGTGTGTGTGTGTGTGTGTGTGTGTGTGTGTGTGTGCGTGCGTGCGTGCGTGCGTGCGTGTGTGTGTGTGTGTGTGTGTGCGTGCGTGCGTGCGTGCGTGTGTGTGTGCGTGCGTGTGTGTGTGTGTGTGTGTGTGTGTGTGTGTGTGTGTGTGTGTGTGTGTGTGTGTGTGTTTGTCTGTGTTTTGCATGCGTGAAGTTCCTGCATGCGTGTAGGTGTTCGTGCGTCAAGGCGTGAGTGTGACACAGTAAACGCCTTGGCGATTTCACATATACATGTACGTATCAGCTCATTTAACCCCGACACAGCAAGACAGATCGAGCATGATAATTCAAGTGTGGTGCCAGAATAGCTTGGCGCCCATAGGCGCCAAGCCATTCTGGCAACACCCTTCAACTATCATGCTCGACCTGTCTCAGAATTGTAACACAGTCCTTCAGAGGGCAACTTCACAATTTGTGTATTTCGGTCCTGGAGTAGAATGTGTTAAGGTTCTGATAGCCTAGATGGTGTCACAGTAGAACAACTGTCATCATACACACACATTACACGTTTCGGGTTTAACGTCATTTGTCCACCACGAAGGTGATTTCAAAGACGGGGCACGGAATAAGGACTGAACAAATTTCGACCACTGAGCTGGATTCAAACCCGGGACCTTTCGGACGAGTGCCGTTGTTCAATGTAATGTATAGAGCTCAGCTGATACGCCATTGTCTCCAGGCGGTACAGAACAAATACGTCTGTTGTTCAGATTGCGGCAAGTCGGAGAGTGGTAATAATAAACGCAGTTAACAGAGATTAACTGATCAGGGGCGGATCAGTTACCTCGGGGGGGGGGAAGGGGGGTCCCAACTCTGTTTTTGAGGGGACCTTCAACCTAACACATCAGGCCTCCGTCCCCGACCCTAGACCTTTTTCCAGTGGTCGAAAAATCAAACAACAGGGCGAATGGGGTGGGAAAGGGGGGCGGGGGCTGGGGGGGGGGGATACAGGAAGATGGCACGTGTGTGTCAACACTCTCTCCACCCGCCAAAATATCAAACAATCGGGGGGGGGGGGGGATGGGGATATAATGTTTGTGTGACTCAAAAATCAAGTAGGAAGGGGGGAGGCGGTCTCCAAACACTCCCAAAATGGACTTTTTTAAAATAGCGTTTACTTAAACAAATTTGGGTTGGGGGGGGGGGGGGGCGGAACCCATAGGATCCCCCCTCCACCCCAGACCCACCCCTGCTGATGGAGATTTTGTTCACCAGAAATTAAAGTACAGATCGATTCAACTATTGTAACAAGCATGCGGCGGTCTTAATCCTGCAAATAGTAAATGCTCGGATATTTCAGTTCGGGTAATATATATAATGAGATGATATCATTTGGGAGTTGACAGGTTACAAGATGGCCTTCTTCAGTGTGTCAGCCGGCGGTCCGTCTCCATCAGTGGATCTGACGGTTCATAGTCCTTGTAGTTAGTTCATGGACCTTGTTGTTAGTCGCGGACTTCGTTCTTAGTTCATGAACGTGGTTGTTAGTTTACGAACATTTTCGTTCACTCTTCATTGGCTCGATTGTTACGTAACCCCTTCACTGACAGCGGACCTA
>BTPG01000001.1:338333352-338368352 GCA_036245525.1 Semisulcospira habei | reverse complement strand
ACACTCTGTGACTGAAATAAAGAAGTCAATCTCAACTACTCTTTATATCCTCTTTATTCAGCTGTGTACACCCAGTCCCAGACAGTCCCATGTACATTAACTATGTCTGATAGACACTGTACTGGGATGAAAAGGAATGTAAAATAGCCCTCTTTTGCACTTGAAAGGAGTAAAATTGTACTTTTAGTGTAATTTTCACTACCCCGCCCCCCCCCTACCCCACACACCCACCCCAAAAAAAAAAGAGCAAAATTCAACAGTCTTCCCCTCCACCAGCCAAAAACTTTCCAGAGAAACGTTCTGTTAAAGACATGTTAAATGTTTGGATTTTGGACGTATTACTCTGAGCATATTCGAGGTAGCACGTGAACCTTGCATTAGCCCACATGGTGCTTTCTGCTGTGGACGTGTGAACAGCGACTCATTTTACTTATTAACCCCATTTAGCCCCGAGTCCCTACAGCAGGAGATTGATTGACCATGATAATTCAAGGGTAGTGCCAGATGAGCTTGGCGCCTTCAGGCGCCAAGCTCATCTGGCACTACCCTTGAATTATCATGGTCAATCCATCTGCTGCAACTGGTACCTAGTCATTAGGCAACACCTCCAATATTTGAGAAATGGGACCTTGGAACTAAACGGGTTAAATGAAAAACCCGGATGAAAAATAAAATGCCACAGTAAAGAGAGATTTTTGTTGGTGCTTACCTTGAAAATGTCACCGTGTTGTCAACTGTCAGCGTATGTGATTAAGATTTGTGTCCCTTTGCGTTTGAAGGAAAGGGAGATAACAACAAGAATCAGTAAGAGTAACGTGCTCGCGAGCAAATCTGAATTGTTTTTGCAAAGGTTTACTTTCAGTGTATGAATTGTGTAGACTTAGTGTTATTTGATAAAATAAGTACATGTATTTCAGTGAATGTTTGTTGTGGAAAGTGGTTCAATGTCCTTGAATAATGTGAAAGAAAAATGTATAGTATAAAATTTAGCTCATTGTTTTATGTTTTGGCGGACAATACCGGGTGGCATTGTAAATCGTGAGCGTAGCCAGTCGTCAGAGCTAGCTGAGTTACTCGCACGCTGAGCTCCTGTTGAATGTACTCTTGTATCAGCTTCGGACGTATGGGAAGGGGCGTTTTTATGTGGGAGTTTACTTCTACTTCTTGTGTTTTTCTCAACAGTTTAAGCTGAATGTTGAAAGTTGAATAATAGTACTCCCTACAGATTGTGAGTTCTATGATGCGGGGTTTTTAAAATTTTGTTTAAAGACTTGCAGCAAGATGGTGTACGTTGGTCCCATCGAGACTGTCGCCTGAGACCGGCCTTGGACACAAATTTTAGCCTTCTTAAGTCGACAAAACAATTTAAGAGACAGATCGACCATGACCATGATAGTTTTAGAGTAGTGTCTCCGTGACGCCTCCATGCGATAAACTAGTCAGAAAATAGCGGAAACTACATCGCCTATTAAAACATATGCTTCCTTTCCATGTATTCAATATGCTATGCAGCTATCTTGTATTTTTGACAGGCAGCGCAGACGAGTCATGAGAAAGTCTTCTTGCTGTCGGGACGTTTAACCCATTACATCCTGAGGCTTATTGTTTTAGTTGCTTATTGTCCTATGAAGTCTACACTACGGATTACAAGAAAGATCAACCATTTTAGTTCAAGGGCGATGCCAGAATAGCTTGGCGCCTCAGGCGCCAAGCTATTCGAGCACCACCCTTGAACCATCATAATCAAACGTATTTCAAGCAATGGTGTATGAAGACGTCAAAGGGTTCAGCAATGAACAATTAACGAACTACTGACCCACATGATTATTGTCAGGGCAAGATTCGTGACTACAGGGTCCGACTCGCTGGTACCACACGCAGTGCGCGCCACTCCATGGATATTCAAACCTACGATGGTCCTTTGATGATCTGTACTTTGTAATGGTAGAATAGAATAAGAATAAGAGTACTTTATTATATCTAAAAGAGAAATTCGTCTCGCCACCTCAGGTGCAACTCGCAATCACACACACACACACACACACACACACACACAACAGTTTACAAACAAACAAAATGAATGGACAGTGGCTCGGGCCGAGTGAAGCCCGTCGCCAAGGCGAGATAGTGTCAACTGCAAGAACAGGTTAACCCATTAGGGCGTGCATCTACCGGTAACGTTTGCACAAGCCGGTTAACCACTTGACTCTCAGAAAGTGGAATGAAAGTCATTTAGTTTGGGGAATTAAGAGGGCAATCATCAAACTTAAACTGACTTGAAAACCACTTGATCCGGACCATAAATGGTGAATGCCCAGCCCAATGTTGTTCCTGTTTACTGACAAGCTTACCCTTCTGATCCATCTCCTTCTACTATAACGCATTGTACCCCAAGACCGAAATCCCCAAATGTTGCCGTTGTCCTCTGAAGACTGCATTGCAGTGCAGGACAGAGATCGGCCAAGATAGTTCTAGGGTGTTGCCAGAATAGCTTGGAGCCCATAGGCGCCAAGCTATTCTGGCATCACCCTTGAACTATCATGGTCGATCCATATCTTGCGGTGGTGTGTCTGGGGTAGAATGAGCTAACCCACCCTCTGATCCACACTCACCGGCACACACAAATGAAAACGGACACACGGCGCTTCCCGCCATTCGTCATAGTAAGCTATTTGTCTGTGGGATAGCGGGGCGATAGCTATTTTGAAGAATGCGGGCTCTAGTCGCTGTCACATATAGACTTATACCATGCCGTTTTACTCCGCTTTCATGCATACCGCAGTTGAACTCTGACCTGCTGTGTCAGTGCTGCCAACTGGTATTCATATGGTGACTGCGTGCGGTCATAATTCAACATTTACATTTGTAAAATGTCTAATTTAGAAATGATTCAATGGACCCATTTTACCTACTTTGTTTTAGATATTCAGGACTGACATCATCAAGATTGTAAATCGTGTGAGAAACATCTCAAGGAATGCTAGGTGTTCCATAACTGTACTCCGTTACCCTATTCTACCCAAGGACCGATATTCCCATTTAAGTTGCCCTTCGATGGACTGTATTTACAATTCTAGAGACAAATCAAGCGTGATAGTTCAGGGGTGGAGCCAGCATAGCTTGGGGCCCAAGGGCGCCAAGCTATACTGGCACCACCCTTAAACTATCATGCTCGATCCAGGTCATGCTGTGGTGTGTCGGGGCTGTGGTGGAAACAACCAGTATGGGCCAGCTGTCGATCCGATCACCAAGCGTTTATCAGGCTGACTGCTGTGAGTGCTTGAGGTTGAGCCCCGTGACTAACACCACTCAGGCTGATGAAGGCTTCATGATCAGGTCCAAAGCTCGCACTCACCATAAAAAACCGGTTTCTGCAAGGGGCATGTACTGGTTATCTGCACGGCAGAAGCGAAGAACGAACATGCTACTGACTATACACTAATTCTACTATCAAAGCGTAGGAATGTGATGGTCTGTGATTTTGGACATTGAGGCTGCGTGCTGACGATGATCTGTATCTATTGCTGTTGGGCTGTGTTTGCCTGATGCCGGCAGTGCACGCTAATTTGTATGCAAAACTCCAGAATACAAACGATTATGTTGAGTAATATATTATTGATGCAGTTGTGGTTACAAGGTTTACATTTCGTGTACAATGGCAACCTGATTGGTAAATAGGTTTTCTAATTGCCGGGGGGGGGGGGGGGGGCGGGGGGGGGGGGGGAGACGAATTCTAACAAGCTGCAAGAGACATAAATCCTCATGAGCCCCCGCATTGGCAGGGGCTCATGAGGATTTATGTCTCTTGCTATTTTTATGTTTCTTACGCCTAATTTCTTCCAAATTCTGTCTGTGTTCTTCACGTTTCATGTTGGTATGCATACGCGGAGTGGTTTCAGACGTGCAATTGGTGATCACTGGCAGCATATTCATACAGGTGACATATTCTGCCCCAGGACCGAAATCCCTAAATTTTTAAGTTGCCATCTTAGGACTGTAATACAATTCTAGAGACAGATCAAGCATCTGGAGGGCAAAATGGCGGCCATGCACCACGTTCTGGCCGGCCGCTCCGGCAGAATCCGCCAACTGTGCTTTGAAGCGACTCCTGTTATTATTATTATTTTCCAGGCAGTGTTGTGCCATCAAGTTTTGAGGAAACAATGATGTACTTTTTTGTGGACAACTTTAGCTAATGAGCATTATAGTAGTGTGTTCAGGAGACATAGGGCTGTCTTAGCATTCTGTGTTTGTCAGGGAGGTTCGGGTCGGGAAAAGGCCACTGGCGCCGGCCATTAGATGCCTTGGCAACGGGCTTCACCCGTCCCGAGTCATTGTCCATTGTGTGGCACTGTTATTGTAATTTGTGGAATGAGCGAGTGAGTGAATGTGAGCAGCACCTGAGGTGGCAAGACACGTTTTGCTTTGTATGATTATTTTCTATCACAACAATAAAGTCATCTTGAATGACAGTTCAAGGGTGGTGCCAGAATAGCTTGGCGCCCATAGGCGCCAAGCTATTCTGGCACCACCCTTGAACTATCATGGTCGATCAGTGTCTTGCTGTGGTGCATCGGGGCTAAATGAGTGTCACAGAGACATCACTCAATTAATACTATTACATCACTCAAATCATACTATTACATCACTCAAAGCATAATATTACATCACTCAAATCATAATAATATTACATCACTCAAATCATACTATTACATCACTCAAATCATACTATTTCATCACTCAAATCATATTATTACATCACTCAAATAATACTATTACATCACTCAAATCATACTATTACATCACTCAATTCATACTATTACATCACTCAAATCATACTATTACATCACTCAAATCATACTATTACATCACTCAAATCATACTATTACATCACTCAATTCATACTATTAATTCACTCAAATCATACTATTAATTCACTCAAATCATACTATTACATCACTCAAAACATACTATTACATCACTCAATTCATACTATTAATTCACTCAAATCATACTATTACATCACTCAAATCATACTATTACATCACTCAAATCATACTATTTCATTACTCAAATCATACTATTACATCACTCAAATCATACTATTACATCACTCAAATCATACTATTACATCACTCAAATCATACTCTCTCTCTCTTGGCTTGACTTCGCGAACGAAGATTTTATAGGAGTTGCCCACGACGTCTGCAGGCTTGTTCGTGGCTGCGGAGGCCAATCCGAGACAGGCAGGTTCGACCGCAGTGGCTGCAGGGGAAGGTATGGCCAGGGTTCTGAGCTGCGGCATCTCTGTTTTTTCTCCTGAGCCGCTTGTCCTTAAGGCTAGCTCTGTGAGAGTCCTCAAAGGAGACAGCTGCCTTGTAAATGGTGGAGCGCCAGGTGTCACGGTCCGCAGCAAGCGAAGACCACTGGTGGTGGTCGATTTGGCAGGCACTAAGTGACTTCTTGAGACAGTCTTTGTATCTCTTCTTTGGTGCCCCTCTGTCACGATGTCCAGTAGCAAGCTCGCCGAACAGTGTGATCTTTGGTAGGCGATGATCCTCCATCCTGGAGACATGCCCCGCCCAGCGGAGCTGTGTCCGCAGCAGCAAAGCCTCGATGCTCACAGTTTCAGCCTGTTCAAGGACCTCGACGTTGGTGACATAGTCACTCCAGTGAATGCCCAGGATGGTACGCAGGCAGCGCTGGTGGAAGCGTTCGAGGAGTCGTAGTTGGCTGCGGTAGAGGGCCCAGGACTCGGAACCATACAGCAGGGTGGTGAGGACCACAGCTCTGTACACGCTGATCTTGGTGCCTGTTTTCAGCTGTTGATTGTGCCACACCCGCTTGAAAAGTCGCCCGAAAGCGCTGTTCGCTTTTGCCAGCCTGCTGTCAAGCTCCTTGTCCAGCTTGGCGTCCGACGTGATAATGCAGCCAAGGTAGGTAAACTGGTGCACTGACTTTAGTTCAGACTCGCCAATGGTGATGAGAGGAGGGCGATACACTGTCTTGGGTGCCGGCTGATGGAGGACCTCTGTCTTTTTCAGACTGACCTCAAGTCCAAAGAGCTGGGCAGCATCTGCGAAGCAAGACGTGATGCGCTGCAGGGCTCTCTCTGTGTGTGCAACGAGGGCAGCATCATCAGCAAAAAGCAGCTCACGAATCAGTTGGTCTAGGGTTTTCGTGTGGGCCTGCAGTCGTCTGAGGTTGAACAGGCTGCCATCGAGACGATACCTGATGTACACTGCATCGTCATCATCGAGGTCCACTGTGGCCTGCTTCAACATCATGCTAAAAAAGATGGTGAAGAGGGTCGGTGCCAGCACGCAGCCCTGCTTTACGCCGTTGAGAATAGGGAATGGTTCTGAGAGGTCATTGTTGAGTCTGACCTGGCCTCAAATCATACTATTACATCACTCAAATCATACTATTACATCACTCAAATCATACTATTACATCACTCAAATCATACTATTACATCACTCAAATCATACTATAACTACCATCTACGACACAACTTAAATAATAGTATTAGCAATTTACCCATTGCCTAACTACCTGAATGTTTGATTGATTGATTGATTGATTGATTGATTCATTCATTCATTCATTCATTCATTGATTCCTTGATTAATTGATTGATTGATCCATTGATTCCTTGATCGATCGATCTTATTGCAACGAAATCGAGTAAAACTTTCCGCGCTGAGAATCTCTCTCTCTCTTGGCTGGACTTCGCGAACGAAGATTTTATAGGAGTTGCCCACGACGTCTGCAGGCTTGTTCGTGGCTGCGGAGGCCAATCCGGGACAGGCAGGTTCGACCGCAGTGGCTGCAGGGGAAGGTATGGCCAGAGTTCTGAGTTGCGGCATCTCTGTTCTTTCTCCTGAGCCGCTTGTCCTTAAGGCTAGCTCTGCGAGAGTCCTCAAAGGAGACAGCTGCCTTGTAAATAGTGGAGCGCCAGGTGTCACGGTCCACAGCAAGCGAAGACCACTGGTGGTGGTCGATTTGGCAGGCACTAAGTGACTTCTTGAGACAGTCTTTGTATCTCTTCTTTGGTGCCCCTCTGTCACGGTGTCCAGTAGCAAGCTCGCCGAACAGGGTGATCTTTGGTAGGCGATGATCCTCCATCCTGGAGACATGCCCCGCCCAGCGGAGCTGTGTCCGCAGCAGCAAAGCCTCGATGCTCACGGTTTCAGCCTGTTCAAGGACCTCGACATTGGTGACATAGTCACTCCAGTGAATGCCCAGGATGGTACGCAGGCAGCGCTGGTGGAAGCGTTCGAGGAGTCGTAGTTGGCTGCGGTAGAGGGCCCAGGACTCGGAACCATACAGCAGGGTGGTGAGGACCACAGCTCTGTACACGCTGATCTTGGTGCCTGTTTTCAGCTGTTGATTGTGCCACACCCGCTTGAAAAGTCGCCCGAAAGCGCTGTTCGCTTTTGCCAGCCTGCTGTCAAGCTCCTTGTCCAGCTTGGCGTCCGACGTGATAATGCAGCCAAGGTAAGTAAACTGGTGCACTGACTTTAGTTCAGACTCGCCGATGGTGATGTGAGGAGGGCGATACACTGTCTTGGGTGCCGGCTGATGGAGGACCTCTGTCTTTTTCAGACTGACCTCGAGTCCAAAGAGCTGGGCAGCGTCTGCGAAGCAGGACGTGATGCGCTGCAGGGCTCTCTCTGTGTGTGCAACGAGGGCAGCATCATCAGCAAAAAGCAGCTCACGGATCAGTTGGTCTAGGGTTTTCGTGTGGGCCTGCAGTCGTCTGAGGTTGAACAGGCTGCCATCGAGACGATACCTGATGTACACTGCATCGTCATCATCGAGGTCCACTGTGGCCTGCTTCAACATCATGCTAAAAAAGATGGTGAAGAGGGTCGGTGCCAGCACGCAGCCCTGCTTTACGCCGTTGAGAATGGGGAATGGTTCTGAGAGGTCATTGTTGAGTCTGACCTGACCTTGCTGGTCCTCGTGTAGCTGGACAATCATGTTGAGGAACTTTGGGGGACAGCCAAGTCGCTCCAGGATCTGCCACATGCCTTGCCTGCTCACAGTGTCGAACGCTTTTGTTAGGTCGACAAACGTTACGTACAGCCCTTTGTTCTGCTCGCGGCACTTCTCCTGTAGCTGTCTCAGCACAAAGACCATATCGGTGGTGCTCCTGTTTGCTCTGAAGCCACACTGGCCCTCTGGGAGTTGGTCTTCAGCGATGGCAGGTACCAGCCGATTCAGGAGCAGCCTTGCAAGGATTTTTCCAGCAATGGACAGCAGTGTAATTCCCCGATAGTTGGAACAGTCAGACTTCTCACCTTTGTTCTTGTACAGGGTGATAACGACTGCATCACGGAGATCCTTTGGTAGTGTTCCTTCCTCCCAGCAGCAGAGAAAGAGGTCATGGAGCTTGTTGTGCAGTGCTGTGCCTCCATGTTTCCAGATCTCTGGCGGTATTCCATCAATGCCTGCTGCTTTGCCACTCTTGAGCTGGTGGATGGCTGTGAGGGTCTCTTCAGCGGTGGGCGGTTCGTCCAATTCAACTTTTACTGGGAGCTGTGGGATTTGTAGGACGACTGCTTCTTGAACAGTGCGCTCAGCGCTGAAGAGGCTCTGAAAGTATTCCGACCAGCGGTTCAAGATGGAGGTATTATCTGTGAGGAGTGCCTGGCCATTCGCGCTTCGCAGGGGACTTTGTACCAGGTGCCTGGGGCCATACACTGCTTTCAATGCTTCGTAGAAGCCCCTGTAGTCACCATTGTCTGCGCAAAGCTGGGTCCTCTGTGCAAGTCTGGTCCACCACTCATTCTGGAGATCTCTGAGCTTGCGCTGGAGACTGCTGCAGACAAGGCGGAAGGCAGACTTCTTCACAGGGCAGGAAGGCTGGGCTAGGTGGGCCTGATGGGCGGCTCTTTTTTTTGCTAGGTGTTCCTGGATCTCTACATCGTTTTCGTCAAACCAGTCTTTATTCTTCTTTCTAGCGAAACCCAAGACTTCTGCAGAGGATTTTGCAATAGCAGTTTTCAGTTCTTCCCAAAGTGTTTCAGGGGAGGAGTCTGCTGGGTCCGCTGTGTCTTTGAGCCTGCGCTGTAAATCTGTCTGAAAGGCAGCTTTCACGTCGTCACGCTGAAGGCTCGCAACATCAAGCTTTTTCTTGGGGGGGCCCCATTTCTTGGGTTTTGGCTTGAAGTGGAGCCTGAGTTTGCAGCGGACAAGGCGGTGGTCAGTGTGGCACTCTGCGCTGGGCATCACTCTGGTGAGGAGGACGTCACTGCGGTCCCTCTGACGCACTAGGACATAGTCGATAAGGTGCCAGTGCTTGGAGCGAGGATGCATCCAGGTGGTCTTTCGACTGTCCTTTTGCTGAAAAGTAGTGTTGGTGATGACCAGTTGCTGCTCTGCACAGAACTCCAACAGTAGGCGGCCATTGTCATTGCAGTTCCCCACGCCATGCTTGCCGAGGACTCCTTTCCAGGCTTCAGAGTCCTGGCCCACTCTGGCGTTGAAGTCGCCAAGGATGATGACTTTGTCGTCTGCAGGGGTGCTCTGTATGAGGCTGCGCAGGTCAGTGTAAAACTTGTCCTTTTCAGCAGGCTCTGCCAAGAGGGTTGGGGAGTACACACTGAGAAGGGTGACGTGTTGCTGGTGTCTCAGTGGGAGGCGCATGGACATGATGCGGTCTGAATGACCCGTTGGTAGGTTTTCCAGCTTAGTCGCAATGGAGGTCTTGACCATGAAACCCACGCCTGAGAGCCGTCTTTCTGATGCAGTCCTGCCTGACCAGTAGAGGGTGTACCCAGCGCCAAGTTCTTGGAGGCTGCCTTCGTCCGGAAGGCGTACTTCGCTGAGCGCGGCGATGTCAATGTTTAACCTCCGCAATTCATGGGCAATGAGGGCGGAGCGACGTTCGGGGCGTCCGCTGTCTGCTTTGTCGAGCATGGTTCGGATGTTCCAACATGCTACGTTGAGTCCGGTCGTGGTCGTCATCAGAGTGGATCCATTATTCTTTCTTGTTTTTTGACCGCATGAGAAGATGCCCGTTGACCGCGGCTAGCCAACTGGGGTTGCGAGGGGACGAGCTTTGGTTAGGCCACCTTTTCTAGGCCCCTCTCCGTGTGGAGCAAGCAGTGCTGTCCCTAGAGAAGGCTGCTTGGTCGTTCAGGGTGTGCCGAGTGATGTTGTCATCCCCAGGTCAACATCAGGCGACCAATATCCTGAACCGCCTGCATGCAGGTTTGAGACTGCGGCTTCCAGTGACATCTTTCACCTGCCGTTTCGCCCCTCGCCCATCGCTACAGGACTTGGAATGGTCAGTGTCATGGTCCGTGGACGTTTCCTAAAGCCTGCGCGGTGGAGCTTTTTGGTGGAGTGCAGTGTGCGCAGTACTGGCCCCACCCTTTAAACCCTTGGTTCATCTGCCATGGCCTAGCAAGCTGGGACGATGGCATCGAGGTCCTCGGGTCGTAGGTTTTATATCAGACTGTCCTTGTCCTAGTCTCTGGCTCAAAAGCCTTCCCCGGAGACACGGGGGCTTTGATGTCAGGGGTTTCCTCCCTTAGCCTTTCCGCAGCCAAGCGGCCAGGCCTGCAAGGCAGCAGGCGACTCGTGGAGGGCGGGGTCGTCTATGTCCCGTGCAGCTGAGAATCACACGCTCGATATCAACACGCAACACTGAAAACAGAACTTGACGTTACACACAGTCTAGTCACAGCCGATACATGACAGTGCGGCCCGGGAGGTGTCAGTGGGAGTGAAAACAGAACTTGACGTTACACACAGTCAGATCACAGCCGATACATGACAGTGTGGCCCGGGAGGTGTCAGTGGGAGTGAAAACAGAAATTGACGTTACACACAGTCAGATCACAGCCGATACATGACATTGCTGCCCGGGAGGTGTCAGTGGGAGTGAAAACAGAAATTGACGTTACACACAGTCTAGTCACAGCCGACACATGACAGTGCGGCCCGGGAGGTGTCAGTGGGAGTGTTCATTTCTACAATTTCAGCCTTGTCGGAGACGCCGATTCAGGTCAGTAGGGGGCTGTTACACACAGGTTTAGCTTGTCGTTAACACATTGAGCCCCAGGACCGAAATCCCCATTCTTTTCAGGTTGCCTTCTGAAGGACTGTATTACAAGTCTAGACTTGTCGGACAGTGAGCATGATAATTTAAGGGTTGTCGCCAGAATAGCTTGGAGACTATGGGCTCAAAGCGATTCTGGCACCACCCTTGAACTGTCATGCTCGATCCATGTCTTGCTGTGGTGTTTTGGGGATGAATGAGTGAAATTGATGGGTGTGTGGGTTGGGTATGGGGGAAGGGGATGGAGGGGCGGGGGAAGTGGGGGAGGGGGGTGATGGGCGGGGATTGCGAGGAGGGGGAGATGGATCGTTAATTCGTGATGCGTGATTGACTTGATTTCGGTAATCGTGTAATCGTAATCGTGTATTTGATTGTATTTTCTGGAAATTTCGTGTTGAATACGTAATCATAATAATAATAATAATACTGTTATTATATAGGCGCTTTTTCTCAATTTTGGGGAAATCGACTCAAAGCGCCGCGCCTGAAACCCTCACACACTCACGAAACAGACACGGATTTTACGCCATTTAAGACAAACACAGTACAAGACAAACGAAGGGCCAGTCAGCTACTGAAGTTACAGAGATTTTTGATCGCTTGTATTTGAAATTTGTAAAGTGGCCTGAGACCGGTACCAACGTGTGGGGGCTGGGGGGTGGGGGGGGGGGTGGAAGAACCGGAGTACCCGGAGAAAGAACCCCCGACGGTCCGCCCGAATTAACGGTGACACTTACCAGAGGAGAAAAGTCCAACGCTGGAACCCGGTATCGAACCGCGCACCTTTGGCATTGGTGGCAGGCGCCTTAACCACTGCGCCACGGACCGCATCCATAATCCATTCATCGCTGAAGCACTGCAGCAGGAGATGGGTCGACCATGATAATTCAAGGGTGTTGCCAGATAAGCTTGGCGACTGTCGGCGCCAAGCTAATCTGGCACTACCCTTGAATTATCATGGTCGACCCATCTCTTGCACCAGGTGCGTAGTCGTTAGATGACGCCTCCAAAATTTGGGAAATACGGCCGTCGGGCTGAATTAGTTAACGCGTTCAGAAATATGAACACCACCGTACCCCCCTCACCCTCTTCCACCCCCCTCCCATTGTGATGTTCCGCCTGTGTAAGTACGCTGTGAAAGCGATCCATACTCTTCTTTGTCTCCCCACCGTCCAGTCCTGTCACCCGCATAATAACAAATCAATACATAGTATTTATATGGGCCATTTCTCATATTTATAATATAACTTAATGCGCAGGACATAGCCGCGAACTGAACCCAACAACCACACTCATCACGCGCATTCCCTCGCACACTGTACATAAACACAGAACATTTACGTAGTGCTAAGGGCAAGCTCAAGCGAGCTACTGAAATTTTGGGAATTTAAATCGTCTTTTATATTTTGGAAATTTGATTAATACCGAATTCGTGGGGGTGGGAAAGAGCCGGTGTACCCGGAGAAAGAACCCCCGACGGTCCGCCCGAATTAATGGTGACACTTACTAGAGGAGAAAAGTCCGACGGCAGAACCGGGTATCGAACCTCTAACCTCTTGCATTGGTGGCAGGCGCTTTTACCGCTGCGCCACGGACCGCCCCGCAGTTAGTCTGGCATCACCCGTGAGCTATGACGATCGCTCCATCTATGGATGTAGTGTCAAGGGTTAAATAGATTAACCCCTTTCACTTGCTTAGAAAAGTGGACGCAATCCAACTGGAAAAGACATAGACCCTCGCGAGTCCCCAGCGACTGCGGGGGCTGATGATGATTCAGCCCGACGGCCGTATTTTCCAAATGTTAGAGGCGTCGTCTAATGACTATGCAGCAGTTGCAGGAGATGGATCGACCATTATAATTCAAGGGTAGTGCCAGATTAGCTTTTTATGGTCGACCCCTCTGCTGCTGTAGTGCGTCAGGGCTGAATGGGTTAACAGAGATCACAGTCTGTGTCCACTGGCAGTGAAGGGGTTAATTTTATTGAGTGGCGCGTGTCAGTGTGCAGGTAAATGATCATCCCACAGCTCAGCGCTTTCACGTGCATTGATCTCAGAGTGCCTTGTTTGTGGTGTTTATTTACAGCAGCTTTTAGAACTGGATGCGAAGGCAACACAACAGTACAGCACCACCAGTGTGTGCCGGATCACCACCGCAGAGTGGTTCGCCACATGTATACTGTAACTGCGTTTTGACTCTCCTCTGCGGCGGGAGATGTTACCACGTGAAGATATCGATCCTAGCGTGGTGTAGTTGGAAACAGCGATAACAGTAAAACCGAAAGCAGGGTTGACTAACATGCCTACGTACAGTGTGTGTGATACAGGATAAGCCTGGTGTGTGGTACGCCTGGTTGTGAACTCAGTCGTCACAGGCACGCAATAACAGGTAATGGGCTGTCACACACATTAAATATTACGAGAGATAGATGTGTGAAGGTGTTGACTATCCGGCTCTATGATACGGCGTTCTTGTTCAAATGCAGCACTCGCTTATGCAACACTATGTTTACCGCGTTTGCACTTAAATTGTAGTTTGGCGAGGGCACGTCACTCATTCTACCCCAAGACCGAATTCACAAAATTTGTCCGTTGTCCTCTGAAGACTGCAATGGAGTGCAGGACACAGATCGACCATGATAGTTCAAGGGTGATGTCAGAATAGCTTGGCGCCCATAGGCGCCAAGCTATCTGGCATCACACTTGAACTATCATGGTCGATCCATATCTTGCTGTGGTGTGTCTGGGGTAGAATGAGTTAATGAGCTACGTGTTTTCGCAGACATTACGTTTGTTACCTAAGTTAGAGGCTCCACACGAGGATACGAACACTTAATCCGTCGGCTGTCAATGCGGCGACAGCCAAAAGGGTCCGATACACGGTCTGTGTACATCGGTAACCTTCACACATTGAGGCTTTAAGGTCCAAATTCCCACATTTGAGAGCTATCTTCTTAAGACTGAATACCAATCTAGAAGATAGATCGACCATAATATTTCACCGGTAGTGCCAGAATTACCTGTTACCTGCGCCAAGATATTCTGGCACCACCCGCGAACTATCGGTCGATTCGTCACCCTCTGTAGTGTACCGTGGCGTGGGTAAATCAAACTTATCGAGTCCTGTGTGTCAGTGTGTGCCTAAAACATCTAGATCAGCACGGCCTTATAAATGTAGGCCTATTGCTTTAGAGCTGCTCATTTGTCAAGTTTATTTTCAGCATTTTGAAAGCAATATGCAGAAAGCACCACTACCCAATGCGCAAAAGACCATAGGGCCCTCGTCAAACCCGAAGGCCTTTTGCGCTTTGGGTACACACTAGCTGCGTGTTACGACAGGGCAAAACCTCTGACAGGGATTTCTGAGTAACATATACAGCAAAAATAGAGTTCATTCAAACACAGGCAGCCTACGTCATGTGTGTGTGTGTGTGTGTGTGTGTGTGTGTGTGTGTGTGTGTGTGTGTGTGTGTGTGTGTGTGTGTGTGTGTGTGTTTGTCTGTGTTTTGCATGCGTTCCTGCAAGGTGTTCGTGCGTCAAGGCGTGAGTGTGACACAGTAAACGCCTTGGCGATTTCACATATACATGTACGTATCAGCTCATTTAACCCCGACACAGCAAGACAGATCGAGCATGATAATTCAAGGGTGGTGCCAGAATAGC
The DNA here is from genome assembly GCA_036245525.1 of Semisulcospira habei. Classification (NCBI taxonomy): domain Eukaryota; kingdom Metazoa; phylum Mollusca; class Gastropoda; family Semisulcospiridae; genus Semisulcospira; species Semisulcospira habei. Next base: position 338,353,618 of record BTPG01000001.1, on the reverse strand, counting down.
TTGGCGCCCATAGGCGCCAAGCTATTCTGGCAACACCCTTCAACTATCATGCTCGACCTGTCTCAGAATTGTAACACAGTCCTTCAGAGAGCAACTTCACAATTTGTGTATTTCGGTCCTGGAGTAGACTGTGTTAAGGTTTCTGATAGCCTAGATGGTGTCACAGTAGAACAACTGTCATTATACACACACATTACACGTTTAGAGTTTAACGTCTTTTGTCCACCCCGAACGTGATTTCAAAGACGGAGCACGGAATAAGGTCTGAACAAATTTCGACCACTGAGCTGGATTCAAACCCAGGACCTTTCGGACGAGTGTCGTTGTTCAATGTAATGTAAAGAGCTCAGCTGATACGCCATTATCTCCAGGCAGCACATAACGAATACGTGTACAGGTTCAGATTGCGTCAAGTAGGATAGCAGTAATGATAAATGCACTTAACAGAGATTTACTGATCAGGGGCGGATCAGTTACCACGAGGGGGGGGGGGGTCCAACTCTTTGTTTTTCTTTTTTGGGACCTTCAACCTGACACCTCAGGCCTCCCCGACGCTAGACCTTCTTCCAGTGGCCGAAAAATCAAACAGGGCGGAGGAGGGGGGGGGGGGGGGAGAGGGGGGGATAGAGGAAGAAGGCGCGTCAGTGTGTGTCAACACCCGCCAAAATATCAAACAATCGGAGGGAGGAGAGGGGGGAGGGGTCGTGTTTTTGTGGCCATACAATCAAACAGGAATGGGGGTGGGGTGGGGGGAGGGTGTACAAACACCCTCAAAATGGACTTTCTTATAGCGTTTTAAACAAATTTGGGTCTGGGAGGGGGGGGGGGGGGTGCTGGGGAGGAGCCACTAGGATCCGCCCTCCACCCCAGATCCGCCACTGCTGATGGACATCTTGTTCACCAGAAAATAAAGTACAGATGTATTCAACCGTTGTAAACAAGCATGCGGCGGTCTTACTCCTGCAAATAGTAAATGCTCGGATATTTCAGTTTGGGTAATATAAATAATGAGATGATATCATTTGAGAGTTGACAGATTACAGGCTGGCCTTCTTCAGTGTGTCAGCCCGCGGTCCGTCTCCATCAGTGGATTTGTCGGTTCATAGTCCTTGTGGTTAGTTCATGGACCTTGTTGTTAGTCGCGGACTTCGTTCTTACTTCATGAACGTAGTTGTTAGCTTACGAACATTTTTGTTCATTCTTCAGTGGCTAGATTGTTACGTAACCCCTTCACTGACCGCGGACCTAGATTGTTATTTTTTAAAATATATCATTCTTAATTTAGCGTCGAAGACCCCAAGCCGTCCGAGAAACGTGGATACAAATGTACAATGTAGTGTCAGCAAGAGCTATAGATCCTCATGAGCCCCCGCAACCGCGGGGGCTCATGAGGATCTGTACCTCTTGCCCAAGAAAAAGCTTGATGTTGCCAGCCTTCAGCGTGACGACAAGAAAGCTGCCCTTCAGGCCGATTTACAGCGCATGCTCAAAGACACAGTTGATCCAGCATACTCCTCCCCTGAAACACTCTGGGAACAACTGAAAACTGCTATTGTAAAATCCTCTGTGGAAGTCTTGGGCTTTGCTAGAAAGAGGAACAAAGACTGGTTTGACGAAAACGACGTAGAGATCCAGGAACTTCTAGCAAAAAAAAGAGCCGCCCACCAGGCCCACCTAGCCCAGCCCTCCTGCCCTGTGAAGAAGTCTGCCTTCCGCCTCATCTGCAGCAGTCTCCAGCTCAAGCTTAGAGAGCTCCAGAACGAGTGGTGGTCCAGACTCGCACAGAGGACCCAGCTCTGCGCTGACAACGGTGACTACAGGGGCTTCTACGAAGCACTGAAAGCAGTGTATGGCCGTAGGCACCTGGTACAAAGTCCCCTGCGAAGCGCTGATGGACAGGCACTCTTCACAGATAATACCTCCATCTTGAACCGCTGGTCGGAATACTTTCAGGACCTCTTCGGCGCTGAGCGCACTGTTCAAGAAACAGTCATCCTCCAAATCCCACACCTTCCACTAAAAGTTGAATTGGACGAACCGCCCACCGCCGAAGAGACCCTCACAGCCATCCACCAGCTCAAGAGTGGCAAAGCAGCAGGCATTGACGGAATCCCGCCAGAGATCTGGAAACATAGAGGCCCAGCACTGCACAACAAGCTCCACGACCTCTTTCTCTGCTGCTGGGAAAAAGGAACACTACCAAAGGATCTCCGTGATGCAGTCATCATCACCCTGTACAAGAACAAAGGAGAGAAGTCTGCCTGCTCTAATTATCGTGGAATTACCCTGCTGTCCATTGCCGGGAAAATTCTCGCAAGGTTGCTCCTGAATCGGCTGGTACCTGCCATCGCTGGAGACCACCTCCCAGAGGGCCAGTGTGGCTTCAGAGCCAACAGGAGTACCACCGACATGGTCTTTGTGCTGAGACAGCTTCAGGAAAAGTGCCGCGAGCAGAACAAAGGGCTGTACGTAACGTTTTTCGACCTAACAAAAGCGTTTGACACTGTGAGCAGGCAAGGTATGTGGCAGATCCTGGAGCGACTAGGCTGTCCCCCAAAGTTCCTCAACATGATCGTCCAGCTCCACGAGGACCAGCAAGGCCAGGTCAGACTAAACAGTGACCTCTCAGAACCATTCCCCATTCGCAACGGCGTGAAGCAAGGCTGCGTGCTGGCACCGACCCTCTTCACCATCTTCTTCAGCATGATGTTGAAGCAGGCCACAGTGGACCTCGACGATGACGACGCAGTGTACATCAGGTACCGTCTCGATGGCAGCCTGTTCAACCTCAGACGTTTGCAGGCCCACACGAAAACCCTACACCAACTGATTCGTGAGCTGCTCTTTGCTGATGACGCTGCCCTCGTTGCACACACAGAGAGAGCCTTGCAGCGCATTACGTCCTGCTTCGCAGATGCCGCCCAGCTCTTTGGACTTGAGGTCAGTCTGAAAAAGACAGAGGTCCTTCATCAGCCGGCACCCAAGGAAGAGCATCGCCCTCCCCACATCACCATCGGCGAGTCCGAACTGAAGTCTGTACACCAGTTTACCTACCTTGGCTGCATCATCACGTCAGACGCCAAGCTGGACAAGGAGCTGGACAACAGGCTGGCAAAAGCGAACAGTGCTTTCGGGCGACTATTCAAGCGGGTGTGGCACAATCAACAGCTGAAAAAAGGCACCAAGATCAGCGTGTACAGAGCTGTCGTCCTCACCACCCTGCTGTATGGTTCCGAGTCCTGGGCCCTCTACCGCAGCCAACTACGACTCCTCGAACGCTTTCACCAGCGCTGCCTGCGTACCATCCTCAGCATTCACTGGAGTGACTATGTCACCAACGTCGAGGTCCTTGAACAGGCGGAAACTGTGAGCATCGAGGCTTTGCTGCTGCGGACACAGCTTCGCTGGGCGGGGCACGTCTCCAGGATGGAGGATCATCGCCTACCCAAGATCACTCTGTTCGGCGAGCTCGCCACTGGACACCGAGACAGAGGGGCACCAAAGAAGAGATACAAAGACGGTCTCAAGAAGTCACTTAGTGCCTGCCAAATCGACCACCGCCAGTGGTCTTCGCTTGCTGCGGACCGTGACACCTGGCGCTCCACCATTCACAAGGCAGCCGTCTCCTTTGATGACTCTCGCAGAGCTAACCTTAAGGACAAGCGGCTCAGAAGAAAAAACAGAGCTGTCGTAACTCAGAACCCTGACCAGACCTTCCCCTGCAGCCACTGCGGTCGAACCTGCCTGTCCCGGATTGGCCTCCGCAGCCACGAAAATGCCTGCAGACGACGTGGGCAAGCCCTATAGAATCTTCGTTCGCGAAGTCAAGCCAAGATACCTTTTGCAGTAAGTTGGGATTCAGTTTTTCAATTTTTCTCGGCAGTCAAAGGGTTAATGGACGTTGCTGTTAGTTCGTGCTTGCTGTTGCTTCATGGACTTTGTTGCAGGCTGTTGCTGGTAAGTACAAGTGACGTCACTCAGACTGGGTAATGGCGACAGCCCAGCCTGCCCTGACCGAGCGCCCGGTGTGTAGCAATCACTACGCGGACCCCAAACTGCTGCCTTGTGCACACCGCCTTTGTAGACGGTGTGTGGTGTCATGGCTGCGGCAACATCCGGGTTCCGGCCACCCCACGTGCCCTCTGTGCAGACGACACATCACGACAGTTTCGGGTTTGTTGTGTGTTTACTTCCACAATCGTGCACGCCTAATGTGACGTACATCAAGTACTGTGTCCTGTAACGAACGCATTTCGTACATGTTTGGGTAGGAAGACGTTATGACGTCATTAGCAGTTGGATCGGAGGTTCACAACACACGGCTGTACAGAAAGGCCGATTTCTCACTCTTTAGTTTGGCCCGCAGCCTGCTGCTGTGGTGTGCGGTAGCCCCTCCCCACTGCGAGCAGACTATATAGGTCACTGGCTGCCAGCAAAAATTCCTTCTGTAATCTCTGTAACGGACTACTCACGTGTGGTGTGTGATGCCTGTGTTTAATGTTCTCTAACGCCTCTTCACCAGTTTTCTACATAAAACTGTTTAACACACTTGTGCACCAATTCCTGCTGGTTCCCGTGTTGGTGGTATTATTCACGGGACGTTTTTTTTTTTAAAGGGTGCAATCTGAGGATAAAGAGTGACAGGTCTAATAAGTTATCTGTGCCTCGCACAGTACTGAGTAGGTCTGAACATTCACTCTCTATGGAATACTGTTGTGTATAGTGTAATCCCTGTGCTTTATGCTCTGCTTATAGCCTCCAGTATTCTCTGTGATACTGTTTAATAGTATCAGGTACTAACCGTTGTCTGCACATTCATATTATCCTGGTTCCTTTATTCCAAATGGTGGTAAGGGAAAGACAGTACAGTTATGGCGGGAATAAAACATACACAAGAAACATTTGCACACACAGAATCCTTTCACTTTAAAAGGTTAAATTCTCTATGTAGAGTATGTGGAGGAACACAGTGCACAAATGCTGGTATCAGCATGTTTGTGTTGATCGTCTTGATGGACCTAACGGATTACCAGCTTACCAGCTTCTCAGCAGTGGAATACTTTCTGACGCTAGTGTTGCTCTAGCAGGAATAGCCCAGGAAATCTAGTAAGTGATAACAGTAGAGGCTAGAATGCTGCGTAGATACATCAACTTTTCATCCCACAGAAAACCGACATGCACAACAGATTGAGCTTCAAAGTTAACGCTTTATTTTGTCAGTGCATGTTCATTGTATTGCAAATATGAAATGTAAACTGCTCTTGAAGGTGTCCTGGTACTAAGCAGCATGGGCATGTTTAGTATTAAAAGAAAGCAAATTTTATCAGCTACAAATTTACACGCATGTTTTAATGACATTCTTGAGACAAAAACACATTTTGTGATGAATGTTCAGTTACTACAACTTTACAGCGTTTCCGCTGCGGGGCGCCGGTATGCCGCTGTGGGCACGTAGACATAGTGTAAGGTATTGGAAGAGCACTCCTTTCTAAGTCCATGAAAAGCTCTTTCACTCTGCCTGAAGGGGCACGCGCTAATGTGTAATGTGCCACAAGTGGTTTATTTTGCACTCAGGGCCTCCGGTCCTCTCCTAACTAAAAGTGTGGTTCTGCACAGCCGTGAACAGGTAATGTAGAGGTGAGCAATGTTCACGTGTGGTAATGTAGAGGTGAGCAATGTTCACGTGTGGGAGTGACAGTGTTGTATGGTGAACTGTTGTTAGTCAGAGATGACATATCAGCCGAGTTGAGCGGACGTGTTCGTGGGTGCTCTGAGAAAGAATTCTTCTAGGGAATTCTATAGCTGTATATAGAATACAGGTATTTATTATTGTTATTATCGGTATTTATAATGACCTGTAAAGCTATTCATACGAAAAGGGAAAGTATTGTTTTTTATGAATTATTATGATTAGAGTGCAGAAGGGCCCATGTTTGAAGGAAGTGCGATGGCTCGTGTCAATACTTGTTTGGTCATGTAATTATTATATGTGATATAGTTTATAACTAGGATGTCATGTTGTATTTATTCATATGTGAAAATGTGGGACTGAAATAGGAAGGTAATTCAGTGTATAATTAGGTATACCTAATGATGAATGAATGTGCAGTAATATGTTATAAATTGAAGGTGAGCTGTGATTGTAATATTTGGCTCATAATTCATTGTGTGTTGGTACGCAACATGTGTGCACAGTGTTAAAGTGGCTATAGGAATTGTCATAAGAATTGTGACAATAGTGACTGTATTAGTATGGTGGCATAGAGAAGACATTTTACAAAGGAAGTGATCTCGAGCACTCTGAATTATAATATTGTGTCGAAGACACATACAGACTCTTTAAGTATAAAAGCGAAAATTTACGATTGTATAAATGTTGTATACAGCGGGCCGGTACGGAACGGAAACCTCTGGTATGTGGCTGATGAAGCTGTCCTTATAGCATCGTCTACGTGACCGGATGCGGACATCATCACGCCTTCATCTTTCCTTCGTCTACCATCACTGGTGCAGACGTGCAGCAACGGTAACGAAGTAAGCCTACATATTTGAGCTACAAGACCACATGCAGTGTTCCTCCAGTGTGGCCTATGTCGCCTAGCGTCGTTGATAATTCCACGCCTAGGAATATTCTAATCTGTAAGTACTGTCATTGACTATTACCGTTCAGTTCGGGAATCTCCGTCAAGTCAAGTCGTCGATGTGATATCATTGACTGTGTCGACACTAGTGTGAAGAGAAGAGTCGAGTGACGTCTCGAGAAAGAGACAACGACTTCTGCGGTAGCAATTGACTGTGTAAGCGTCGAATTCATACATAGCCTATACGCCACTTATTAATTATTTGTGTGAACTTGTTTATATGATGATGTGAATTGTGTGATTTAATGTATATGTTTGAGTGTATGAGAAATAGTGAAACAGAGGACAAAGAGAGATAACTGTGTAGCCTTTGTCTTTGTTTGTAAGCACGTGTGTGGTGGTGGATGAAAGAGTATAGTAAACAGAGTTAGAACACCCACCTTTATACTGATTGTCAGAAAGCCCACGCACACACTCATTCCATTAGACTAAACGTATTTATACATATAACAATTTAATTCAATACAACACGAAAACCCTTCGTTACATGTCCAAAGAACTATAATTGTAAAAACTAACTCATTCTGCCCGTGACACACCACAACATGATATGGCTTGACAAAGATAGTTCAAGGTTGGTGGCAAAATAGCTTGGCGCCTATAGGCGCCAAGCTATTCTGCCACCACCCTTAAACTATCGTGGTCGATTTCTCTCCTGGATTGTAATGCAGTCCTCAGAGGATAACTCCAAAATGTGGGTAGTTCGTACCTCGAGCACAATGAGCTAATAAAGCTTCAGTAAATTCTTCAGACTTTTCTGTAAATAAACATGCCTTTTCTTGTCACAGCCGGTACATCTGCTGAGAGCGTGGCTGACCAGCTGCCTTCTGACGAAACAATGACCGCTCTTGTCAAGTGCACGGAGGCCCTGGAGGGCCCTAACGACTGCGCTGGATGTGGCCAGAGTGCTGCATCTGATTTCTGCCTCCAGTGCTGGGAGAAGTACTGCCCTTCGTGCAGCAAACTCCATACCAACATGGCGCTTGGACGAAACCACACTATCAGCGCTTTGTCTGCGCTCACGCCTCAAGACCTGATGGCCAGCAGACGCCGCATGTGTGAAACACACCCCAGTAACCAGGCGGACATCTTCTGCGCCAATCACCAAGCTGTCATTTGTGTCACGTGTTCCAGTACTTCACACCGGAAATGTGACGACATCATTGAGGTTCTCTCTCTCTCTCTCTCTCTCTCTCTCTCTCTCTCTCTCTCTCTCTCTCTCTCTCTCTCTCTCTCTCTCTCTCTCTCTCTCTCTCTCTCTCTCTCTCTCTCTCGCCCTAGTGCGAGTAAGTCGCATATTCACATCGCTCCGTCTTCAGTGACAATTGTGTTGGCATTGTTTAGCTGTGATGTGAGATTTTTGCCTCAGTGACTTGAGATAGTGACTTCTATTGGACTGTGATTTTTCGTCTGTGTGACATTCATTTTCCGAGAGATATTAACGTTTCTTTTTTGTTTCATCACGCACTGTTCTGTTGGTTGGATGTTCTAGCCATGGAACATGGACTCTGTTTATGTCTAGGACCCAACAGCTATGGACGGCTGACTGACTCAGCGCGCTAAATAAGTTCACCGACAGCCTCGTTTTCAGCTGCAATCTGTTTTCACTTCCGGTTGCTAACGTTTCAATGACCGATGTCTTTGCTAGTGTTACGCGTCGTTTGAAAATCACGATTTTTGTGTCTTTATTTAGCAATCTGAATTTTTTTCTACGCATACGTCGATAGGAAAATCAGTCGAGTTTATAACCCTGTGTTTAGATTTTTTTGTCAGCCATTTCTGTTTGTAAAAAAGTGTATCACATCGCACACTATCCGATGAAATGGCCTGTTTTTTTTATCGGCCGGCCGTACACACTCGAGCGACACAAGTCAGTCTGAATTTGTATGTCTAGTTCATGTGTGTTTCGAGGAAGTTTTGCTTTAAATTGCCGGTACTCCTCATCGTCAGCGGACCAAACCGTGGAGAAGAGAATTTAGTGTAGCGTTCTGCTGCACGTATCTCGATCTCCGTTTAATCCTATCGGTGGGCCAACAGGCGGTGTAGGTACTGATATGTTTCAGTTGTGCACTCTGGCACGTCGTGGTGGCGAAAGATCGAAAGATCGACACTGCTAATGCATCAACACAGCAAATACATCAACACAGCAAACACATCAACACAGCAAATACATCAACAGAGCAAATGCATCGACACAGCATAACATAGCAAAAGCATCAACACAGCAAATGCATCAACACAGCAAATAACATAAAAGCATCAAAACACAGAAAAAGCAAATACCATCAACACAATAAGAGCAGATAACACAGAAGCAAATAACACAGCAAAAGCATCAAAACAGCAAGGTGAATAGCATCAACAATGCAAGGTTAATAGCATCAACACAGCAAGCAAACACGGGAAGGCAGTCACCCACTCACATAGAAGAACAGTACACGGTCCAACGCGACGGGGATAATCCGGGATATTGCCGAACTTTATATAATTATGAATTATTCAGTTATTGCTGGTTAGATTGCAACATACAGCAGCAATTTGTTTACACAAAATAAAAAATTGCCCTATCAACATCAAAGCCAAACAAGTTTTCATAACATTGGCGAATTCCCACGTGTCCAGATAGCCTGACCACAGTGCTTCGTTTTCTGTCTGAAGTGGAATGAATATTTTTTTTTTTTAATGCTGTGTCTGGGATACCTGCAAATGTACTGAAGTTCTCACTTGATGGAATAAATCATAACTGTTTGAACAGTTTACTGTTTTACTTACCATGAGAATTCGCTCAACTGTAGCGTCCATTGCGGTAGCAGACGTACCGGAAGTAACTACAGCGGTCAATCGCTTCGGTCAGGCTTCGGTAGACTCTGTTAGTGGCACAACGCGTGCGCGCTGAGTCAGTCAGCCGTCCATAGCTGTTGGGTCCTAGGTTTATGTGTCGCTTGGCACCAGCGGCCTGGCGTGCCTACAGCCGTAAGCAGTCAATCACCTATCCAGACCAAAAAGGTGACTGCCAAGCGTGTAATATGCAAAGAAGTACCCAACGGAGAAAGAAACACGCTTAGAAAAGACGGGTACAACACAATTTATTAATATTTCGGGTAAATACCCTTTGTCAAAATAGACAAACAAACAGAGATTAGCCGCTACTTATCTTCATTGGCAGAAAGAATGTGGCAACTCTATGGCAAATGTTGCCACATTCTTTCTGCCAATGAAGATAAGTAGCGGCTAATCTCTCTGTTTGTTTGTTTGTTTGTCTATTTTGACAAAGGGTATTTACCCGAAATATTAATAAATTGTGTTGTACCCGTCTTTTCTAAGCGTGTTTCTTTCTCCGTTGGGTACTTCTAGTCAATCACCTGCCAGACTCGAGTTTCCGCTGCCGTGAACATAGATCCTCATGGTGCCCGCAGATGCGAGGATGCGAAAGCGCATGAGAATCTTGGCTGCGCGAGCTGATTCAGTGACTGCAAGTTTCATCCATCGTGCAAGCTAGACGTGTTGACAGCAATTATAAACAGACCGCGCTGCTGGAAAAAGGGCCGGCGAGCTCACATTGCAGCTAATCAAAGTGATTAGACATTTCCGGAGTCTGAGTTAGAACTATGTGTGGAATGTAACTGACGCTAGCCCCAGTGCCTGATACTCGCTGCCGCCACTTGAGCGCAGCAGCGAGCTATCTCTCTCTCTCAGCATGGCGGCCTCCGCGAGGCTGGCTTCAGCTGTGTAATCCGCCAGCCACACCCACCTTCCACAATGGGCCCCACCACCCGCGCCTACCACGCCAGATATGCCATTGACTTGGAGCATATTAAACACACCATAGACCCTGCTCAAGTCATATTCGACACGACCCAAAACAAATTACCACTTTGGAGATGTGTCATCTACATGCGGTATGTCCAAGAGGCTCCCGCTCAGATTTACCACCAATGGACGGACTCAAATAAAGATCTTGTAATCATCACAGTGCCAGTCCCATCATGCATCCCTTCTCCACCTGAACTTTTCAAAACATTTCTTCAACTAAAGCATGGAAATCGCTCTCATCACCATTACACTCTACCACACCACCGGCAGAGTTCTCGTACAGGGAAACGTGTGCCCTGTATGGGTGGGCGAGGAATTTGACAAGTTGAAGACGCTAGTAAGCGCCATGAGCGGTGAAACACTTGAACTTTGCCCCCCACCCTCCGAACCTGAGGATTCCCATGAACTCTCCACCCCACCACCCACCCCCGTGGACACCTTCCCCACTCCGTCTCCACTTCTCGCCATCCTCCCCCCTCCACCCAGTCAACAGGACAGCGCGACCTGTGACAGCACTGCCGCGGTCCTTGATGGGCAGGCCGCTGCGACTGTCAAAGGTAGCTCATCCATCTCGACGCCTCGCCAAAATACCACTGACCTTAATCCCCTAGGTGACCACCAAGATGTATCTGATCGACACGAGCTGCCTCTAAACTTATCCCTCATAGCATCAGAGTCCTTGTTTCCATGCGCGAAGGGATTCTCAGTGGTGGTCAGTGAAGCAAAGCAGCAGCCATGCATTGTGATGGGCCGTGACTCTCCCTGTCTAGTGTCCGGAGGCAATGAGGAGATTAGCAAGACTTTGGCCAGTTCGATGGACGAGCTAAATGATGAAACAGCCCAAGGCCTCGTCTCAAATGACGTCACTTCAGAGACTGTGCACACCTCGACCCAATGTTCCCCTCAGTGCTGTGTCCGTTGTACTGAGCCAGTGGTAGGAACCCTTTGTTTTGCTAGTGTGACTGCCATGATAACAGACCTGAAACTGCAGTTCGAAAACCAGCAAAAGGAGTTACGTGAGAACCTGAAAGCGGAAATCGACGCCCTCAAAAAAGAAAATAGCGATCTGATAGTTTCTAGACTCATCACCAAAATGGGAAAGGTCGACGCTATTGAGAGCCGCCAGAAAGAACTACTGGCTAGACAGAAACAGGGTATCACACCACCTCCACCCGCTGGTGACTCCATCCCTCCATTGGAAAACACGACTCCTCTCTCAGCCGCCTCCTCCCCTCCCCCTGTCATCCTGAAAGAGCAGCTTACCCATGCTAACTCTACTGAGCATCCCGTTACATTCAGTGAGGAGACGTGCGAGTCTACGGCAGGTGGGGCCAGCGGCGAAGATATGAGAGCTAATCCCATCAAGGACCGGCCGCCACAAGCCCCGCGACTCTTCAGCTTTCGTCTGCCGCCCCCGGGTAAAGTGTCTGCCCTACTGATTGGCGATTCCAATCTACAGCGAGTGGATCGCCGCCGGCTTGATCCTAGCGGGGCCACGTGCGTGCGCACCCTGCGCGGGGTCAAGGCTGGTGACCTGGCTGCAACCATAGAAACGTGTGACCTCCGTGAGGACATCAGCCGTGTTGTGGTCCACGTGGGTACAAACGACTGCGCCTCGGGCCACGACACGGAGGTGATTATGAGGAGCTTCCAACGTCTCACCAAGCAGGTCCGCCGTGCATACCCTTCTGCTGCAGTTGCTTACACTGCAATCCTCCCCCAGGGTCGACGGTCACTACAAATAACAGAAACTGTCAACCAGCGCCTGGCTGAACACTGCGTCAGTGAGAAAGTGCTCTTCCTCCAAGAAAGGGCCTTCTTCACGCCACAGGGACAAGTTGCTGCTGCTCTCTTTAGCAGTGACAAACTGCATCTGAGTGAAAAAGGTGCAGGTGTCCTGCTCCGTCAGGTGAAACAGTTTTTATTTCACGCGGAAGATGAAGCTCTGCCTAACACTCGTATGCAGCGAAAACAAGGCTCGTCTAAAGACATACACTATATTCCCGTAAATAAACAGGGTGGTAGCCACCGTAACCAACAGACCGTAAAGCACGAGCAAGCCTACCCACCACTGCTTTTTGGGCCTGACTCTAATTCTCGGGACTTAACTCCTGGTCCCACAAACAGCACCGAGCAGAGGTCAAAGTCTGCAAGTGCCCGCCGGTGGGAGACTTCAGTGTTAGCGAGCAGCAATAACGGTGACAGGGCGGTTGTCTCTCGCCAAGCTGTCCCCGTCCCCAATAACCACAACAGCCAGCCTCCCGTTGACAAGACATTTCGCGCCACCGGTTCTACAGAGAACTCACATGCAGATGTCACCACTGGTGCCAGCATTCCTTCCCTACAGCCATTGTATCATCGACCTGACGCTGTAGCCGTGGATCCTCACGCCTTTTCGCCCTACTACGGGAATTACGGCCGCCCCATCGTTCCCTGGCCCCAGGCCACGCACCCCGGACTGCCACCGTATCCAGTCTTCCAGCCGCCTTTCCAGCCGTACCCGCTACCCTTCCCTCATTGGCAGTTACCCTACTTGATGGGTAATCTGAGGCCCCAAGCTGTGGTGTAATTAAATTAAATTAATCCGTGTCTGCTCGGCCCAGTGAGTGTGTTAGGTAGAACTAAGATGCACCGGGCCTTGTTGGGTACATAGCATTTATACTGACAATTCTCATTCAGTTTACTTGGTTTAGCGCGCAGCATTCAAAACTAGGACATTTTTTTGTTTTGTTTTTTGTTTGTTTTAAAATCTTGACTACGATTCAATTCGCGAACCGCGGACAATAGCGTGTGTTCCTATGTGCTTAGGTGTGTGAGCCCTTGTATTGGTTGTGTGGACTTAATTCGAAATAATAACAGAAACGTTTGAATTTCTGTGCATGTGTTTTAACAAGTGCCTTGGCACTTAGACATTTTTATTTAGTTTTATACCGTGTTACGTAAATAGTGATTAATTTCTGGTAATCGGAACTGCGAAATATTACAGACTGTTTTGACGTTGGCTATGTGTTTGCCTTTGAGGCAGCACACTGAGAACTGTTTGACTACGGAAGTCACAGTGACTTCCTGGCCTTTAGCCAGTTAATTGTCTTTTCTTGTTTTCTTTGGTGGACTCCAAGTTCTCTTGGCACAAGAGACTTAACCGTACTGTCTGTGTATGTGATCCCATTTTGAGATCATCGTGCATTTTTGTGTATGTGATCCCATTTTGAGATCATAGAGGTTTTTTACAGTGACTTTGACATTAACGCGAACTGACGAGAAGCGATGCCGAAAGCTTCAATCAGTAGCGTACAATCACTTGCACTGAAAATCGGACACCTTAATATTTTTCACCTGTTTCACAAGGTCCCCGATATTCGTTTATTTTTAAATGAGCCATCGCACTTCCATCTCTTTGGTCTCACGGAATCACGTCTGGGCCCAAACATCAGTGATGCTAGCTTACTTATTCCTAACTATTCTCTAATCCGGGGTGACCCAGGCTACCCTGGACACACTGGAATAGCTGTCTATGTACATAGCTCTATCCGTAATATGGTACGCAGACGTGAAGACCTTGAGTCCAGAGAACTAGAGTGTGTGTGGCTGGAGGTGAAAATACCACATTCCTCTCCCATCCTTATCGCCTTTATGTACAGAAATCCAGCTGCTACTGCTGACTGGTATGACGACTTTGTACAAGTGATGGATAAAGTGAACGACACCGGTAAAAATGTTCTCATTCTGGGAGACTTTAACATCGATATGCTGAAACCCAAGCCGACATGGCAATCAGCGATCATTCTTTTCGGGCTAAAGCAGATGATTAAATCTCCAACGCGAGTATCACGCTGTGCTGCCACCATCATCGACCACATTTACACTAATAACCCACCAGCAATAGCGGAAACTAATGTTTCTTCATTAGCCGTCAGTGACCACTTTCCTATAGCCTGTACATGGTCGTGCAATCTGCCGCAAAACAAAGTCGGGACCAGCACTCGTACATAACGTACAGATCGTTTAAAAAGCTTAATACGAATGCTTTCTTACATAATCTAAGCTATGCAGGATTTGATCAAGTGTATAACTGCACTGACCCTGATAATGCGCTCACTATATGGCTTGATCTGTTCCTCGGGGTGCTGAATAAACACGCGCCGCTAAGAAGGAAGCGAGTCCGACGCCACGAGCCTCCCTCCTGGATAACGGAGGCAATCAAACAAACTATGGAGGCACGAAACACCGCTAAACGAGAAAAGAACTTCCCTGAGTTTAAACGTTTGCGTAACAAAGTTAAGTACTTAGTTCGAGAAGCTCAAAAGTCATTTGTTGAAAAGACAATTGAGAACGAAAAATCTCCTGCTTCTGTTTGGACTGCTTTGAATACTCTAACAAGCAACACGCGCAGGCAGACTCATATCATTCCACACGAATTCTCTGCGGAAAGCATAAACAATTGCTTTCTCTCAGCTCCAGAACAGCTACTTACTTCCAACAGCCCTGATCCGTCAGCGTATGTAATATCGGATCAACTGTCCATGTTTTTCCAGGAACGATTATCGTCCGATGATACATTTGGTATCCCCTTTATCGCTGTTCACGAAGTCGGGCGTTATATAACGTGCCTTAAGAACAAGACATCAGCTGGTGTGGACGGTATAAATGGATATATACTCCACATATCACTGCCTTATATTGTAGAACCCCTCAAGTACATTTTTAACTTATGCATACAGTATAATACTTTTCCTGTGGCGTTTAAAAAAGCAAAAGTTGTTCCTATACCCAAGACCAAGGATACTACTGATGTAAATAACCTTCGTCCCATTTCTCTTCTGTCTGTTTTATCAAAGCAACTTGAGAAGCATATTCAAAAGCATCTCCTCCAGTACCTCGAAGAACGGTCCTGGTTAAATAAGTTCCAGTCCGGGTTTAGACCCAAACACTCATGCCACTCGGCATTAGTACGTATGGTTGATTCATGGCTAGAAAACATCAACAATAACAAAATGACTGGCACGGTATTCTTGGACCTGAAAAAAGCGTTCGATCTGATAAATCATGAAATCTTGCTGAGGAAACTTAATGTTTATTTCAACAACAGCCCGTCAGCCCTTTCATTCTTTAACTCTTATCTTTATGTGAGAACACAAGCCGTCTATGTAAATGGTAACTATTCCACAGAGGGTAAGGTAGAGCTTGGTGTTCCTCAGGGTTCGGTTCTGGGCCCATTGTTATTCTGTATCTTTATTAATGATTTACCACTACACATCACATGTGCTAGTGCTGAGTGTGACGTGTTTGCTGACGATTCGACGCTACATGCATCCGGTAAAACTGTAGCTGATATAACCAACAGCCTCCAGCAGAGCCTACAAGAAGTCTCTGAATGGTGCAGTAGAAATAGAATGATAGTCAATCCAACTAAAACAAAGAGCATGCTAGTCACAACACGTCAGAAACATCAGCTGCAACCCGCGCCTCTAAACCTCTCATTTGAAGCTGTCCCCATAGAGCAAGTACAGCAGCACCGTTTACTAGGGGTAATTGTAGATAACCAACTTAGTTGGCAGCCTCACCTCATACACATCGGAAAGACAATTTCAAAGAAATTATTTTTACTGTCTAAACTGAAAGCGGTCATTAATCTGAACACGCGTAAACTATTTTTTAATGGATACATCAAGCCCCATTTTGATTATGCCTCAACAGTTTGGGATGACTGCAGCGACGTCCAGTTCAAGAAAATAAATTCGCTATACAGGAGAGCAGCCAAACTTATTATTCCTAGCTCATCTCTACCCACTGAGATGAGGCTCGAGGCAGCTGGACTCCTTCCTCTTGACAAACACTTAGTATTTAACAAGTGCGTACTAGTGCACAAAGCTCTTAACGGTAAGGCCTCCGGCTACTTATCGAAACTCTTTACTCTTACTGAGAAGAGATACAGCACCTCTCGGAGCAAACTGAGCATAAAACGGCCCCGCATTGATTTGTATAAATCCAGTTTGTCATACTCAGGTGGTTTCCAGTGGAATTCACTTCCTCTGCATCTAAAACAAGTTAATTCCCTAGCTGCGTTTAAAGCAAAACTGTACAAGCATTTATCCAAGGCAACGTAAATTTAATTATGTCGTGTTGTCAAAACATAATATATTTTAATTTCTTTTATGCAACTATTATTATTTTATTTTTTTATCATACCATTTGCGCTCACGTGCCGTTTGTGGGGGTGCTTCCCATATAGACCTGGTCAGGGGATGCAGTGCCGGTGCACAGTTTATTCAAACGATGTGCTTAGCATGTCGTTCGAGTGAAAGTATACTTGTGGCGTGCCCCCCGGGTGGGAGTTTCTGGCGAGGGCTCCCGCAAACGGATATTATGACACGTGCTAAAATCTTCGTATGGGTACCAGTGTGTTTTGTTAATCATTGCTGCTGTTTGTAGTGTTGTTGTAATTCGCATTACTTTCGATGTTGTTTGTGAGTGTAATGTAGCTTTGCCTGTTATTATATGTTAGTAGATGTAGCAAGGACAGATTGGAAGAAAGGCCTGTGCGCCTAATATCTCAATCCTTGATAAATAAAGTTTCAGTCAGTCTCTCTCTCTCTCTCTCTCTCTCTCTCTCTCTCTCTCTCTCTCTCTCTCTCTCTCTCTCTCTCTCTCTCTCTCTCTCTCTCTCTCTCTCTCTCTCTCTTGTAAATCATAACATTCTTTTGTCAAAACTTCAAGCATATCTTTGCAATGCAGGTGCTGTCTCATTGTTCACTTCATATTTAAGCGGAAGGAAGCAAAGAGTACTGTTAAATGGATCCTACTCCTCGTATGGTCACGTCAAAAGCGGCGTGCCTCAGGGCTCTGTCCTCGGGCCATTGCTGTTCTGCATATTTATCAATGACCTTCCACTACATATTAGTTGCCGCGATATTTCTTGTGACATGTTTGCTGATGACTGCACACTACACACTCCTCACAAAAATGTAGCTGCAATTAACACGCGTCTGCAGGAAAGCCTGCGCGAGGTCACCGACTGGTGTCATTCCAACTCCATGTCCTTGAATCCGTCAAAAACAGAATACATGGTTATAACCACACGTCAAAAGCACCAGCTATGCCCGCTCTCTCTTAGTCTGTCTATAAACGGCAGCCCAATTGAGCAAGTATCACACCACCGCCTCTTGGGGGTCACTATAGATCAGCTTAAATGGCAACTGCATATTAATAATGTGTGCAAAAGGGTTTCCAGAAGCCTGTATATGTTGTCAAAATTGAAAACAATTACTGACACAGATACGCGTCTTCTTTTCTACAATGCTCATGTCAAGTCGCACATAGACTATGCATCAACAGTGTGGGATGGTTCTAGTGATGTACATTTGAAGAGGCTGAACTCCCTACATAGGAGAGCTGCTAAGCTTATATTTCCCGATCCCGAACTCTCAACTGACGAAAAGCTTAAAACTTTAAAAATTCTCCCTCTATCCCAGCACTTTCAGTTCAATAAAGGTGTATTGATGTACAAGCTGTACAAGCAATCATGTCCACTGTACTTGAGTTCTTTTTTCTCAGAACGGACATCTGTAGCTTCTAGACATGGACAACAATTCAAAGTACCCCTGCCGCGTATTGATTTATTCAAAACCAGCTTGTCATTCTCGGGAAGTTCATTCTGGAATTCTATTCCTGCAGAAATTAGAAACGCAAAGACGCTCACCTCATATGGGAACAGCCTCTTCAAACACCTAGAATCTCTGACGTAATCAAATCATTACAGTATTGGGATAACTTGCACGTGTGTTCAGATGTGTACATGTGTGTGTGTGTGTGAGAGAGAGAGAGAGAGAGAGAGAGAGAGAGAGAGAGAGAGAGAGAGAGAGAGAGAGAGAGAGAGAGAGAGAGAGAGTCCCTTTTTCCCATAGCCGTACCATAATATTTGAATGCCAAAGAGTACCTTTGAATACTGCATGTACTGTGTATAATGTTTTTGCCTTCATATGTGTGTGCTCGATATGTTGGGCGCGCGCTCGCGTGTGTGTGTGTGTGTGTGTGTGTGTACTGTATGTGTGACTCTGTGTGTGTGTGTGTGTGCGCGCGTGCGTGCATGCTGTGTGTGTGTGTATGTGTGTGAGTGTCGGCGTGAGAGAGAGAGAGAGAGAGAGAGAGAGAGAGAGAGAGAGAGAGAGAGAGAGAGAGTCCCTTTTCCCCATAGCCGTACCATAATATTTGAATGCCAAAGAGTACCTTTGAATACTGCATGTACTGTGTATAATGTTTTTGCCTTCATATGTGTGTGCTCGATATGTTGGGCGCGCGCTCGCGCGCGTGTGTGTGTGTGTGTGTGTGTGTGTGTGTACTGTATGTGTGACTCTGTGTGTGTGTGTGTGTGTGTGTGCGCGCGTGCGTGCATGCTGTGTGTGTGTGCATGTGTGTGAGTGTCGGCGTGAGAGAGAGAGAGAGAGAGAGAGAGAGAGAGAGAGAGAGAGAGAGGGGGGGGGGAGAGATAGCACCTGCATTCATATTTGCCCTTGCTGTATGAACTTTAATGTACTTAATGATTCTTTGTTTATTGCTTTACTTTGTATTTTTACTCATTTTATACTTTTGTGCGTACGCGTATGCGGGTAGGTATGTCTGGAGTGCGTGTCCGAGAGCGTGTGTTTGTTTTTGTGCGTATGTGCCTGAGTGCGTGCGTGTGTAAGTGTGTGTGTGTGTGTGTGTGTTCGTGCGTGTGTGCATGCGTACTGAATTGCGGTGTGTGTGTGTGTGTGTGTGTGTGCGTGCGTGCATGCGCGGGTTGCGATGTGCATGCGTGCGTACCTGAGTGCGTGTGTGGGTATGTGTGTGTGTGTATGTGCGTGGTGCGTGCGTGCGTGCGTGAGCGAATGCAGCAGTGCATGCAGCAGTGTGTGGTATGTGTATGTTTACATGTCTATGTCACTTATGTAGTAGATGTAGCAACGGCAAGTTTGAAAACTGGTCCTGTTACCAATAACTTCTACCGTTGGAAAATAAAGGTTCATTGTTCTCTCTCTCTCTCTCTCTCTCTCTCTCTCTCTCTCTCTCTCTCTCTCTCTCTCTCTCTCTCTCTCTCTCTCTCTCTCTCTCTCTCTCTCTCTCTCTCTCTCTCTCTCTCTCTCTCTCATTCCCCAAAAAATGAAAAGAAAAAATCCCCACAAGCTATGAGAGTCTCTATTGTTGTCACAAGGTGCCTCTGGTTTTTCCCTCAATCCATGAAGGACAACCTTTGCAGGTGAAGTCTGAAGGCGGCCGAAAGCGTCAGGCTGTGAGAGACAAACTGAGAGAGCTACAAAAAATGGCGAACACTTACAACCAAACACGGAGGGCCTTGAAGCGTCAGAAATCGCGAACTGACGTCTGGTGCGACCGAGAAATACAGAGAGTGACTGCTGTTCGCCAGCGTCTGTTGATGGCTTTGGACGCGAGCATTGACAAGATGATGACTGACATCAACAGAGCTGCGGCCAGGGAACATCAGGAGATCCAGTCCCGCATTGATGCACTCTCTGATCAGCTGGGTTACCTTGGGAACCAAATGTGAGTGTTGATGTCCATTAGGTGCTGGTATGTGATTTTAGATCTTACGGATAAAAATCTGTGCCTTTTAGCCGTAAGTTCCAAAAATCACAGACCAGCTTGATCTACAAAGCATGTTATGTCCCCTAAAACCCACCTTTACAACCAGATTAAAATTAAGTTGTATCCCTCGCTGTTGTTACTCGCAGGAAGTTACTCAGAGATGAAGAGGCAATGGCGGCCGACTGTGATCTCGTCACCATGGGAACCTCGCTTTTGGACAGAGTCGCGTC
>BTPG01000001.1:338286774-338333332 GCA_036245525.1 Semisulcospira habei | reverse complement strand
CCTTACCTTGGACGATGAAGTCAGCGTTGATGATGCGTCACGGAAATACTGCGTGGCCATGTTTGATGAGGCCCACGTCAATTGTCTGGAAAAGGATCTCAGGGAGATGGGGTCCATACACCAGTTGACAATTCATGAACTGTGGGGTAAGCAATGGCAAGGTGTTACTGTTAGTCGTGTACTGTAGACCTTCTCCTTGTCCTTGTCCATTGGGTGCAATAAGGAATGGGCTTAGAGGCCTATTCCTTTGTCTACATGTTGGTCCAGCCTTCAGTCCCTTGTTTTGTGTACAGTCGTTTAGCCGATATTTGATGAATTGATTGATTGGTTTGGTTTGGTTTGGTTTGATTTGATTTGATTTGATTTGATTTGATTTGATTTGATTTGATTTGATTATTTCATTCCATTCAGAGAAGAACGCAACGGATACAGACACATGTTTTGAAAAGACAGTGACAATACAATTTATTAACTCATTCGTATCCGTAGGCGGCACGTCTCGAATGAGTTAATATTTCAAAAACAAAAAAAGTGTAGAATTTAGTAGCTACTTATTTTGTCAATTAAGAAAGAAAGTAGCAACTAAGCGTGTTTGTCTCCTTTTGGGTTCTTCTCTGCATGTTACACGCTTGGGTCTGGATTTCATTCATCCATTCTTTCGTTTGTTCGTGGGGAGCGTGGGAGCTCAAAAGGTAGAAATTTCGACTCTAGTCCTGAATGTCGCGGGTTCCAACCCAGATGGGGTCATAATTTGTTCTGACCCTTTTCTGTGGCCCGTCTCCGAAATGACCTTTAATGTGGACATACACAAAAAGCTGAGCCCTAACCGTTTAACGTTTCTCGTTCGTTCGTTCATCTCTCCATTCATCCATCCGTGGGTCCGTTTGTTTGTTCGTTCGTTCCTTCCTTCGTTTGGTTGTTCGTTAGTTCGTTCATTCATTTACCATCCATCCATTAATCCATCCATCCATCCATCAGGGATCAGTCCTAGGGTCTCTTCTGTTTTGCCTCTTTATAAATGACCTGCCGCTACATTTTACTAGCGACAAAATTTCATTGGTTTATTCGCTGATGATGCCACAATTCACACCCCGGACAAGAGTATTGATTCTTTAAATGGCAGTTTGCAGCAGGGTTTGAGCGAATTTCCCACTTGGTGCGCAAACAATGAAATCATTTTAAATCCTTCTCAAAACGGAATGCATGACGATAGCCACAACCCGTCAGAAGCACCAGCTCAAGCCACTTACACTCAGCCTGACTATCCATGAACGTACCATCGTTACTCAGGTCACGGAACAATACCGATTACTTGGTGTAAATTGTTGATGACCAGATGTCAAGTGGCAATCGCACAAATTCTGTATGTAAAATACTGATACATTACATAAAATGTTGATAAGTGACAATGATAGACCCACTTGCCTGGTACAGTCAATATTATCTCTTTACAATTGCACATGTCCAAATCCCAACCACTCGATTATGGTTGTGCATTGGCGTCCACAGATATGGGAAGGGGGATGGCAGCGGTGACATAAGGAACATACACATACTGAATTCAGCAGCGCTGCAACTATAACTCCCAGCAGCATCGGAGGAGGCCCCCCAGAACGATAACACAAAATCGCTGGCCTGAATTTCCAGTTCCCCTGACGAGCTTGACGATAAGTGAACCTTGAAAAGCACTGAAAATTTACTAGCTACCCCACATGTCTGTAGTCAATGCATCAACACTCTTAAAAAACCAACGGGTGTGTAGATGTAATAATATCTGGAAAGAGGATTCACATTCATGCATGACAATTTAGGAGACAAGATCGACCCAGAATATCTTTGATACATAGTCATATGCCACTGGCCAAGATTCAGGCTATAGCTCTAAGTTTTTCCAAACGAACGAAGAACTTTCTTTACTAATTACACCTTCGGGCCGACCTTGGCGGCCCCATGGAATAGCTTCTATTGTTAAACTCAGTGTATCCTTTCCTCCAGGCTGCAATCTTTTCTGGAACAAACGATGCCATACATGTAGTAATAGACATACAACCTCGACGAGCGCTAGCTAGCTCCCTCGTACCCCTTTCAAGGAATGAGTAGCGCATCCTCAAGTACATGGGAGTCTGCTGATACAGCACACCAATCTACCACAACAGTAAATCCCTTATGATACATTAACCCATGTATCATAACTCGTAATAATCAGACTGCATGTGCTGCCAGTAGGTTTGATCCATTCATAACTAATAATAATCGCCTACTTAACATAAAATATCAACGTTTCGTGTTATAGCAGACCGAACCATAATTATTTGTATGCATGTCGTGTAGTGAAATTTTCCACTAATAGCATGCCAAATTGTTCTTGCTTCGTATATAGGTCAATGTATATCATTAAAGCCAGCCGGGTGTCTGTGTGTCAGCGCGAGCGACGAGCGTGGTATGTGTGCGTGCGTGTGCGTTTGCGTCGGAACCGCCGTTGCGTCAACCATATTGTTTATCGTCGTTTGTTTTTGTAATGACCGAATGAAATGAATGAATTTTAGTTTATAAAAGCTCTCTATCCATGTTTTTAATGTCTCTTTCTTCTCACATGTTTAATTGTCCCTCCTAACTGTTCTTTCGTTGTGTACTTGGTACTCAGTTAGTTATGACAATTATTTAATCTTGTGTGTTTCGTAGAAGTAGAAAACAGTAAGTATTGAAAAATGGTACCACGTGCTAATTAGGCCTACTTCATCCTAGTTGAGAAATAAAGTTTCATTTTTCATTTCTATCTCTAAAAGAGTTTACCTTTCTTTTTCATTTCATTTCACATGCTTCATATACCGATTCCCTCCGTTCCTGTTCCGTTCCGTGCCGTTCCCGACCAGCTCAGGATAACATCCCGTCCAATCCAGCCACCCATATTCCCATTCCCGTCCGATATGTCCATCAATCCTATCCATGCAGTACCACCCAAGATGACATTTCCATTCAAGTCCATACCGTGTCCGTCTGTTCCGTACCTTGATTTCCTTTCATCCATAACCCTATCCGTCCTTCATCCATCCTTTATATATGAGAACTGAACCATGCCGTGTAACCCACTGTTCCAGAACAAAGCGTTTCCCGACAACAGAAAAAAAGTCTGGTCGAGATCTAGTCCTTCTCCTTTATACACCTTGCCGATACATCAAACTCAGACCATAGACACTGGCACCTGGAACATCGCAAAACACACGCTAATTGTTACACGTTTAGACACCTCGCGACTTCGGGACCGCCCCTGTCCTAAATGAGGACGGTTTGTGAGACAGTGAATGGCGAAGCTCTGAACTACGAGCTAATGCAGTTGTTCGTTAACTGGCAATGGTAAAAACCGAGTGGGGTTGAGCTGTAATTGCCGGACAATGCACAAAGAGCATAGCGTATTATACATGTAATTAGAATTATACCCCCATTTCTTCGTGGATCTGCTGCCACTGCACGGCGGAAGTTTAGTTTGGTTTGTTTCTACTTAGGACTTATGTATGAATGATCATTCAGCGCCACAGAAGCTCGACAAAAACATATTCCTAGGAACAATGGATACCCATAGACCTCTTGCAAAAGGCATTAGATCTTCATATGAGCCCCCGAAGAATCGCGGGGAGCTCTTGAAGAGCGTTAGCCTCTAGCTAGCATTATTTGTGGCGATCGTGGTCCCTTTTTCTATCTGCCACTGAAGGGGTTAAGAAGTGTTCTTGTGGCCCTGATTTGGCACAGTCAGTCTCCAGTCCATTGTTATTGACTATAAGCAAGGATTTTTCATTGTATTTTTTATTTACAAGTTCTGCTCTTCTTCAGAAATGTGATCATAATTTGCCTTTTAACAAACGAAGTTTGAGTAAAGAAGGTTCCTCGTGGTGCCGTAACGTCAGACTCAGGTTTGGTTCGTGCATTCTGGCAAGTGTGGTGCGGTGCAACCAAAGTCAGAACTCAGCGCAGGTAAGTTTCTCTTTTGCTCAGCGAGTCATTTCCCACCCCCCTCCCCACCCCCTTGTATCCCCTTCCCCCGTCATCGTCGTCATCCATCTTCACTTCTTCTCACTACTCGACAGGCGTGTCATAAATGTCAGCATGGGTGAAGGGCGTGGGACCTTGGGACAGCGGTGCAGACAGTGAAAAAGCAACGGATAGAAGAAATAGTCCCCTGAACCTGACCGCGCAACACCGTCCTCACACCGGTGGCCGAGAACCGCGCTGGATCTGGAATGTGCGGGTTCTGTCATGAACCCGCCATTCCACCCTCAGATCAAGGCCATAGTGAGGGAGTCACTACTATGCAACACTGTGGAACACTAGGTTACCTTACGCATAGATTACGCCAAGTAGGATGCTCCCAGCCTTATACCCGGCGCATAAAAACTGATTGTCAGGTTCAGGTCATATCGCGATGAGAGTGAGTTAAGATGTAGAGGTAGGTATTTGTTCGACGTGCCTCGTCCGGATATCCGGGAGTGTGGTACACAGGATGGGCGGGGGGCGGTGGATACGTGACTGGGGGGCTGTATAGCTAGGACGAGGCAAAGAAGGCATAGAGCACTGACAAGGTTAGCTGGAAGTTGGCTGAGGCTTTGACTGCACATAGATTCAACCTGGTATTCCTACTCTCCGAGGTATCGTGGACTCGCTCTGATCGACTATAAGGACGGGGCGCCAGCCAAGCCTTTATCCAGTTTGCGGGCTCTTCATAAAAAATAATTGTAATATTGGTGCATAGTGCGAGGACTCCGGTCTCGTTCACACCAACGCGTCAAATCAGGAGAAAAGGAAGTGAAACTAAGAAAGATATCTTCCCTTATCTCTATCTTTCCTTCTTCTTACTCAACTTGCTTCAGGATCATCTTCAGAAACGTCGACCACGCGACCTTATACCAACCAGTGTCAAACATCACCGATTTTCTCTTGCATATTATATGACGCAACGTGTAGACAGACCGTTTGTTAAATGAGACACATAGTGTCTATCAGATTTGTGACATCAGATCAAGCGCATCGAAAATGGTTTTAGTTCAAATTTTATTCTATTATGAAACTTACTACTGTCATAGAAGCGCTAGTGTCTGGTGATCTTTGGGACCTTTAAAGCCGTTAAGGTCGCTCGTAAGAAATCACAGACCTGCGCACACTGGGTCAATTGTAGAATGATGCTGGCTGTGTTTTGTGATTCAGGAGACCTGATAACGTCCGCGTCCGATGAACAAATAGTCACCAATGATGCAGAGGCCGACAACCCAAGTAAACAGTAACACATTTTAAGGCAAAGCATCACACACTCTGTGACTGAAATAAAGAGAGAGGTCAATATCCCGAGACTAGACTTCCTTTGTTATCGCTCTTTTATTCACGACACGAGCGCGTCCGATGCAACATTCAGCTACTGTCCTGATTGTGACACTGTACTACTGGGCATGAACAGGAATGTGTTAAACTCTTGTCTTATATTGCCTTGCAACTTGAAGGAATACAGTTATACGTTTAGTGTAATTTTGACACTATCCCCCCCCCCACTCTCCGCCCCTTCATCTTCAGTCTGTCCTTTTCTCTGTCCCGATCTGCTACGTCCCCCAACCGCCCTACCCCGTCCTACCCCGCCTCTCTCCCCTCCAAATCCCCCCTAACGCCCCGTTCCAACACGACCGCCCCCTTCTTTCCCCCCGCTACCGTCCGACTCCCGTTCCCAGAGCCCCTCCCCGCGTAGCCGCCCCCCAACCACCACAACACATCCCTACCTCCGAAAAAAGAGAGCAGATCGAGACCTAAAAAAGAGCAAAATAAATCAACAACAGTCTCGCACCTCTATCTTTCATTATTTTAAATTCCCCTCCCCCACCAGACCCAAGAATCTGTTCCAGCAGATACCGTGCTGTTGACGTCATGCTTATATGTTTGGATTTTGGACTGCGTGTTTACTACGCCCGCAGCAGCTGAGCATGTGGAAGTAGCGCGCGTGAACCTTTGGCATTAGCCTACATGGAGATTTCAGCTGTGGACTTGTGAACAGCGACTCGTGTTACTTATTAACCCTTTTAGTACCTATAGCAGGATATTGATTGACCATGATAATTCAAGGGTAGTGCCAGATAAGCTTGGCGCTTTCAGGCGCCAAGCTCATCTGGCACTACCCTTCAATTATCATAAAATAATCCATCTCCTGCAACTGGTACATAGCCATTAGGCAACACCTCCAATATGTGAGAAACGGGACCATGAGGCTAAAAGGGTTAAATGAAAAACCCGGGTGAAAAATAAAATGCCACAGTACAGAGAGATTTGTTGGTGCTTACCTTGAAAAATGTCACCGTGTTATCAACTGTAAGCTTGTGTGATTGAGATTTATGTCCCTTTGCGCTTGAAGGGAAGAGAGATAACAACAAGAATCAGTAATCTGAATTATTTTTGCAAAGGTTTACTTTCAGTGCATGAATTGTGTACTTCAGTGTATTAAAAGCTGTATTTTAAACTGAGTGTTATATGATAAAATAATTAACTGTATTTCAGGGAATGTTTGTGTAGAAAGAGGTGCATTTCGTGAGCGAAGCCAGTCGTCAGAGCTAGCTGAGTTACTCGCAAGATGAGCTCCCGTTGAATGTATTCTTGTACCATCTTGGGACGTATGGGAAGGGGCGTTTTTGTGTGGGAGTTTACTTCTACTTCTTGTGTTTTTCTCAACAGTTTAAACTGAATGTTGAAAGTTGAATAATAGAACTCCCTACAGATTGTGAGTTCTATGATGCGTTTTTTTTTTTTTAAGACATGCAGCAAGATGGTGTACGTTGGTCCCATCGAGACTGTCTCCTTTGACCGGTCTTGGACACAAATTTTAGTCTTCTTAAGTCTACAATACAATTTAGGAGACAGATCGACCATGACCATGATAGTTTTAGAGTAGTGTCTCCATGATGCCTTCCTTGCGATATAAACTAGTCAGAAAATAGCGCGGGAAACTTCACAACGCACTATGAAAAAACATATGCTTCCTTTCCATGTATTCAATTATACTATCTTGTATTTTTGACAGGCAGCAGCAGACGAGTCGATGAGAAAAGTCTTCTTGCTGTCGGGACGTTTAAACCCATTACATCCTGAAGGCTTATTGTTTTAGTTGCTTATTGTCCTATGGAGGCTACACTACGGATTAACAAGACAGATCAACCATGGTTAGTTCAAGGGCGGTGCCAGAATAGCTTGGCGCCTCAGGCGCCAAGCTATTCTGGCACCACCCTTGAACCATCATAGTCCAACGTAATGTTCCAAGCATATGGTGTAATGAAGACGTATAAGGGTCTCAGCCCAATGAACAATTAACGAAACTAACTGAGACCCCCACATGATTGAGTCAGGGGCAATGATTCCGTGACTTACAGAGTCCGAACGCGGCTGGTACGCCACCACGCAGTGTAGCGCCTCGCCTACTCAGACTATGGATATTCACCAATACCTACGAGACGGTCCTTTGATGATACTGATCACTCTTTGTAATGGTAGAATAGAATAAGAATAAGAAGTACTTTAATTATTATCTCTAAAAAGAAGAAAATTCCGTCTCAGCCAACCTCAGGTGAAACAAAAAACTCCGCAAACACACGCACGCAAGAAACCCACATCACTGCAAGCAACCATGCACGCAACCCGCGCCCGATACGGCGGCCGCGCGCGGGCATCGCGCCGCTCGAAGTTTTTACAAACACAAATGACTGGAACAAAGGGCTCGAGACGAGTGTAAGCCCTGTCGCCAAAGGCGAGATAGTGTCAGCTGCCAGAACTAGGTAAACCCATGTAGGTGCTGCAATCTATGCGTCACTCATCTTCTACCGGTAAACGATTTACACAAGCCGGTTAAGAACCACTTGACTCTCGGGAAATGAAAGTCCGTTTAGTTTTTTTGGGAATTAAGAGGGCAATCATCAAACACAAACGGGAAAATAAGAATCTCTACATTAATATCATCTCTCGGCACGGACCATAAATGGGTAATCGGCCACCAAAGGCACGAATGGTGTTCACCTGTTTACCCATGATAAGCATTTATACGCTTCCTGAACCCACTCTACTTTCCTAGCGTATAACCATGGCAAACTGTACCCTCCAAGACCCGAAATTCCAAATCTTGCATTGTCCACTCCTTGAAAACTGCATTCTGCAAGTGCATGTACCAAAGAGAATCGATGGCGTCGCGCATTTCAATATTTGCGGCAAGTGTCGTATAGTCCTTGGTCTCCGGTTGTGGCTGTTCCCGCGCATGCCCACCCGCGGCCCGCCAGGAACCGAGCCGACGCCTTCATAATCAAGGTCTATTCGTACAATCCATCCGAATGGCCCTGGCCCGGGGGGGTGTGCACGTCAATCAGTTCTCATACTTAACATTCTCCCTGCAGCATACACCAGGTCCCCTATACGTGCTTCTTCGCCCCCACACTAACAACTTGAGTTGCCAGCAATACAGCATAGTTCTTCCATATCTCCAAGCTATACCTGGCATCACCCATAGAACTACTCAAGACTCTGGCAATGCAGACTATCGGATAATACCTTGCAGGATCATGTGGTGTGAGCATTCTATGGGTAGATAAAGGAGCTAACCCACACTACTGATCCACACTCATCACCGCTCAACAGATATGAAGACGGACACATCAAACCTGACAGAAAAAACTGCGCAATCGGGCGGCGCTCGGGTCCAGCCATTCGTTAAAGCACTTATTTGCCTGTTAGGGCTAGCGGGGCCAATAGGCTATTCTGATGAATATACCATTACCGCGGGCACAGACGGAGCCCCTAGTACGCATGCTCACCGTAGTATTAACCCATGGCCCGCGACGGCTTTTTACTTTCATGTCAATATGCAAAACTGCAATGGTCGAAAACAAACTCTGACCGCCTGCCTGTGTTATGGGCTGCCCAACCTTGTATTCATATTCATGGTGACTGCAATGCCGTCTTAAATCAAGCATTTAGGGATTTCGCAAAATGAGCTAGTTTAGAGAAATGATTCAATGGACCATTCAACCTTTCAACTTTACACTACCTTATTTTAGGTATTTCCAGACCACGACTGACATCATCAAGATTGTAACTCGTGAGTAGAGAAAACACTCTGCAAGCGAATTGCTAGGTGTCCCATAACTGCACTCCGTTACCCTATTCCTTCTAATACTAAAAGAAACCGACCGAAATTCATTCCATTTTTCAGTTTTAAAAGTATTGCCATCGTTTGAAGGACTGTATTTAACAATTCTCTAGAGACAAAATCGAGTCATCGATAGTTCAAAAGGGTGGGTGTGCCCAAGCATCCCCTTTTGGCGCCCCACTGATGGGCGCCCAAAGCGCTAATTCGGGAACCGACCCCTTGAACTATCATGGTTCGTAACGTGTGCTCCCCTGGTCTTGCTGTGGTGATGTCGGGGTTGACTGATTTAATATAATGGTTTAGGGTTTTCGGAGTAAGCAAAGCAGAAGAATTTCTCGGTGCATTTTTTTGTAATCCGGAGCGGGGCGTGTGAGTGCGGGTTTTTTTTTGTAGCACATTTGATGAATGATGGTAAGTAAACAATGGGGGGGGGTTCCGGGACAATAATGGGCGGGTGTTGGTGCGATGGGGGTGGTGGGGGTGGCGGGTCGTTGATGGGGGGAGAGAGATAATCTAATTAATGCTGTGGTACACAGTTCCAGATGTCTGAAATACTCGTAGAAAAGGAAAAAAAAATCACATCGCACATGACCCTCCCTGAAGTCCAACGTGCTATGTTGTGCGCCAAATCTTAATTCGCTGGATAAATGAAAGCACGTTTGCTTCTGTCTCTGTCCTGTCTGTCTGTCTTTGTCATGTCTCTGTCTCTGGTCTCTGTCTCTTGTCTCTGGCTTTCTCTCTCTGTCTCTCTCTGTCCTCTCTCTGTCTCTTCTGTCGCTCTCTCTCTGTCTCTCTCTCTGTCTCTCTCTCTCTCGTCTTCACTCTCGTCTCTCTTCTGTCTCTGTCTCTGTCTGTCTACCTGTCTCTCTCTCTCTCTTTCTCTCTCTCTCTTCTCTCTCTTTCTCTCTGGTCTCTCTCTGTCTCCTGTCTCTCTCCTCTCTGTTCTCTCTCGGCTCTGTCTCTGTCTCTCTCTCGTCTGTCTCTCTCTCTCTCGTCCTCTCTCTCTCTCTCTCTCTCTCTCCTCTCCGATACCTCTCATCTGTTTTTCTATGACAATCCGATGTGACCCTCCCTCTCGCTCCCTCTGACCCCTACTCTCTCATCCCCAGTAAGCCCTACCCACATCGTCTCGACCCCATCACCGCGAACCTCCACAAACCCCCCGCCAGGATCTCCGAAAATCACCAGGCTCACTCTCTTACCCTAAAACCCATCACCCCGTTATGAGCTCCACTCCCACGATTAATCTCTGCGACGACTGTTACTCTCGTTCCGACACGACATACCTTCCTACAATAATCGCGTTCAACCAATTCTCCCGCACTACATCCCCACCTTATGTCGCCAGCCCAGCTTCTCGATCAACTCATCCACACTTCTGAATATATCATGCATCTCAATACAGCGAATTGACCACCGTCTCCAGCTGCAACGCACCAGAAAGATCCTCACCCCCTCCCCACTCTCAGCACCCTCTCTCAAGAGCCCCACATCACATACCCGACACCCACACCTCAATCTCTCACTATTCCTTCATTCGACACGTTTCAGAAAGCCTCTCTCTTATATTCTCACCAGTTCAACCTCTTCGAGTCCTCTCCAGTCCTCTCTCCTCCCCCTCTCACCAAACCACCTGCTCCTACACTGACCCCTGACTTCTATTATTTCAGGCGTCTAGGATACCTCCACACCATCTCTCCAACGCACTCTCATCTGCCCTTCTCACGCAACACAACAAGCGAGCTTCTGTGTCGGCATGCTTGCACACCTACCCTTAGCAACGGGGGCTTCAAAGTCAATCCAATGCAACCTGTTATTCACAACTGGTGGTTACTCATTAAGTCTAACTCACTAATATGTACAAAATCCGTCTACACACTTTCGCCTTGCAAGCTATGCCAGGCGATCCAGTCTGATACAAACTTCACCCCCAATACGTCGCATACCTAATGGTAAACATGACCAGCACTTTGAGAAAAAAACAAAAATGAATCTCACACACATCTTTGCTCAATCTATATATCAAATACGAATAAATAAATTTCACAATTCTGTTTCAGCAGCATAAAAAAGTATAAGATTGCTATACATATATTTTCTACCTCGTCAGGTCTACACTCTCGAGTATTCGAAATAGTCTGTAGCCTGAGCTGAGCTATCGTCTCACTATATCTTATTCATCTCGCATATGTTTGATAAACTGGTTACTCGCGGACACTGGTCAGTTCCAAGCGAACGATGATAAAAATAATTCACGACCGTTAGCGAGCAAACACATTTTACCATCCTGAGCAGTAACCAGAACTGATTAAAATTTCTACTAATACAACTTTAATGAAATTGCCTACTAGTCCAACTTTAGTTTCATTGTTCTTGAAGTTTTATAGAAGCCCTACTTATGACTGATTCACAGAATCCGATTAGGAACGGAGAAATTATTTTCGCTTATTACAACAAACATCGCAAAACGACAGAATGTCGCAGGCTCGTCCAGATGCGCAATTGGTTTGTCCTACTGTCGATATGTAAATGATATGATTATTTTCATCTATATTCCTCTAATAATCCCAACCCCCCCCAACCCTGTCGCTAGCAAACACATGACACGTAATCAAAATATAATATAAGTTTTCTATACCATATTATGGCGAACCGTATGTGTATCTATATCTGGTACTACATCTTACACATTATACTTATAGGTGTGTCGTAAGATACATCATGGGTCAGTGTGTTTGATTTGAGCTTGTATCTTTGGGATGCGATCTGTGTGGAGCAGTAGTGTTAGCTTTTGCGTACTAGTATGTATTCGTGTTTTATCGTACACTGTTGAGACTAGAGATTCATCTAATGAGGATAGACTATTGTTTTTTGGTTGGGGTTAGTGGGTTCTTGTTGGCTGTCTGTAGGGATCATCCCTCTCACTCACGTATAGGACTGGAAATGGTCGATCAGGAACGGCACACATATATGGTTATACCTTTTCATAAGTTATCGGTTTGTTTTTTACTTGTGTTGAGTGTTTGGTGGATGTCTTGCGTCTATCTAAGGTTCTCTTGTACTAAATTGTTTAGATACGTGTCTGATTTTCTTATCGATTCGACGAGGGTTGTTGGGTTTAATAAGTTCTGTAAATTTTTAAGATTTTTTGTTGGCGGGTATGTTTTAATTTTCTTTATTGATTTGTTCTACTGGTATATCGTATTTATTATTAAATGTTCATGGTAATAATGTGTCAAGTTGTTGTCTTGGAAGTTTCTTGTATTCTATTGGGGTGTTTTTTGATTTGATATCTTGATTGCTTCGGTTATAACTTGATTTTCTTCGGGTTGTGTAGTATAATTATACATTAAATGAACTTTTTAATGATATACCAAAAGCGATATAACAGTATGTGCAAGTGGGTCACAATAAAACCGATCATTTAAAAGTAACCGCGTAAATGGTGTTTTATACATAATGAAGCAGTATGGTAGTCACTGAAGTATGAGGACACGTAACTTTGCAACGAAGTAATACGGTTCTTAGATACGTACGCCAATTACCTCGGTAAGATCGGTTATTTAAAACTTTTACGCCCGAGTGATAAAATAATCATAAGTAAATTATGCCGCGGCGCCGCGACGGCAGCGATAAAATAATATTGGCTCCTAATTTTACAGCCATAATACTTTTTTCTTTCTCATCATCCCGCGAGAAATACCTCTCAACATGTGCGCCTTTCACTTCCAGGGCTGCATTCACTTAGTGCGTCCGAACCCCAAACGACTGCTACACTCGCACACACTGGCGGAAAAGATTCGTCCCGTCCGTATGAATTTCCTGCGCAACAACCACACTAAGGCAACAGACGCTCGCTACCAGCGGATGCAACTCTGCTATAGTGAGGTTGCCGCAGACACCCAACCGCCTATTCCACCGAGCACCGGTGCCCGTCAGCAGCCAAGTCGGCAGAGTACTTAATACAGCAAATCATTGTCTGCTACTCAGAGGGCCGCGCACTAAACCAGATCATAACACACAGACACACCACCTAACGGGTCAGCGTAACAACATATCTTTCCAAACCTACTTCGAAACTATCCGAGACGTCGTTAGATCCAAAGTTGTCTCACCAGTCGCTTTGTATCTCGCTATCAGGCAGTCGTATGTGGCTTCGCTGTGAGCACGTTTTCCCCTCCCCCACTTCACACATAACAGTAACTACACATCTATGTGGCTCGCTGTGCGAAAACCCATTTAATAATATCCGAACCTGCGCACTGCGTAATCGTGCGGGTCTGTTCCCTCCCTCCCTACGCTTTTTGAAATGTCAACTAAAGGCTGTAAACCTCGCGAGTTCAAATCGTTCAAGACATATCAATTATCAGGCTCGGGTGGTTGGGCCGAAAGAATGCACCAGAATCGCGGTCGTGTTATTCTGCCCTTCACATCGCAAACAATGTTATGGGTAAACACTAAACAGGGGGACCTGTCCTGACGGGCATTAATCATCATGCAATATACTTAAACACCCTGTTGCGTGTCGGGAAAACGCCCGGCTTTAGTACGGCACGGTCGCGCATGGTTCCTTTTCTGCAAATCATCGTGAACTAAACACACGCTCTAACACCGAACATACACAAGAGTTAAAGAAGCGGGCGGGTCTTCCCTTACTATTAGAGGGTGGTAACCTTTGTTGAATTAGATTGCTAAACGCATCTGCCGAATATGAACCATCTATTACATTTTTATGTTCGTCATTTGCCTCAGTTAGGGCTTTTTTCTTTATCTGTCTACATAAAAATCCATTTTTTTTCTTCACTCTCGCAAGATCCATACGCGACGTTGCAGAGCAACGGACTAGCCATGGACCCAGTAAGTTTTACTTTCCTACTGTCCACCCCCCTGTCTAGTCAGCGCGGGGGGGGGCACCAAGAGACTAATACCTCATGTGCACTAGCCGAACCACACCCTTCGAAACGGTCATCCTCCTGAACTTACATGCGCGTACCCAACTTGTTATACACCCATTACGTGTTTCAACAAGCTTTCTAAATGTGTCCACTGTCATAACATTACTGCAAGCTCATACATATTAGTACCTTACACTAGCAGAAACAGGGATATAGACCAATGGAGCGGCTTTAAGTACAAGGGAGGTGTCCCGGAGGTAGCAAAATACCTCGGAGCTCGCCCTAGAGGCGCCCCATCTACAATTTCTCTTGATCTTAATTCACGGCTACCTGCACTCGTTGAACCTATTTCTATAGTAGATACCATAACCGTACTTTTACTTCCACACAAATGGGTATCATTTCCGACCGGAATAACACCAACAATTAAGCTGGCAGAAGAGGGACCTCAGTAATGTTTTTGGAAATAAGCCGGTCCTTATCTGCCTTCTCTAGGGGTTAAACTCAACTAGTAATTGTAACACTTCTCTATTCCTCGGTGTACTCCTGTCTGTTACCCACATCTCCATTCCAATCTCTCAGTTTTCATATCATCATAGTTACAACACGCGTACATACACACATACTCATACTGCTCTAGCCAACATCTCCAAGACCCCCGTCATCCTCATACCACCCCCAGCCGCCAGCCCCCAGGCGCGGCTAGTGTCAAAGGCGAAGCCATTCGCTAGGGCCCGCCCCGACGGAGCGGGCGCGGGACCACCGGGCACGGAGGCGGGGCAGGGGGCCCAAACGCAATTCATCATCAGATCATGCATACACCCCCCTGTCCATTTCCGGGAACCCCCACTACACCCCACCACACACAACACACACACACCCCACCCCCCACCCCCCCCCCCCCCCCGCCCCATCCCCACCCCCACCCCCCCAAACTACTTACCCACCACCAAACCCACAATGACAAATCCAACCCCACCAATAACAGTCCAACCCCAATACAAATGAGAAATAAATCATCCCCCCAAACGCCACAACCCCACAACAAAAACAACAATCAAACCACCAATCATTTTCTAACCCCACTCCCCCACCCCCAACCGCTCTTCTAAAACAAACACAACCCAAACCCACACTCCCCACCAAAAAACGCATACATCCCATCCATTGTCTACCCAAAAGACATAGGGAGTAAAGCAAACCTTGTACTTTTTGTTAGGATATACCCATTAATGCACTACCGGGAATTAAACATACCGAGACCGACAATAACTACCATCTGACGTCATTAAAAAACAGGGATCTCTCTAATTCCACCCACCATGTTATACCAGAGCGAAGCGGGGTGCCAGGCAGTCAGCAGATCGATACGCTCGCTCAGCCGTACCAAAGACTCACACTCACTCAACCCTCCACAACCAAATAGCCCAGCCAAAATCACAACAGTTGTGATACACAGAGACATTTGGCCAAAAAAAAAAAATAGGAATAACACAAACCAACCTGTCCAAAATGCCTCACAAGGCAAGGACCGCCACTTTATAGAGTCTTGAGGTATGTTCATTATTTCCCACTCTCCCCACTCCCCCTTCTTTTGCTTACCCTCGAGTCAGAATCACCTAACAATCTGGGCTAACGCAACTCCCATTATCCAATGTCTTTCTCACACAAATCTATCCTAGCTCTATAATTCAACAAGCTCACTGAAAAATAATACAAAAATTAACGGACTCTAAAATAAACTAATCGTGGGTCCAAACCTGACCTATCCATATAACAAACTGTTGTTCAATGTCTTTCAACTGAACATCTCAATTCAATTTATTATTTTTAACAATATCCAACGGTTAGTCAGAGCTCGGTACTATATCTCACACTTAGGTAGAGGCGCACACCTACTTTATATAAATATTTTACTCCGTCCAAGGTACACATGCAAGCACACACTCTGATGTACAGAAATATCGGATATTCTCCTCACCTTGTTCTCACAATTACATTACTGTCCACGCACGATATACAATCTAATTTACATACTCACTCAAAAAATCCATAGACCATGACATACGACACTATATACATAGCGATCATGAAGGAGAGCGGGCGCTTCGCGCCACAAATGTATGTTCAGCGAGGCGAGGTTATGGCGGTAACTAGACATGACATACTTGGACAATAGTATACCTAAGTTATCCTTCAACACTTGTGAGGAGGTTTTTACGACCTAGCCGCTCTTATTTTGACATTGAGTTTATAGACGGGACTGTGGTTCTGTTTGTAATGCCTGTGAGATATCAGCAGTAAGGTGATGAGTTGAACGTATTGTTAACGATACTGATGTTTACATACTGTTGAGCCTATCACGGTTGAATGATTCACAGAGGTCTTAGGGTGCCTTTTTAAGTAGAGATTTGATCTTTTGTTCCCTTGATTAGAGCCGCACTTTCGGGGTTGATGATCTTTAGCGGCTCCGTGCAGTGACTTTCTGGACAACCTGTCGCAACAGTCATAAGTGGCCTCGATACAGTCTGTCCACAAACACGTCGTTATACGTCTTGTAGAGGGCAATCGGCACAACATTTTCGCTACTAGTGTCTTTGTTTTCCCTGTGGTAGCTGCGTGGTAATACATCTTCGCAGGATATTGAGCAGTCCTTTATTTTGTTTATGAGGAATCGTACTCGTAACTTTCATAGAAGGCTATCCCCCACGTGATAGGGAAAACCCAATTACTTTTTATGTGTCTATTAATATTATTAAAAATCGCTAGCATATAGAGCTAATGATAAGCAGTCGACATCCCCCGATTATTTTTTTCTCTATACCTGAAATATATCGTCTTTAAAACCTCGAAAGTATTTACTATAAATGAGCTTTCGTCGAGCTTGCTGTATTCTTCCTTTCTGATAGTGGCTTGCGATTGGTGAGAGTATTTCCGTAAAGACGTTCTGGAATTTGATAGTATTTATAGCCAGGAGTGGGTGGCGAATTCCTTGGCGCTGGGAAAGCCCGTGTGGATTACATTGTCTTCTGGATGTGGCTCTTTAGTAGTGAGCAGTCCCGAAGAGACTCTCTAGCTAAGTTTACTACGTTTATTCAGGACGACGCTGAGTAATTATTGCGAAACTGTTCTTGATATGTGTTCAGCATGTTAGCGAAACAAACACAGAGCACAACAGCACAGACCATTGTCAACATTCTCCAGGTCTCAAGTTCATCTTCGATAGAGCCATTAGGAAAGTGTGTCTGTCCGGTTAACAAACAGTGATGGAAACTCTCTGTCATCGCCTGAAGTTAAATATTGTCTCTGCTAGAACTGTCTTACCTTCCAGTAATTGACTACACTCCTATAGACGCACGTGTGGACACGGATCTGCAGCAGAACAGCGCAGGCGGAGGTCTGATTTAGAAGACACAACGTGCCCTGACTCACAGACAAATCGCGATGGTGGTGTTTAGCTGAGTGAGTTAATACCATAACTAATCAGCAAACTACAACTAGCAAAACAATCACCACGCACGACGGGAGACTGTAATCAATCTTTGGGCGACCTCAAGTGACGTGAGTGACCCCTCTATACCGTTTGGTGTTCATGGGAAAGGCTGTTAGAGCAGGACACAAAACGGGCCAGACGAGTGAAGCTAGCCACAGGAAGAGGCATGAGCCACGATGGCGCGTGACAACTCGCGTGTGCACACATTAGCGGAGTGACATGTCCCTATAGAAAATGTTCGAGAAACTAAAACAACTGGAACATACTGAACTGCTCACGAGAGCGAGAGAGCTCACATACTTCCTCGATATATTGATTAAAGAGAGAGTCGATAGGAGCGTCAGACGCAGAACACACAAAGCGTGAGGAGGACGGAGACAGTAGAGAAGACTCATAATGTAGCGAGCACTCTCGGACACGAGAGCCACAGAGTTCCAAACAAGAAGAAACAAACAGAACAGACGAACTCGAGACGGAACAAAAGGAGGCAGACTGTGGAGATAAGAGGACGAGGTATATAAACGTGAATACGAGAAAAAGAAGACGACTGAGCGAAAGAAGAACAAAGACGAGCGGATTTGTGATGAAAGGAGCTCTGCCAAAGAGACGTGACACTAAGACGAACTCTCTATCCGAAATTTGGCTCAGCAGAAGAAGCGGAGAGGCAGCGACAACACGAATTTAATCTGAAGCAGATGGAGATAGAGGCACAGAGCCAAAGAACTAATGAAGCAACAGCATTAGCGAGCAGAGAACAAACAGCCTGTGCGCCAAAACTTCCACCTTTCATTGAAAATTCAGATAAGATGGACGCTTATATGGAGCGATTCGATCGCTTCGCAAATAGCAACAATTGGAAACAAGAGACTTGGGCTATTAAACTGAGCGCACTTCTAACAGGCAAAGCGCTTGAATTTTACACCCGCTTACCAAGAGAAGAAGCCGAAGATTATACACAGTTGAAAGTCGCCCTGCTGAGACAGTATGACTTTACTGAAGAGGGTTACAGGCGACGATTTCGGAACTGCAAGCCTGAAGAAGGAGAAACACCCGGCCTATTCATTGAGAGAATTAGAAGCTACCTGGAGAAATGGATAAGGCTGGCTGGTTTAAACAGAGAGTACCAGGACTTGTGTGACCACATCATCAAAGAACAAGTTTTCAGTGCATGTTCTAAGGACCTGGCCGCCCACCTCAGAGAGCAAAAAGACCAGTCACTAAAGGCCCTGGCCGACTTCGCTCAAAGATACCTTGACGCTCACAACATGAAGTTCGGGTCCAGTAAGCCACAGTGTGTGTCTGCACCAGCAGAGGAAATCCACAATGTCAGAGACACCCCGAGATACAAGCCGGTGGAGAACCTGACATGTTTTCTCTGTGGAAAAAAAGGTCACAAAGCGATAAGGTGTCCTTCTAAAGATGTTCCCCGAGGCGACAACATCAGAAGATCCAACCAAGATCGTGGGATAGCAGGCAGAAGCAGTACCACGTCTCAACACAGAGCTGCCGCTGTATTAGCCAATGATGTGAC
This sequence comes from Semisulcospira habei, assembly GCA_036245525.1. NCBI lineage: Eukaryota > Metazoa > Mollusca > Gastropoda > Semisulcospiridae > Semisulcospira > Semisulcospira habei. The sequence goes on along the minus strand of BTPG01000001.1, from coordinate 338,314,259 downwards.
GTCATCCAAGGACTTTGAGTCTAGAGAAACGCGAGTGACACCAGAGCTGATTGAATCTTTCAAAAAGAATGGACGCATCCCAGTAGGAGATGGGCTACATTTTTACCAGTCTCAAACATCGCGCTGCCTGAGAATGAAGTGCCGAACATGCCGGTGGTGTCAGGATTCGTCGGCGACACACCAGTGAGAGTGTTGAGAGACACTGGTTGTAGCTGCATCATCGTGAGAGAGGACCTAGTAGCTGAAGACCAGAAGCTACAGGAGTGGACCACCCTCATTTTGGCTGACGGAACTGTAAGGATTATCGCCCTTGCCAAAGTCAGTGTCGACACCCCATACTTGACAGGAGAGGTGAAGGCGTTGTGCGTGAAGACACCAGTCTACGACCTCATCATCGGAAACATTGATGGTGCCAGACCGTTTGGGCGGTCCGTGGCGCAGTGGTTAAGGCGCCTGCCACCAATGCCAAAGGTGCGTGGTTCGATACCGGGTTCCGGCGTTGGACTTTTCTCCTCTGGTAAGTGTCACCGTTAATTCGGGCGGACCGTCGGGGGTTCTTTCTCCGGGTACTCCGGTTCTTCCACCCCCCCCCCCCATCCCCCCACCCCCCACACTTTGGTACCGGTCTCAGGCCACTTTACAAATTTCAAATACAAGCGATCAAAAATCTCTGTAACTTCAGTAGCTGACTGGCCCTTCGTTTGTCTTGTACTGTGTTTGTCTTAAATGGCGTAAATCCGTGTCTGTTTCGTGAGTGTGTGTGTTTTGGGTTTCAGGCGCGGCGCTTTGAGTCGATTTCCCCAAAAATTGAGAAAAAGCGCCTATATAATAACGGTATTATTATTATTATTATTATTATTATTATTATTATTATTAAACGCAGACGATCCCGATCCAGAGTGGAGACCGGAAACATGTACTGTTACCACGAGAAGTCAAGCAAAGAAGAGTCATCAGACCATCCCTCTTAAAGTGGCGGACAACACGGAAGCAGCTGTCGTGAATAGGGACAGGCTGGTGGACCTACAGAGAGGTCAAGACAAACCAAAAATGACCGCATCGGTCGGTCTTGCTGATGACGAAAGACTAGACGACGAGAACCTGCTTGACCTTAATGAACTCCGACACAAAGAGGATGTAGAAGATATCCAGTTCGATCAGAATCTGACCCGGACTCAACGAGAAGAATTGCACGTTCTGACTCAAGAATTCAAGCATCGGTTTACACCTGACCCAGGGACAACAGAAACCATCCAGCACGAGGTAAACCTGACGTCAAACGAGCCAGTTCGCAGTAAACCTTATCGTCTTCCTTATAACAGGAGGGAAGAATTGAAAAAGGATATCAAGGAAATGCTGAGTCTGAATGTCATCAGAGCGTCCAAGTCACCATATGCGTCCCCAGTTGTCATCGTGAAGAAACCCGATGGATCCAACCGAGTGTGTGTGGACTATCGCAGACTCAATAAACTAACAATCTTTGATCCAGAGCCTATGCCCACAGCGGAAGAACTGTTCCAGAAGGTCAGTTGAGACCGATTTTTCTCCAAAATTGACCTAAGCAAAGGGTATTGGCAAATCAAGGTTGCAGAAAAAGATATCCCCAAGACAGCGTTCGTCACACCCGGCGGTCATTGGGAGTTCATGAAGATGCCTTTTGGTATGGTGAACAGTGGTGCCACATTGAAGAGAGGACTGAAAAAGATCCTAGAAGATATGCAAAATGTGGTCTTTTACTGGGACGACATTTTGATCCATACCAAAACTTGGGGGGACCACCTCAAAGCCCTCCGAGAACTGTTCCAAAGACTGTCAGATGCAAATTTCACCATCCGTCCAAGCAATTGTATTCTTGGGGCTGACAACATAGACTTCATTGGATATAAATTGACCGAAGGTTTAAAGGAGCTACACGACGCCAACGTGCAGAAGATCAGGGATGCCCCGCGACCTACGACCAAGACGCAAGTCCGCTCATTTATGGGCTTGGCGAACTACTACCGGGAGTTCATACCAAACTTTGCGGCAGTCACAGCACCCCTGACTGATTTGCTGGGGAAAGGACAACCTAACATAGTGAAGTGGGAGGAGGCCCAAGAGCGAGCATTCCAGACGGTACGAGATATCCTAACCGAGAAGCCTGTTCTACACCTTCCTGACCCGTTGAAAACGTTCTTACTGAGAACAGACGCCTTCAACGAAGGAGTAGGTGCAGTCTTGATGCAAGAAGATAACGGAAAACTCCACCCAGTGAGCTACGCCAGGAAAACGTTGACCAGAGCTGAGACAAACTACTCGACCATCGAGAAGAAGTGCCTAGCCATCATATGGGGAGTAAGGCGATTCGAACTGTACCTTCTGGGAGTGCCATTTGTTCTCCAAACAGACCATCATCCCTTGAACTATCTAAACTCTGCAAAGTTTACAAATTCTCGTATTATGAGATGGGCGATGTTCTTGCAGAATTTTGACATTAAACTACAGTCTATCAATGGTTCGCAGAATTTTGGAGCAGATTATCTGAGCAGAGCAGTTTAAATGAACATTTCTGTGTCCAGAACATTTGTATGAAACATTTCGATGCTCGGGACTGTTTACAGGAACTGTGAGACGTTTATTTTAATTTGATTTTTTATGTGAAATTATATTTGTTTAGGGTTTTGTGTAGGTTTACACAGCCACAACCGTATTAAATACACAAATTCAATTTTTTTTTGAATTTTGAGAAGAAAGTTTTGTGAAATTTATTTCTTAAGAGGGGGGTAATGTTACGATTGTGGTTGTGTTATCCTGTGAGAGCGTGTGTGTGTTGATCGTAGGTAACGATCTGATGTTTATTTGAGCTATCACGGTTATGATTCATGTGCCTTTTTAGTAAGATTTTCTTTTGTTCGTTAGTAGAGCCGATTTCGTTTTGTTGTGTTTAGTCCGGTGCGTTCTGGAAAGGTCGCACTGTCTAGTGGCCTCGTAAGTGTCACGTCGGTTAGTTGGCATCGCAACATTTTTGCTACTTTTTGTTTTCCTGTGCGCGTGTATTGAGCAGCCTTAATTTTGTTTTGGGAATGTTCTCGTACTTTCTAGAGTTACCAGGTGATAGGGATACCATACTTTTATGTGACTTAATTATACGCTAGAATTTAGAGCTGAAGTGAGCAGCCGAGTTTTTGTAGCCTGTTATAGTTTTTCTCGAAAGTTTATTTTAATGAGCTTCGGCTGCGTATTTCGTTCTGATTGGTTGCGTTGTATTATTTCCGTAGAAGATTCTGGAATTTGATAGTATTTATAAGGAGGGCGCTGGGAAAGCCCGTGGGTACATTGTCTTGCTTTGTCAGTCGTAGAGACACGTAGTTTATTGGGAGAGACGCTGTGTATGAGAAACCTTGTGTCGCAGTGTGGACATTGCAAAAGAGACTTTGTATCAGTAGTTTGTGCATTTGAAAGTGCATTACTGTGTGGATATCGCATCGCTGAATTAAATATTGTTGGAACTGTTACTCCAGTATTGTCTACACCCTTAAGCCACGTGTGACGGATTGCAGCTGAACGAGGTCTATTTAAAACAACTCTACGTGTGTGTGTCTGGTGTGTTTATCATACTTCGACTACAACTCCACCACGTAACAGACATCATGGACATGCTATTAAATTCGACCCACCGCGACCCGTCCTTAAAAACTAGCTATCATATGGATTCAAAGTGTTTCAGCAAGAAGCATAGAAAATTATGAGTGCCCGCAAATGCGGGGGCTCATGAGGATCTATACCTCTCGCAGCTGGGTTGTGTTGAAATTTCCTTGGCACTGAACGGGGCACGTTATTCCCAGCTGCAAAAGACATAAATCCTCATGAGCCCTGGCAGTGGCGAACAAGTACATGTATTAGCTAATGGAGAACAGATAGGATTCTGAAGGTTTTCATTCAAAAATGTGCATGCCCAATCAAAAAGTGCCACTGTGTTTGATATAGACTGCGTAACACACCCCCAACAGCAGCAAACGTCCCATTTTTTTCAACATCAGAGGTGAAAGAAAAAATTCGAGGCGGACTGCAGAAGTAACTTTATGGGAGGTGCTAGACAGTCTTCCTTGGTATGAATAAGCATATTGTCGATTGTAATTTATAGTAGGCAATGTTCTGCTATTTTATGTTATTGTTCACAAGTGAGAGATTTAGCAGTAATGGTTTTAGCTGATGATTTTGGCGTGTTGTAATTACCATATACTTTGCTATATCAGATCAATGAACATAGCATTGTTTGTACACCAGACTGACGTTACACTTGCCACACTAAGACTTTCTGAAGGTCGTTGTCGACTACGCTAAAGTCTTTGTCAGCGAGCGAGCGAGAGAGAGAGAGAGAGAGAGAGAGAGAGAGAGAGAGAGAGAGAGAGAGAGAGAGAGAGAGAGAGAGAGAGAGAGAGGGAGGGAGGGAGGGAGGGAGGGAGGGGGGAGAGAGAGAGAGAGAGAGAGAGAGAGAGAGAGAGAGAGAGAGAGAGAGAGAGAGAGAGAGAGTGACTTGACTGACTGACTGACTGACTGACTGACTGACTGAAACTTTATTTATCAAGGATTGAGATATTAGGCGCTCAGGCCTTTCTTCCAATCTGTCCTTGCTACATCTACTGACATATAATAATAGGCAAAGCTACATTACACTCACAAATAACATCGAAAGTAATGCAAATTACAACAACACTACAAACAGCAACAATGATTTAACAAAACACACAGGTACCCATACGAAGATTTTAGCACGTGTCATAATATCCGTTTCCGGGAGCCCTCCCCAGAACCTCCCACCCGGGGGGAGGGGGGGGGGCACGCCACATGTATACTTTCACTTGAATGACATGCTAAACTGTGCACCGGCACTGCATCCCCTGACCAGGTCTATACGGGAAGCACCCCCACAAACGGCACGTGAGCGCAAATGGTATGATTTAAAAAAAAAAAAAAGTTGCATAAACTAAAAGAAATTAAAATATATTATGTTTAGACAACACTAGATAATTAAATTTACGTTGCCTTGGATAAGTACTTGTACAGTTTTGCTTTAAACGCAGCTAGGGAATTAACTTGTTGTAGATGCAGAGGAAGAGAATTCCACAGGAAACCATCTGAGTATGACAAACTGGATTTATACAAATCAATGCGGGGCCGTTTTATGCTCAGGTTGCTCCGAGAGGTGCTGTATCTCTTCTCAGTAAGAGTAAAGAGTTTGGATAAGTAGCCGGGGGCCTTACCGTTAAGAGCTTTGTACACTAGTACGCACTTGTTAAATACTAAAGAGTATACTAGAGAGACAGACAGACAGACAGACAGAGACAGAGTGAGCGACTTCACATCTCAAAGACAGTTCGCTGGGGGTCCTAACAATGCCTAGATACTTTAGCAAGCTGATTTCGTGATACTTTACAGGTCAATGCGCACAGGTAAATGTATCTGACTGATTGTGTACCATTGCGTGCTATATTGTTACTGTACATTTAGCTTGTCTACCTTCAGTTCTAAACAGCCGCCGAGAGATGGCCTTAGTCGCCTTCTTGGTGTTAAACCCAAATAAATAAATAAATAAATAAATAAATAAATAGTTCTGATCAGCCCTTCAGCAAGGTATGGCTGTAGGTCTATGACAAAAGCAACAACAACAACAAAAACGATAACAACTTGGATTTAACTCATTTAAGGCGCCCGGCAACAATAGCTGCGGAACTGTCTTGTACCGCTGCCGGCGGCAACGCCATACGACACTTGTTCGGCTATTCATGTGGGGCGCCTTGAATGAGTTAAAACCATAAGAATATCTTGCCTGCGAAAAGCACACAGTTAAGTACTTGTATAACGCTACAGCTTTGATCAGTCATGTCTGCTGCCGGAAAACATAATAATTATATTAATATATAATTGTAAAAGTTGTTATGTACCACTGTTTAACCCCTTGACCGCCGGGACACAGCCAGAACCACCCAACTGCAAGAGACATAGAACCTCATGTGCCCCCGCGGTCGCGGGGGCACATGAGGTTCTATGTCTCTTGCCTTATTTTGTATCTGTATTTGACGAACGGCTGGGGTTCTTACGCCTGGAATTCACGATTGGTTTTTGTTGCGTTTTTAAAATGCATGACTTTTCATGACTAACCACCCAACTGTAAGAGACATAGAACCTCATGTGCCCCCGCGGTCGCGGGGGCACATGAGGTTCTATGTCTCTTGCTTGACTTTGTGTCTGTGTTCGATGAACGGCTGAGGTTCTTACGCCTGAAATTCACGATTAGTTTTTGTTGCGTTTTTAAAATGCATGACTGTGCGTGACTTTGTAGCCCCATTTGCAAATGGGTTAACCATTTTGGCTGTCGGTCGCGGTTTTGTCGCGATGATTCCTGCATGAATAACAACACCTTGACGTCCTGCATGAATAACAACACTCTGACATCCTGCAGGAATAACAACACTCTGACATCCTGCAGGAATAACAACACCCTGGCATCCTGCAGGAATAACAACACTCTGACATCCTGCAGGAATAACAATACCCTGACATCCAGCAGGAATAACAACACCCTGACATCTGCAGGAATAACAACACTCTGACATCCTGCAGGAATAACAACACCCTGACATCCAGCAGGAATAACAACACCCTGACATCCTGCAGGAATAACAACACCCTGACATCCTGCAAGAATAACAACACCCTGACATCCTGCAAGAATAACAACACCCTGACATCCTGCAGGAATAACAACACTGACATCCTGCAGGAATAACAACACCCTGACATCCTGCAAGAATAACAACAACCTGACATCCTGTTCATACTCTGACATTTTGCAGGAATCATCGCGATAAATCCCGCACCCGGCAGTCAAAGCTTTACCTGTCGTCCGCACCAGAGGGTACAGTTTCTCACCTTCTTTCCGGGTGATCAGTTCAACGGTATTTTTTTCGACTAATGAGACGTTAACAAATTTAACAAAGGCTGACCTCGATACGCTCGAGTTAAACGTTTTCGGTTACCTATTTATCATTGCTACTGCGTCGGTTTGATACCCACAGCCAATTATAACAGTTATATATATAATGATTACGCGTGTGTATGTAGCACAGGGCGGCGGGGGGCGGGGGGGGGGGTGCAGAAAGGAGGGGTGGGGGGAGGTGGGGAGGTTGGGGAGTTGCCGGAGGTGGGGGGGGGGGGTGGGAGTAGCGAATGCAATATAATACCCCCCCCCTTCTCCACCCCTATCCCCCCCCCCCCCGACTTCGGGTTGGGACGGGGGTAGTGATGAATGCGTCCCCCCTCCCAATCCCCCAACTCGCCTCCTAACTCAATTTTTCAAAAGCAGAAAATAGATGCCCAAAACTAAATACATATTGTCCGCGAGCCAAGGCTGCAAAATTGTTCAACCGGTACCATTCAGGTGGGCAAATTCTCATATAGATTTGTGGTATGCTCAATGTCCCTTGGGATAGAAAAATCACGGGAGACTTCTGGATCGAATAGCTTTTTTGTCTGTTTACACATGATCTTTAACCCCACCCTCCGCTGCACAGATGCCGATTTCAAGTCCACTATCTTCTTTTATCATTGACAAGGATATAAATATAATGATGCCAGTGCAAATTTCCTATCAGAACGTCATTTATAGGTATTGCTGAATCTATAAATATGACTAAGTCTGTGTTTAGTTCTATATCGTGCCAGTGAACTCCCACCCCCTCCCCCACCCACCAAAATGCTGAGCATACCGTTTTCTTTGACAAGATCCGAGCAGAAACTTTGCACAGTTGTACCTTACACTTCCTTTGCATTTGTGTTTTCTTTTTACCATATTAAGCACATTAAATGGGCACTTTGGAGCAGACTTGAAAATATCTATGCAAAGAATAAGCAGTTAATATTGAACCAAATGTAATCTACCTTTCTTCTCTTATCAGCTGATGTCTCATTCTGCTTTGAAGTTACATACACTATTGTTGAGATAAAGTTTGCAAATACATGGTAGATTATTAATTCTAAATAGATGACAGTCAGCAGACAAAAACAATTTTAACAAGTAAAATAAATTATTTAAAACGTACAAAGATTAAGGTTAGAATTCTGCTTAGATGACGTAAGAAGAAGAAAAAAAAATGGCAAAAAGTCTTGAGTTTTGTAGAAACAAAATGAGTCCCTGTCCTCTTCTCTTTCAAAATGTTTTTCTACCATACAGTCTTCAACGATTGTGTACACCAGCAAGAGCAATAGTGCTTTAAAACTTAATACCATTGAGTGTTTTCAGCGAATAAATTTAAAATCAAACTCCTATTCATCATCACCATCATCTTAATCATCTTCTGCTGCTGCTGAGCATGATCTTTCTTTGAGATTTGATTCTCACAGTCTTAAAGTCTGCACACGTCCGTAATCTCATGGTATTTATTACACAGAAGCACCCTGGTAATGTTCAGAACCTGACACACGATAGAAGCTTAAGAATTGCCTCTGATGCACGTTTTTTATTTTATTTGGGGGGGGGGGGATGGAGAGGTCCAGTGGGGGTGGGGAGAAGGTGGGAGGGGGTGGGGTGGTTAGGGGGTCTTTCTGTGTCTTGGGGATTTACATGTTATGCTACAAATGCGTTATCACTATGGTGACACGTACAGGTGGTGAGTGGGTGGGCTGAGGGACTGAGTGTGGGGACATTTTACAACCACAGCTGACAAGAATCCCTCTACCCCCACCCCCGCCCCACCCTGTCCCCCATCACACACACCCCCCTTTTTTAAAGTCATGACTTCTGAAACATTCACGCCAACCATATGTTATGATGTAGTTGTAACCATTTGTTGGAGTGAGTGTCATGCTTTTGTTTCATCTCATAAGCACATTTATGGGTCCTGTGCATACTCTAACGCAGAAATGAAAACACCGGCGCGACCCCCGATCCGTCCAAGCAACAGCAAATATGTTCTTTTTTTTCCATTCTACAACGTTACTGGTACTATCCGGAGTTGCAGTGTCATTTCCAGGCTTCTACTCCGAAGTCTTGCGCTGCAGTTGGCTTGTTGAACACATTTCAGGAGGTCGCCCGGACAGGATGGAAACAAGAGTGATTCCATTTCTCCATTCATGGTACACAACAAAGAAAACGGACCTCTCACAGAGACCGTTTTACAAATTTGATATGAAAATGGCAAGCTGTCTGCCATCTGTATGAGCTATGTCAATCTTGTCCAAACGTACGCTTGTTCTTCTGAGATCACCAAATGAAGTAAACTGGTGCCTACATCTTCACACAATTCGTGCACAGATTCCACAGTGTTTTGTGTATGACAAACCTAACTATTCTCATTATATTCCTCCATATTATGCTGAGTGACAAACCTGTCGTCAGACCAGCCGTAGATTTTTCAAGTCTTTAGAGATGGAGGCTATTCTGTTCAGCCAGCAGGCGAAAACCTATTTTGGTTCTCGTTCCCGCGCCATGAGATGGCCTTAGTTGCCCTCTCGACGTTAAACCCAAATAACTGACTGGCGCTCCCGTAGACCACATCATTGAGATGTCTGTAAACAAGTCCACGCAGACCGTGAGTGATACAATCAAATTTAGCCTCATGGCAGGGGCAGTGGGTTGATTCTAAGTCAAAGCTGAATCCAGATATTAATTTCTCATGAGACTAAGGGACAGGATCTATTTGAAGAAGAATTAACATGAACACCCAGACCCAAACCACACAAAGTCAACAAATTAAAATGAAAATGAGTAAGCTGTGATAGCTGCTGAATGAGGAGGCAATGCATCAACCAGCGGACAGCCTTATTTATGTGTCCGAACAGCGTTTTTGCTTTTTCTCAGGCAACCAACCATAGACAGAAGGAAGAGCCAATGGAAGTGGCCCGAGGGGATGAGGAAGTACTGTCTCAAGCACAGATTTATCCTCCGGCCTTTGATATTCATATGCCCTAATTAACGACCTGTCAGCTTCCAAAATGCAAATGGTTGTTTTCTTTTTCAGCACAGTTTCAAAGGTCTTCAATGAAGATACATCCATGGTTCGTTTGTTCGAGGCCTTGACATCGGACGTTCTTTCTTTAAAGCTACTTATGGACTTTCTCCTACTGTAAAGCGAGTTAGATATCCCCAGCAACATCAGCTGGAGCAGCAGTGCCTGTTGAAATGCTGATGAGGACCACGTTACCTTCACAGAGATTCAACCAGCTCGTTAAGCTTTCAACTATTGAAGAGACAGCACCTTTATCTTTTAAATTCTAACTCCTGTAGGTCTGAGTGGTGCTGCTCATTCTGCTTCAAATAGATCATGTCCATCAGTTTCACATCTGCAATCAGCTGTGAGGCAGAACCTACCCACTACCCACTGCCCCTGCCCTCAGGCTACATGTTGGTGTACCTCCTGCAGTCTGTATCGTATTCAGTCATGCAGAAGTGGGACCACATCAGCTCTCACCCTGTCGACACCGCGTGCTGAACATGCCTAGTGAGCCAACTGCCACGAATCGCTTTGAAACGGAAGCCTCGAAAATCACCCTGAATCCCCTGATCCCATTAAGCATAGATGGGAGACGGAAACAAAAGACAAGAACATGCAGGCTGTTGACTGGATGGATGTCGTATCAGTATCAAAGACAAATATCCTTTAGCACAGTACATTTCTTGAATCTTGAATCTTGAGTATCTGAAGCGGTTCGTAAGCTTCTAGCGTGCAAGTGTGTCAGATTATGGACAATACCATGACGCATGTGTAAAGAATGACTGAAATGTACAGACATGTGCAGCTTTAGAACTGTGAGAATCAAAGCTCAGAGGAAGATCATGATGAACAGCCGCAGAAGATGATAAAGATGATGCCGATGATAAAGATGAGTTGATTGTTAATTCACTTGCTGAAAACTAATGAAAACTAGTGGCACAGTCTTCAAGCACCTTTGTTTTTGCTGATGTAAAACGACTTGCATGCTGTATGGCACAGGAACATCTTGAAAGTGGGAAGGGCAGAGGACAGAGACTCATTTTGTTCCTAAATGACATGGCTATTTGTTTTTCTTATCTACGTTATTAAATTTGCCCAGCACATTTTGGGCAGAGATTTAAACTTTAATCTTTGTAAGTTTTCAGTGAGTATGTTGCTTGTTGAACTGCTCCTGTGTGCCGATGTGAAGTCGGATTATTTGGAGTGACTAATTTACCACATATTTTGCACACTTTAACAGAATGCAATTCAAATTAATAAATAGTTAATACATGATTAATACATATTGTGCCTGTGCCCGTTATCTTATGGATATAATTTTGTTCTTTTTGTTATGCTTATTTTTCTCTGTCCATGTGCAGGGGGGCGCGGGGGGGGGGGGGGGGCGGGGGGGGGGGGAAGCGGGGCGGGGGGGGGGGGTCGGGAGGGGGGGGGGTCTGTGACTATGAGTATGTCGGTCTATGTGAACAGTGTAGTGAACTGTTTGCAAGAATTAGGTATTACTTATATGTATGTATATTTGTAGTTCTCTTGGCTTGACTTCGCGAACGAAGATTTTATAGGAGTTGACCACGACGTCTACAGGCTTGTTCGTGGCTGCGGAGGCCAATCCGAGACAGGCAGGTTCGACCGCAGTGGCTGCAGGGGAAGGTATGGCCAGGGTTCTGAGCTGCGGCATCTCTGTTTTTTCTCCTGAGCCGCTTGTCCTTAAGGCTAGCTCTGTGAGAGTCCTCAAAGGAGACAGCTGCCTTGTAAATGGTGGAGCGCCAGGTGTCACGGTCCGCAGCAAGCGAAGACCACTGGTGGTGGTCGATTTGGCAGGCACTAAGTGACTTCTTGAGACAGTCTTTGTATCTCTTCTTTGGTGCCCCTCTGTCACGGTGTCCAGTAGCAAGCTCGCCGAACAGTGTGATCTTTGGTAGACGATGATCCTCCATCCTGGAGACATGCCCCGCCCAGCGGAGCTGTGTCCGCAGCAGCAAAGCCTCGATGCTCACAGTTTCAGCCTGTTCAAGGACCTCGACGTTGGTGACATAGTCACTCCAGTGAATGCCCAGGATGGTACGTAGTTAGTCTTGTAGTTATTAGCAATGGCAGGTTTGTAAAATGGCTGTGTCGATGACGATGTCAATGCCTTAACCGTTGTAAATAAAGTTTCATTGATTCATTGATTCATTGATTCATTGTATATCCTGTTGCATGCGTGTGTATGTTAGGGAGTATTTATTATGTGTTGTAGGATGCAAGGTGTATGTATGTTAGTATGTCATTTGTACAGCGCCTAGAGCTTTTCTATCAAAAGTATAGGCGCCTTAAAAATATACATTATTATTATTATTATTATTATTATTATTATTATTATTATTATTATTATTATTATTATTATTATTATTATTATTATAGATATACTTTGAAAGTAGCATGAGAGCTTATTTGTTAAGAGACAAAAAAGACAGCCGAACATTCACTGGACTTTTAACTGATTTTTGTTTTTGTTGCATACATTTAATTTCAAATCTGCAGTAAAGTTCTAATTTAATATGTTTACACAGATTATAAGTTTCAACAATGTTAAATTTGGGCGCAGATCTTGCCATAGTGTGCGAGAGGGTGCAGATTTTGCAATAAAATTACAATTATTTAATCTTTAATTGACCTCTGTGACCTTGACCTTCACACAAGGTCATCGAAAAATACTTGTGTTCAGTCACACTACAGCTGACTACTCTTTGCCAAGTATGTGTTAAAGACGTGTATAGTTTCTAAGAAATTCTATTTTTGTTGTATTTACTATAACTACTTAGCGGAATGACAAGGAGTGACAGACAATTGGAGGGACAGACAGACAAAGAGACAGACAGACAAAAACACATGGTGTTCTATGTATCTATACAGTGTTTACATATATCAGACCCCAAAACATCAAAATAAAAGCAAAAGGGTATGCTCAGTAATGAAAGTAATGTCACATTTTGTGGCGAGATTCAGCATTTTCGGGGGTGGGGGAGGGGTGCGGAAGTTCACTGACAGGATATGAAACTAAACAAAGACTTAAACATATTTTTAGATTCAGCAATACTTGTGCATAACTCCGCCATGGCCGGTCCCAAGCCCGGATGTGAAAGGAGGAGGGTTGGGCGTGGGGTCAGCTGCCCCACCCCATAAAAACACACATTGCTACAGAAACGCCAACAAGAAAACCAACAACCGACTCGGCCCTGGGAGAGGATGGACCTTCAGCTGGAGGATTTATGACGCGGGGTGGTGAAAGCCGAAAGGAAGCCACTCAGCAGACTACCATCCTTTCGACCAGGGCAACCATCAACATCGGAACATGGAATGTGAAGACCATGTACGAAGCAGGGAAAACAGCTCAGGTGGCAGTGGAGATGAGGAACTACCGTCTCGACGTCCTTGGCATTAGTGAGTCCAGATGGACGGGCAGCGGACAGAAGAGACTGACCACAGGAGAGAGGCTGCTGTTTTCCGGCCATGAGGAGGACAATGCACCACACACAGAGGGAGTGGCTCTCATGCTCTCCAAAACTGCGCAGAGTGCTCTCATCGGGTGGGAAGCCCATGGCCCACGCATCATCACAGCCTCGTTCAGAACACAGCAGAAGAGGATTAGCATGAACATCATCCAGTGCTATGCCCCAACCAACGACAGCGATGACGAGACCAAAGACCAGTTTTATAACAGACTTCAGACCATCGTTGGAACCCTCCCTAGAAGAGATTTCAACATCATCATGGGCGATTTCAACGCCAAGGTCGGCAGTGATAACAGAGGCTTCGAGGAGGTCATGGGGCAGCAGGGTTTGGGAGTAATGAACGATAACGGAGAGAGATTCGCAGACCTATGCGACATAAGCAACCTTGTCATAGGCGGCACAGTCTTCCCGCACAAGCGCATCCACAAGGCGACATGGGTATCACCGGACCATTTAACCGAGAATCAGATCGACCACGTGTGCATCTCGAGAAGGTTCCGAAGATCTCTCCAGGACGTCCGAGCGAAGAGAGGAGCCGACGTTGCTTCAGACCACCACCTGGTTGTTGCCAGACTGAAACTGAAGCTGAAGAGGAACTGGACCGGCGAGACCTGTCAGCGCCAGAGGTTCAACACTACGCTGCTGAAAGATGCAGGCAAACATGAGGAGTACAGACTCGCCCTCTCCAACAGGTTCCAGGTTCTCCAAGAGCTTCTGGACGAAGGAACCATTGACGAGCAGTGGAGAGGGGTGAGAGACGCAGTAACTGCAGCATGTAAGGAGGTGTTGGGCTACAGGAAGCACACCCACAAAGAGTGGATAACACCAATGACACTCGAGAAAGTAGTAGATAGAAAGAAGAAGAAAGCAGAAGTAAACAACAGCCGCACAAGAACAGAGAAGGCCCGCGCTCAGGAGGCATACACAACAGCCAACAAAATAGTAAAGAATAGCATCAAGGCAGACAAGAGAAATTTTGTAGAGTCACTGGCACAAGAAGCAGAGGAGGCAGCCCGACATGGAAACATGAGAGAGCTCTACAACACCACAAAAAAGCTTTCAGGGAAGTTTGCCAAGCCAGAGAGGCCAGTAAAGGATAAACAGGGAAGAGCCATCCAAGGAGAGGAGGGACAGAAGAACAGATGGAAGGAGCACTTTGAGGAGCTCTTAAATAGACCAGCTCCACAAGACCCACCAGACATTCAGGTAGCCGAGAGAGACCTGCCGATAGACTGTAGCGAGCCCACCAAGGAGGAGATCCGGAAAGCCATCAAACAGCTCAAGTCGGGCAAGGCAGCCGGACCCGACAGTATACCGGCAGAAGCGCTAAAGGCGGATACTGAAACCACAGTTGAGATGCTCCACCCCCTCTTCAGGAAAATCTGGCAGAGAGAACAAGTACCAGCAGAGTGGAAGGAGGGTTACCTGGTCAGGCTGCCAAAGAATGGAGACCTCAGCAACTGTGCCAACTATAGAGGAATCACCCTACTGTCTGTTCCAGGCAAAGTCTTCAGCAGGATCCTACTCAACAGGATGAAGGACACAGTGGACCCCCAACTCCGAGATCAACAGGCGGGCTTTCGCAAGGACCGATCATGCACTGACCAGATCGCCACGCTGCGAATCATCCTGGAACAGTCGCTAGAGTGGAACTCGTCCCTCTACATCAACTTCCTTGATTATGAGAAGGCCTTCGACAGCGTCAACAGAGCCACCTTGTGGAAGCTGCTGAGACACTATGGAGTACCTGAAAAGCTTACCAACATCATCAGGAACTCCTACGAGGGACTGACCTGCAGAGTGATCTGTGGAAACCAGCTCACCCACGCCTTCCAAGTCCGGACAGGGGTGAGACAGGGGTGTTTGCTGTCACCGTTCCTGTTCCTGCTGGCCATCGACTGGGTCATGACGACATCCACAGCACAGAAGCGAAATGGCATCCAATGGACACTTTGGACCCAACTGGATGACCTGGACTTCGCAGATGACCTAGCCCTGCTCTCGCACACCCAACAGCAGATGCAAGAAAAGACAAACGCAGTGGCAGCGAACTCCGCAAGGCTAGGCCTGAACATCCACCGTGGAAAGAGCAAGGTGCTGAAAGTCAACGCTGCCAGTGGAACGCCCATCACATTGGAAGGCGAGGCGCTAGAAGAGGTGGAGAGCTTCACCTACCTCGGCAGCATAGTCGACAAGAAGGGTGGGACGGATGCTGACGTGAAGATCAGGATAGGCAAGGCCAGGGCAGCATTTCTCCAGCTAAAGAACGTCTGGACTTCAAGAGATCTGTCAGTCAACACCAAGATCCGACTGTTCAATACCAACGTGAAACCAGTACTCCTCTATGGAGCAGAGACCTGGAGGACCACAGTGTCGACCACCAAGAAAATACAGACGTTCATCAACAACAGTCTGAGAAGGCTCCTCAGGATACGCTGGCCGGACAAAATCAGCAACGAGGAATTGTGGCAGCGGACAAAGCAGAAGCCTGCAGAAGTGGAGCTCCAACAACGCCGCTGGAGATGGATAGGTCACACACTACGCAAGCCAGCAACCAACACCACAAAGCAAGCCCTAAGATGGAACCCCCAGGGAAAAAGGAAGAGAGGTCGGCCACGAAACACCTGGCGACGTGACCTGGAGACAGATGCCAAGAAGATGGGCCACACCTGGGGACAGCTGGAGAGACTCGCCCAGGACAGAGACGGCTGGAGGGACCTTGTCGGCGGCCTATGCCCCAGAGGGGGTGATGGGCGTAAGTAAGTAAGTAAATACTTGTGCATGTTATTTCAATAATACATGTGTCATATTCATATTTTTGTCTGTGATAAAAGATGACGCAGGACTTGAAAACGATGTCTGTACAGCGGAGGGTTAAGGATCACGTGTAAAAAGACAAAAAGCTACTCGATCCAGAAGACTCACGTGATTTTTCTGTCCCTATGGACATTGCGCATACCAAAAATCTATATGACAATTTGCCCGCCTGAATGGTACCAGTTTCAAGCTTGGCTCACGGACTAATACAGGAAATATAGCATACGTATACACATGTGTTTTGCAGTTGTTATATTACTGTATTCGTCCCTGTATAAGTGCACTCGTCCCCGTCACCCCACCCCCCACCCCCTTCCCTCCCACCTCTCCCACCCCCAAACACCCGAGTATGTTGATTCAGGTAGTTTTGTCAATTTTAATTCCCAGCGAGTGCCCCCAAGACAGGTGCCCCAATGAAAAATAATTTGAAAAGGGAGTGTTTCTCTGTCCTTTCCTGAGTCAACCACTTCGTTGACGGAGTACTCACAACACTTAAGCAAAAGGTATTACTTTCATTATACACATGGTTGCAGACGCACGGAGGTAGCCTACAAATGGCATAGATCCTCATGAGCCCCCGCGACTACGAGGGCTCATGAGGATTTATGCCTTTTGTAGGCTACCTCCGTGTCAGCTCTAGGTATATGTATTATGAAAGTACCTCACGCGGACGGCTTTATGAACAGGATTCGGAAGCCGGTTAGGTAACCTATTGAAAGTTTCGAGTGCTGCCCTATGCAGGCAATCGACGGTAAGTTTATTGTTGTGAGAAGCGAGAATTTCACTGCGGACAATCTTGCTTTTCTTGAAAATGGAATTACTGCTTTTTGCCTACAATGGAAATTTAGCTTTTCACAAAAATAGACTTACTGGCCTACAACGAAAATGTTGCTTTTTCATAAATGGAACTACTGGTCTACGTTCATATTTATTTTATTTGTTTAATTGATTTTTTATTTTATTTTGACATTTTATTTTATTTTATTTTGTTTTATTTTATTATTATTATTATTATTATTATTATTATTATTATTATTATTATTATTATTATTATTATTATTATTATATGTACCCACTCCATAAAGGTTTCCCTTCTTTGACACATGTATTCATACATTGTAGAACAAGCAAATTAATATTCATGAGCTTGCTTGATATACTTTCCTTCCCCAAATCCCTTGCGTGCCAAGAAGAATCGATCTTGGATTTTCAAAACGGAAACGCGAATATGCTCACACTGAAACATTAACAAGCTTCTTATGTGTAGTAGTAATGAAATACTTCTTAGTGTGTATGAACGCTCGTCATTTATATCCTATACACACACACACGAACGGAGAAAAGACGCCAGGAAACGTACGAGTCGCAGGACTGACAAGTGAAATTGACGAGATGTCAGTTGTGATATCGACAACCTGAAAAAAAACCCAACTAAATAAAGAAATCTGCTGGCATTTTCCGCAAGTATGCGTGATCTAGTTACAAGCAGAATTTACTCAGTAGGCCCCCTAACACGCACGGTTATACAGTGCATTGATGTCTTCATAGATAAAATCTGCGCGCTGAGTCGACGGCGACATGCAGTCGTCTGCCATTCGTGTGTTTTGTCTGAACACCGCAATCAGCTGCAAAATGAATGAAGCGAGGCATAGCTTTGTTTTGGACTGGGTATATACATTATATTGAACAACAGTTTTGTTTGATATAGTGCCGATAAACAGACAGATGTGATTTACTCGACTCGAATAAAAATGTCCTCGCCGTACGACTCGGACATTTTAATTCGGGTCTCGTAATCACATACAGTGGGCAGATGTTCACATCTGCACGGGACATAGACGACCCCGCCCTCCACGAGTCGCCTGCTGCCTTGCAGGCCTGGCCGCTTGGCTGCGGAAAGGCTAAGGGAGGAAACCCCTGACATCAAAGCCCCCGTGTCTCCGGGGAAGGCTTTTGAGCCAGAGACTAGGACAAGGACAGTCTGATATAAAACCTACGACCCGAGGACCTCAATGCCATCGTCCCAGCTTGCTAGGCCATGGCAGATGAATCAAGGGTTTAAAGGGTGGGGCCAGTACTGCGCACACTGCACTCCACCAAAAAGCTCCACCGCGCAGGCTTTAGGAAACGTCCACGGACCATGACACTGACCATTCCAAGTCCTGTAGCGACGGGCGAGGGGCGAAACGGCAGGTGAAAGATGTCACTGGAAGCCGCAGTCTCAAACCTGCATGCAGGCGGTTCAGGATATTGGTCGCCTGATGTTGACCTGGGGATGACAACATCACTCGGCACACCCTGAACGACCAAGCAGCCTTCTCTAGGGACAGCACTGCTTGCTCCACATGGAGAGGGGCCTAGAAAAGGTGGCCTAACCAAAGCTCGTCCCCTCGCAACTCCAGTTGGCTAGCCGCGGTCAACGGGCATCTTCTCCTGCGGTCAAAAAACAAGAAGAATAACGGATCCACTCTCATGACGACCACGACCGGACTCAACGTAGCATGCTGGAACGTCCGAACCATGCTCGACAAAGCAGACAGCGGACGCCCTGAACGTCGCTCCGCCCTCATTGCCCATGAATTGCGGAGGTTAAACATCGACATCGCCGCGCCCGGCGAAGTACGCCTTCCGGACGAAGGCAGCCTCCAAGAATTTGGTGCTGGGTACACCCTCTACTGGTCAGGCAGGCCTGCATCAGAAAGACGACTCTCAGGCGTGGGTTTCATGGTCAAGACATCCATTGCGACTAAGCTGGAAAACCTACCAACGGGCCGCTCAGACCGCATCATGTCCATGCGCCCCCCACTGAGACACCAACAACACGTCACCCTTCTCAGTGTGTACTCCCCAACCCTCCTGGCAGAGCCTGCTGAAAAGGACAAGTTTTACACTGACCTGCGCAGCCTCCTACAGAGTACCCCTGCAGACGACAAAGTCAACATCCTTGGCGACTTCAACGCCAGAGTGGGCCAGGACTCTGAAGCCTGGAAAGGAGTCCTTGGCAAGCATGGCGTGGGGAACTGCAATGACAATGGCCGCCTACTGTTGGAGTTCTGTGCGGAGCAGCAACTGGTCATCACCAACACTACTTTTCAGCAAAAGGACAGTCGAAAGACCACCTGGATGCATCCTCGCTCCAAACACTGGCACCTTATCGACTATGTCCTAGTGCGTCAGAGGGACCGCAGTGACGTCCTTCTCACCAGAGTGATGCCCAGCGCAGAGTGCCACACTGACCACCGCCTTGTCCGCTGCAAACTCAGGCTCCACTTCAAGCCAAAACCCAAGAAATGGGGGCCCCCCAAGAAAAAGCTTGATGTTGCCAGCCTTCAGCGTGACGATGTGAAAGCTGCCTTTCAGACAGATTTACAACGCAGGCTCAAAGACACAGCGGACCCAGTAGACTCCTCCCCTGAAACACTTTGGGAACAACTGAAAACTGCTATTGAAAAATCCTCTGCAGAAGTCTTGGGTTTCGCCAGAAAGAAGAACAAAGACTGGTTTGACGAAAACGATGTAGAGATCCAGGAACACCTAGCAAAAAAAAAGAGCCGCCCATCAGGCCCACCTAGCCCAGCCTTCCTGCCCTGTGAAGAAGTCTGCCTTCCGCCTCGTCTGCAGCAGTCTCCAGCGCAAGCTCAGAGATCTCCAGAATGAGTGGTGGACCAGACTTGCACAGAGGACCCAGCTTTGCGCTGACAATGGTGACTACAGGGGCTTCTACGAAGCACTGAAAGCAGTGTATGGCCCCAGGCACCTGGTACAAAGTCCTCTGCGAAGCGCGAATGGCCAGGCACTCCTCACAGATAATACCTCCATCTTGAACCGCTGGTCGGAATACTTTCAGAGCCTCTTCAGCACTGAGCGCACTGTTCAAGAAGCAGTCGTCCTACAAATCTCACACCTCCCAATAAAGGTTGAATTGGACGAACCGCCCACCGCTGAAGAGACCCTCACAGCCATCCACCAGCTCAAGAGTGGCAAAGCAGCAGGCATTGATGGAATACCGCCAGAGATCTGGAAACATGGAGGCACAGCACTGCACAACAAGCTCCATGACCTTTCTCTGCTGCTGGGAGGAAGGAACACTACCAAAAGATCTCCGTGATGCAGTCGTTATCACCCTGTACAAGAACAAAGGCGAGAAGTCTGACTGTTCCAACTATCGGGGAATTACCCTGCTGTCCATTGCTGGGAAAATCCTTGCAAGGCTGCTCCTGAATCGGCTGGTACCTGCCATCGCTGAAGACCAACTCCCAGAGGGCCAGTGTGGCTTCAGAGCAAACAGGAGCACCACCGATATGGTCGTTGTGCTGAGACAGCTACAGGAGAAGTGCCGCGAGCAGAACAAAAGGCTGTACGTAACATTTGTCGACCTAAGAAAAGCGTTCGACACTGTGAGCAGGCAAGGCATGTGGCAGATCCTGGAGCGACTTGGCTGTCCCCGAAAGTTCCTCAACATGATTGTCCAGCTACACGAGGACCAGCAAGGCCAGGTCAGACTCAACAATGACCTCTCAGAACCATTCCCTATTCTCAACGGCGTAAAGCAGGGCTGCGTGCTGGCACCGAACCTCTTCACCATCTTTTTTAGCATGATGTTGAAGCAGGCCACAGTGGACCTCGATGATGACGATGCAGTGTACATCAGGTATCGTCTCGATGGCAGCCTGTTCAACCTCAGACGACTGCAGGCCCACACGAAAACCCTAGACCAACTGATTCGTGAGCTGCTTTTTGCTGATGATGCTGCCCTCGTTGCACACACAGAGAGAGCCCTGCAGCGCATCACGTCTTGCTTCGCAGATGCTGCCCAGCTCTTTGGACTCGAGGTCAGTCTGAAAAAGACAGAGATCCTCCATCAGCCGGCACCCAAGACAGTGTATCGCCCTCCTCACATCACCATTGGCTAGTCTGAACTAAAGTCAGTGCACCAGTTTACCTACCTTGGCTGCATTATCACGTCGGACGCCAAGCTGGACAAGGAGCTTGACAGCAGGCTAGCAAAAGCGAACAGCGCTTTCGGGCGACTTTTCAAGCGGGTGTGGCACAATCAACAGCTGAAAACAGGCACCAAGATCAGCGTGTACAGAGCTGTGGTCCTCACCACCCTCCTGTAGGGTTCCGAGTCCTGGGCCCTCTACCGCAGCCAACTACGACTCCTCGAACGCTTCCACCAGCGCTGCCTGCGTACCATCCTCCGCATTCACTGGAGTGACTATGTCACCAATGTCGAGGTCCTTGAACAGGCTGAAACTGTGAGCATCGTGGCTTTGCTGCTGCGGACACAGCTCCGCTGGGCGGGGCATGTCTCCAGGATGGAGGATCATCGCCTACCAAAGATCACCCTGTTCGGCGAGCTTGCTACTGGACACCGAAACAGAGGGGCACCAAAGAAGAGATACAAAGACTGTCTCAAGAAGTCACTTAGTGCCTGCTAAATCGACCACCACCAGTGGTCTTCGCTTGCTGCGGACCGTGACACCTGGCGCTCCACCATTTACAAGGCAGCTGTCTCCTTTGAGGACTTTCACAGAGCTAGCCTTAAGGACAAGCGGCTCAGGAGAAAAACCAGAGATACCGCAGCTCAGAACCCTGGCCATACCTTCCCCTGCAGCCAATGCGGTCGAACCTGCCTGTCTCGGATTGGCCTCCGCAGCCACGAACAAGCCTGCAGCCGTCGTGGGCAACTCCTATAAAATCTTCGTTCGCGAAGTCAAGCCAAGAGAGAGAGAGAGAGAGAGAGAGAGAGAGAGAGAGAGAGAGAGAGAGAGAGAGAGAGAGAGAGAGAGAGAGAGAGAGAGAGAGAGAGAGAGAGAGAGATGAAGCAAAATGTTGCTCAATAAAAATGTTTCGAAAAAAATATATATATATATTTTATTATATAAATTTTTTTTAATGAAAAAAGACTTTCTGGCCTTGATTTTTTTTATTTTTTAGAAATGGACTTGCGAATGAACGGTATTTGGACGGGGCTGGCGAGGAAGCCCGAAGGTGTGTAGGGGGGTGAGGAGTGGGGGAAGGGCAGGGGTATTGGCTTTCTAAGAAGGCTCTTTGTCATTTGTTTGATTGAATACATATCTTGCGTGACCGTAACGCTAGTACCATTACCAGAATATACATATATATTTTTAATCCACAACAGACGTGCAGAACCAGATCGACAAGTTATAGACTTAATTGACTGATACATTCCTGATCCAAAGTTTGAAATATCGATAACTCATACCACGAGAGGTACAGATTCTCATGAGCCCCTGCAGTCGCATGTGAATCTATGCCACTCGTACTGGCTTACACGAAAAGAGCTTGGTGAAGGACTGTTCAGAACTACAGGCAGACAAACAGTGTTCAGTAAAGCGACTCCGAGTGTAGAAGACGCAAATCTCGCTGTTTGATGCCCAAGATGCACAGATTGTCATGAGGCCCTGCGGCCGGAGGAGCGCATGTGAATGTATGCCTCTTGCATTGAGAATGAGCTTGCTGACGGATTGTTGATGTATGCAAACTAATTTAGGACTTAAAGCGATTCTCCCCAGGTTTAATCATCTCAACACAGTCGGAAAACTGTCTTTTGTGTACTAACTTAGAGCTTTATGATGTAAATACAATGCCAGATGTCGAAATTCATCGTTTGATGGGTGTGTTGTTTTTGTACCCGAGAGTGCAAATTATCGTCTGCATCGGCCTCGTTTTGAATTTGTGCATATTAACTAGCCTACGTCACAAGGCAGAACCCGATCAATCGATACTGCAGACGACGGAGGCGGTCATCGTTGTCGAGTGGATACACACGCGTCAGTGTAGACATGTACTGATGTTCTCCGGCATCCCTTTGACATAATTTTTCACGAGAATGTATAATAAATTTTCCACTTATTCGCTATGCTGTCAAAATCAATGCGGGTTCCGCTTGACCTGCTACCCCGAGAAACGGGCAATCGTGCTGTCAGCGTGGCTACAAGTTCTTCGACTCGGGTCTCCGCGCCAAGCCGGCGACTGAGCCAGTGTCACGAACCTCTGTGAATCGAGTGAATGAGAGCCCGCACAGACAAAAACGTGTCACGACCATCGATGTCGGCAGCCGGTGCCGCAATTTTGACACACAGGCCGTAGTTGTCTGATCCTTGCAGCATAAAATCTGAACTAGCTCGTAACTTCATGATAACACAGGTTTAAAATCTTGCAAAATCAGTAAGAGATAAATTCTATTGAAGATCATGATTTCTCAGTCTCTAGCGCTCGTGAAACTATAGGAAGATCGACAAAGATCGTAACCGGATTACTTACTGTTTCATAAGGCAAGAAAGCGACAAATTCCGGATGGGCGGTCAAGCCAAGCTCTATATTCCCTTGTCCGATGTCAATTCTACTTAGGGTATCTTGTCACTCTTTCTCTTTGTTCTCTTCAATTACGAGTCTGTCATTGTCGGCCGGCGCGAGTCGACTGATACTCTCTTTTTTTCTTCGCTGGTTCATCCGACATCTTGTCTCTGATTGGTTATAATTATGCAGATGACCTAAGGTCGTATAGAATAGTTATGACGTCAGCTACCTGATCGTCTATCGGAAGCAATCTTTTGACCGGGTCCAGCCGCACTATTACGGCTGCCTCTTTCGCTTTGAACGGACGAAAGAAAGCATTTGGTGGGACAATAGGGTGGTCACTGTCTAAGTGGGTATGTATACTGAAGCCCAGTAAAAGCTTTTTGCGAACTGAAGCATTAAAAAAGGTCGGTCGTGCCCCTTTAATGACTATGTTTTTTGTCGCCAACTCAGTCGCGCCAGCAAGAACCGGCTTACTGCAGGGGAGTTGGGGTGTGAGGAGGGTGAAGTGGGGGGGGGGGGGGGGTGGTATGCCCTAAAATCGTGATTCGTGATTGTCCTCCTTTCGGTTCTCGTTATTCGTGAGAGCAGTTTTTTTTTTCCATCCTCGTGAAACATGAAAGAAGGAGGGTCGTCGTGAACCACTAAAGAAGGGGGTCGTCGTGAAACGTGAAAGCCCAAGTCGGGTTTTCGTGACCCGTGGAGACGTCCTTGTTATGTCGTGAAACGTGAATGTCTGTTGCCGGACTGTACGCTCTAGTAAAAACCCTTATCCCATCCCCCCCCCCCCCACCCCCCATCTCGTTGTTTGATTTGTTTCCTGGCAACCCCCACAGCAGCAACACGTCTTGGGACCCATGACGGCCGCAGTACAACCGTGTGAGGGCCCACTGCGGCCTGTCGTGGGCCCAGAGACCTTTGCTTACTGGGTCAGCAATGTTGCGCGTCAGCACCAGCAGCCTCTACAGTTTCTGCCAGCTGAAAGAGGTGATGACAGCGGTAAGGTATCTCGTAACGTTTTTGTTTTCATTCGCGATTCGTGCATCGCAAAATAAATCGTCGTGAATCCGTGATGGGAACCCCCTCCCCCCCCTCCCCCCCTCCCCCCCCCCCCCTCCCCCCCTCCCCCCCCCCCCTATGCAACCTACACTTTGCTGAAGGAAATGTTCAAAATCAGATAGGTCAATCTAAGCGGAAGGAACCTGAGCATAATTGATCCGTCATGCGCCATTAAATGTGACAGAAATGTTTTACGTGTATATAAGAGGACAACAGTCACTGAAGTGTGAAATGCCTTTATGACAGCTACTGTGCAGCTACCGTGGGAAACGGCGATGTTTCAAAATTTAATAATTGTACGAAAACGAAACGAAACATCAACACTCTTTGGGAAAAAAAGTAAATAAATAATGCAGTGATTTTATTATTGATTTGTTTGTGTGTGTTGGTTATCAATCTGCACTTGGACAAGCAACATTTACATAACAATACATTTCCATAATGTAGAAAAAAGGCAATCTGGACCATTGTTCAAAGTGGTCCTTGATTTATTTGTGAGTAGTATATTTCATAACCGCTGGGGCTAAACCCAGCAAGCAAAGATCCTTTGCCCACGACTGCCGCAGTGGGCCTAAAGACGTTTTGCTAGTGGGTAAGAGATTTTGTTTTCCTCCCTACGTCACACGACCAGTCACTTTAGCGCAAACCGTACCATGTGACCGATATATAAATACCCCTGTAGCGAAAAATGGCGGACGTTTTGTAGCCCTCTCGATGACGCATCTTGGATGCGAGTTTTGTTCTATAAAAGATCACCAAAACGTTCTAAAGTAAAAAGTTGCATAGTGTTGTTTGAAACAACTAGCACTCAGTACTGGAGACGCCAACGTCAAAAAATATTTTAAATTACGTCATCAGTCTATTGTGAAAATAAATGTATATTCCTTTGACGTCAGTCATGTCTGGCGTGATCCAGGTCGGACGATGTCTTCTTGATTTCTTTTACGAAAATAGCGGAGGAATGAAAACAAATACGTTATTGGTCGGAGGGGTTTGCTGCACGGACTCTTGTAGGCCTTCGGGAGGTCAAAGGAATCATTGTACCCTCAGGCCTTCGGCCTTGGGGGTACAATGATTCCTTTGACTTCCCTCAAGCCTACAAAGGTCCGTGTAGCGAACCCCTCCGATCAATAACTTATAATATGCCTTTTTTCACGTAGCGCAATGTTTGACGGTCACTAAAAAAAAAAAAAAAAAAAAAAAAAAAAAAAAAAAAAAAAAAAAAAATACTGTCATGCGCATAGATGTGTATAGTTCTAACAATATTGATTGTTACTATTCACTCGGAAACAATGTTTAAGTAAGGTGCATAGGTACACATCTTAAAAGGCATTTTTCTATCTCAGCCTGTGCACTTATAAATTATACCAATAACCAAGACGTAGAGGAAAAAAACATCACTGCCTTTTATTGGAAGGTCAGAAAGCAATATCTAAATATGCAGACTAAACTTGTATAATGCGCCAGTGCGTTTTGAACGGATCAAGTGCACATTACTCGCAATCGTGGGGGGTGTGTAGCACTCTTACTTACCACCGCCAACTTCGAGAGTTTGAACTACCCTGATAGTTGAAAGGTAGGGCCAGCTTAACTTTGGGCGTCAGATGCAAACTAATCAGGCACTACATGTTAACTGCCTTTGAGTAGACAGGGAGGAGGCGCATTAAAATCGGAAAATAAATCGTAGTGAATCAGTAATAGTACCCCCTCCCCCCATCACTCTCCTCTCCCCTGCACCCCCCTCCCACCCCCCCTACCCTCTCCCCCCCCCCCCCCCCACATACACACAACTTCTCCCTGCCTCTGTCTGCCCATGTCCCCTAGCTGTACGAGCAGAGGTGTCAAACTAGCCTGGCAGACGTGTAAAATGCGGTTCCCGCCGGTTCTTGAAGCGAAAAGGAAACAGAATGCGAAACTGATAGTCCGTTTCTAAGTACGCCGATGCCTTGGTCGTGACTAAAACCGGAAAGAAGACGTTTGAACATATTGTAAAGGGCGGACTTGTAAAAAGGGAGTCATTCACGTAAGGACGTATTGAAGACGAGTTCTTTGTAAAAGACAAAATAATGACAATTATTTATGTTCATCCTGTGCATGTATGCGCTTGTTCAACGGGACAATTTTAATTTTATACAGACGAGCAAAAGAAATGTTACATATTATTATTTGGAATCATCAGGCACACTAAGGTGTTAACGATGATTCAACACAATACAATAGTACAATACAATGCAATTCCATTCAATACAATAATGCTTTATTAATTCATTCAGCCCGACGGCCGTATTTCCCAAATTTTGGAGGCGTTGTCTAATGACTATGCACGAGTTGCAGGAGATGGTTCGACCATGATAATTCAAGGGCAGTGCCAGATTAGCTTGGCGCCGACAGGCGCCAAGCTAATCTGGCACTACCCTTGAATTATCATGGTCGATCCATCTCCTGTTGCAGTGCGTCAGGGCTGAATTTGTAAATCCCTCATGGGGGAATTCACTGCCCACACAACACATGGCATCATCAGTCTGAAAATGTCGCATTTCTTTTGCTCGCCAGTATGTCTTGACACCAGAGTTATCTGTGTGCTGATGTAAGCGTCACGTGTTTGACCCCTTCTCTGCCAGTGGGCGAAGACGGTGTTTTCTGAATCTTTGTCAGCTCAACGCGTATGATATCTCAGGGCGTCCGAGTAACTTGGGTTCACAGTGGCTGTCAGCAAGAGGCATAGATCTTCATGAGCCCCCGCGACTGCGGGGGCTCATGAAGATCTATGCCTCTTGCAGTTGGGTGATTTTTTTGCTTTTCTCAGCAGATAAGGGGT
>BTPG01000001.1:338281774-338284274 GCA_036245525.1 Semisulcospira habei | reverse complement strand
CACTTTGAATCCCCGATCCTAGGACATGTAGGTTCTTGTTTTTCATGTCCTTAATTCATTCAGCCTGACGGCGGTATTACCCAAATTTTAGAGGCGTCGTCTATTGACTATACACGATTTACAGGAGATGGATGGGCCTATGATAATTCAAGGGCAGTGGCAGATTAGCTTGGCGCCGACAGGCGCCAAGCTAATCTGGCACTACCCTTGAATTATCATTGTCGACCCATCTCCTGCTGTAGTGCGTCAGGGCTGAATGGTCTAATTTATAGGAAGATCGCAGAAATGCAGTATGCGACGCTGGCATTGAACGGGTTAAATTAGCAGCAGTTTGTTGATCATCCTGAGCACCGCCAGGGCAACCATGACTGGCATCCATGGTGTGGAGCTGACAGTTGTGGCGTCATTACACAGATCGTAATGGCAGCACGTCTCATACGACATCGGGCGACTATTGCAATTATCATCAGAAGTGCAGCCCTGCAAAAGAAGAATGTCGTGATATCCACTTTCTGGACAATTAACGGTCCCTGTCACTGGAAGCATATTTGACTTCTCAAATCTATGTTTATTCAACGCCACAAGCACAAACGTTCAAGGGAAAAAAAAAGGGAGGGGGGGGGGGGGGGGGGGGCAAATTGGTCTCAGCAAGAGACATAGATTCTAATGCCGCGACTGCGGGGCCTCATGAGTCTCTATGTCTCCTCCAGCTGGATGGTGCTGACTTTTTCTGGGGGGAGGGGGGGGGGGGGTAAAGAAACTAAATTCTATTTTGTAAAATTTACGAAACTAAACAGGTGCATGACAGCGTCCGTCACAAGGGAATAACTTTTGCATTGAAGCATACCACCAATAAAAGGGAATTATACTTGCATATGCAGGAACCGCACGTTAAATTGTTGTGTTGTAAACCAGAGGCGGATCGGGGGGAGAAGTGGGGGGGGGGGGGGGGGGTTCCGGGAAAAATCTAAATGTACAAAGTAGCACTCTTCGAATACATAACCAGTATTTGTTTCCAGGCAAGTGCAAACACGCAAATACTTTGTTTTGACGGGTCTTGTACCTGTGCAGCTTTAAAAAACAAGATTGGTTAACCCGAAAAGTCTCTTCTGTATAAGAGCATAAACCACAAAGTCCCTTTTACATGCGAGCTGTCCTTGCTGTCAAGGGACTCTTCCTGTTGTCTTTGACCTGATTTTCATATTGAAATGTCTCTTATTGAAAAAAGACTCACAGATTTGCCAATAGCAATGCCTCAGTGAGCTCTATAAGGGACACAGTGCACACGTGTGATTGGTTTATAAACCGTCATTTGTCATGCCGTAGTTTTAGTTGTTACGTAATTTTATATTTTACGTGATATGAGTTCAACGTTGTCTTCTAGATTTGGGAAACAAATCATGACAAAACTAGAATTTGACGGTGCAAATTTAGTCTTGCTATAATTATAATGTGTTTGAAGTGATGTTGACTTTACCTGGATACATGATTTTCTCCTGTACACGCGCATGCTCTTCTGACAGCGAAGTGAAGTGAAGTGAAGATCTTCTCTTGGCTTGACTTCGCGAACGAAGATTCTATAGGGCTTGCCCACGTCGTCTGCAGGCATTTTCGTGACTGCGGAGGCCAATCCGGGACAGGCAGGTTCGACCGCAGTGGCTGCAGGGGAAGGTCTGGTCAGGGTTCTGAGTTACGACAACTCTGTTTTTTTCTCCTGAGCCGCTTGTCCTTGAGGTTAGCTCTGCGAGAGTCCTCAAAGGAGACGGCTGCCTTGTGAATGGTAGAGCGCCAGGTGTCACGGTCCGCATCAAGCGAAGACCACTGGCGGTGGTCGATTTGGCAGGCACTAAGTTTCTTCTTGAGACCGTCTTTGTATCTCTTCTTTGGTGCCCCTCTGTCTCGGTGTCCAGTGGCGAGCTCGCCGAACAGAGTGATCTTGGGTAGGCGATGATCCTCCATCCTGGAGACGTGCCCCGCCCAGCGAAGCTGTGTCCGCAGCAGCAAAGTCTCAATGCTCAAAGTTTCCGCCTGTTCAAGGACCTCGACATTGGTGACATAGTCACTCCAGTGAATGCTGAGGATGGTACGCAGGCAGCGCTGGTGAAAGCGTTTGAGGAGTCGTAGTTGGCTGCGGTAGAGGGCCCAGGACTCGGAACCGTACAGCAGGGTGGTGATGACGACAGCTCTGTACACGCTGATCTTGGTGCCTTTTTTCAGCTGTTGATTGTGCCACACCCGCTTGACTAGTCGCCCGAAAGCACTGTTCGCTTTTGCCAGCCTGTTGTCCAGCTCCTTGTCCAGCTTGGCATCTTACGTGATGATGCAGCCGAGGTAGGTAAACTGGTGTACAGACTTCAGTTCACACTCGCCGATGGTGATGTGGGGAGGGCGATGTTCTTCCTTGGGTGCTGGCTGATGAAGGACCTCTATAAATTAACCAGATAAAAATTACGTCTAGTTACGCTAACGTCAAGCAATATATGTGTTTGAGTGCAGGTGT